>CM034153.1:707166422-707706422 GCA_019776745.2 Taxus chinensis | reverse complement strand
CTCTTGGTCATCCAATGCAATGGTGATATGAAAAAGGAAAAGAAGACTATAGAAAGTTGAAAAAGTGTACAGTAGTACCGTGATAACATGCTACAAGTGTGTGTACTATAAGGTTGTTCGGCCTTTAAATGAGTTGTAAGATGTTTATCAGGGCATTAGATAGTGATTGGTGAATTCTTGATAGGATAGTTGTAAGGGAAGTTTCCTATGGTCTCTATCAAGGTAGAAATGGAATGTTACAATATTGCAGAGGTACACAAATGGCTCTCAGGTCTGAAAAAGACATTTAATGTAGGGGAGTCCATTTTGACTCTCAAAGAAGGTATGGGGAGGTTATAACAACTGTATATAGTAGCAAATGATGTATTTGCAGGTATACTCCAAGGGTAAGTGACCTCTTGAATCGAGATGGACATAATAGCATGAAAGGATGACTAAAACACTGAAACAGAGTCTCATGACAGCAATAAAGTGGTTAATCCATATCCAAGGCATGCAAAAAAGGTAAGAAGCTTAAATTTTGTATAATCTATTAAAGGAGGTTGGTAAAATTCCAAGGGGAGTCATAAGGAGTTGTGTCATTGTGTTTATGGCTCTTTAAAGCATGCTAAAGTTGGTCAAAATTGCACTACATTAATCTTTTAGGGAACTCAGTCCCAAGAGTTGTGTGAAGTCAAAGTTATGAAAGAGTTGAGCCTAGTTTGAGAAAAATCAGTTAAGGTAAGCAATGTAGAAGGTAAGCATGATGTTTCTAACTCTCAAATATGATTGTTAGTATGTATGAGTCAATGTATGCTTTTGTCCAAGGGAAGTTCAGTGGTTTCAAACTATGCAAGGTGGTCAAATCAGGGTCAAGAAGAAGAAACGATAAGTTTGTGAGATAATTTAAAGAATTTGGTTGGTGTTTCCAACCAAGAGGAGTTCATGTGAAGATGAGAAAGATGAATATCATGCGGGTAAGAGTATGCTTTGTCATTAATGTGAAAATGGGGAGAAGACTAGGTGGTTTTCCATCAACGACAAAGGGAATGATGATTGGCATGTTGAGTTTTAGGTGTTGTCATTGATGTAAAATCTCATTAATGAAAAAGAAGATGATGGAGAAGTGTTAGAGCGTGCTTAATAGGATGATGACATGAATATTAAGGTGTATTCATGATTGCATGAGTTGATTCAGTGAGATTGGCTTGGTCTTACAAGCCCAATCAGGTGACCTAGCTAGCCTAGGTGATGGTGCATAGTGAGTGGAGCTCCATGGTGACTTGAGAAGCATGGTAGCATCATGGAGAGCATGTTTGGAGAGTTTTTTTACGCACTCACATGAGTTTTGGAGTGCAAGTACAAGCTGAAGACCAACTTGCAGGTGCTCATTTAGACCTAGTTTAGGTGTTTGGAGGCCAAATTAAGCATGGGGATAATGTATAAAGCCATATGAGATCATGGAGGCATGGAGGCATGCAAAAGTGTGAGACATGTTGCCTCAGGTGCGTTAGGTAATTTTGGAGAGGTTTCTTGATGAGATATGAGGTTCTTCTATGATGACCTAACCTAAACCATACAAAACCCCAAGGGCTAGTCATGCAATTAAGATTGGTTGAGAAGATGCAAACCTATTTGAGCCATGTTGATGATTGGATATGTTAGTAGGGTGTGTCATGATGCTTTGGGAAAAAAATAGGTTTTCATGATGAATATTTTGCAAGTTATGATGTTTTTGGTGAAATAAGGTGCTTGAGAATGCAAATCTAGCTCAAATTGTGGACTTCTAATACTCACCATGAATTGTGTGCTTTGCATGGGACCTTGTGGCTTTTAGGGATAATTTTCTATTAAGTTAAGAAGGTTTCACAAAAAATAATTGAGTGGTTTCATCGTCACATTTTTATGAACGAATATTAAGAAGGTAAACTACTTTTTGTGAGTTTGAAACCCTAACTCAAAAGCGGTATGAGAGATTATCTTTGTAGGTGCCCAAAATGATTTTTTTTTTCTAGTATGATGATTGGAGGTTGTAGAGGACTCCTCCATATTTCTATAAAGGTAAGTTAGATCATGTGATGATTTGTGGACCACACCTGAAAATGCAAGTTTTTGAAGTTGTTAAATTTGTGGAGAAGTTTCCCGAAGGAGGTAGGTATGAAATAAATTGACATTGTTTTTATCAAGGGATTCTTAATTGATGTCCATGATGGTTTCATATCATGGTTTAGCTTCTAGAGTGCAAAGTGTGCCCTATTTATGAAGACTAGTCTTAAGACAGTTTTGGGCAGTTCAAGAGCAATTTCATAGATGGCCCTGGTTGAAGGCATTCTACTTGAGTTGGAAGGAAATGTAAGATTTTCTGGAAAGTAGATTCAAAGGTATTTCCAATGGTATAAGGTTTCTCTCATGATGATGATAATTGATAGTTCATCCAATTCATTTTGTGAAGAATAAAGTTGTTTGTTTCTCAGGACAAAACTGCTCGGGCTAGAAGATTGAGGTAAAAGATGCATGAGATGGATTAGTTGATGTTTGCTATCAGTTTGAGAGTGAAGAGGGATTAATTTTATTTCTATTGAAGGCCTTTGGAGGTCTTGAAAGTGATCGAAATGGTGCAAACTAGTTGAGTTTCTAAAACTACTTTCTGGGCAGCTCAATTTGGTAAGAGGAAAGTTGGTGTTGTTTGCATGTATGGATGTTTCATGAGCTCTAGAAAGCATGTATGTGCTCTAAAGGTCAATATATTTCCAATGAGTGGTTACATGTCATAGTTTAGGTTTTTTTTATGTTCTCGAGGCTCATAGGTGAAGTCTGGTTCCTAGAAACAGATGTTTTGAGAAGGAAATGAGCCTTCTTGAGTAAGTTATGAATAATTTTATTGTTGCAAGCTTACGTGTGACCATGGATGATGTTTTTATGTCATATTTTACATGTGTGATGAATTTGGGAGCTTGACTAATCATGGTGATGGTGTTTTTGGTTTTTGGTCATCCAGGTGATGGGGTTTTGAGCTTGTTTGGTGCATTTGGGAATGGTTGACCTACATGTGTCCATTATGAATGTTTTTATAAGTGTGTTGTTATATTTTTGAGTTGTATTGGTAGATATAATTATGAAGGATAAACCTATGGTGTGTTTAAAAGAAGAGAAACACATAAAAGTAACATTTTGAGTTCATTTTTGAGTTAGTTGTGCATGAGGGAAAAAAGTGACCCAAGAGAGAGCAATGAAGGAATCACTACAGATTTGAGGAAGTGTGAAAATTTCTGAGAAATGTTAGATATCATGTGTGCAATGGTTTGAAGCCAAGTTAGTCCATGAATAGAAGAATAGAGCAAGTTGAAGGAAAGGGGGTTTGAAGAAAGTGTGTAAGTTGAACTAGTGATCTCCATAAGTTGTGGCAGCAAAAAAATTATGAGATCTTCATCTTCATATGGTTGAGTTTGTGTTTGATCATTTTAAGAGTTTTTATCCTCCTTGTGGAGTGGGTGTTTCACTAAATTAGGGGTAAATGCTCCTTGTAGGGTTGGTGCTCTACTAAAGTAGGGGTTGGTGCTTCACTAAATCTCTTTGTTTTGTGTAATATAAGCAGAGTTTAAGTGGGTTTTCTTTCCCTTGAGGTTTTCCCACTTATATGTGGTGTTCATGTGTCTTCTTCTTTGTTTCATATACTTTTGAATGCTTAATACACACCTAATGTGCTTAAATGGTTAGTAAGATCTACTTTAATTGTTCAAGACTCGTATATATACATTTTTCCAAAAGCATGATGTAATAATGATTTTGTTCAAATTTTGGTGTCTATGGGATTGCCTGCATGGTGGAAGGTATTTTAGCAAGATTGATTTAAAGAACATATATCATCAAATTCACATTAGAGATGGTGGTGAATGGAAGATTGTGTTCAAGACACAAGAGGGATTGTATGAGTGGATAGCAATGTCATTTCGAGTGAGCAACACACCGAGTACTTTCATGACGTTGATGAATGAATTCCTATAACCATTTTTGGGAAATTATACAATCATGTACCTTGATGACATTCATATACCCAATAATATGCAAGAAGAGAATGTGTTGCATACAAGGCAAATGCTTTAACGGTTGCATGAGAAGTTGATGACTAATTTGAAGAAGAGTGGTTTTATGTAGGAAGAGCTTGTATATTTGGGATTTGTGATTTTTTGTGAAGGATTGAAGATGGAACTAGAGAAGGCTTGTGCAGTATTGGATTGGCCATCACTACAGAGTGCTTTTGAAGCATGTAGTTTTCAAGGTCTAGCGATATTTTACCATAAGTTCATCATGAATTTTAGTGAAATGTGTGTGCCTATCACAAATGCCATGCAAGGGGAAGGAAGAATTTTGTTTGGAGTCCAAGCGCAAAGAACAATTTCAAGAGTTGAACAGGAAGGTGATTGAATAGGAATTGTTAGTGTTGTTTGATTTTGTGAAGGTATTTTGTGTTAATTGTGATGTTAGTGGTATAGCCATTGGTGTAATGTTGAGTCAAGAGGGAAGGCCATATGCTTATTTTAGTGAGAATTTGGATGATGTGAAGAATTACAACATATATGATAAGGAGTTATATTGACTTGTGCAAGCGCTCAAGAAGTGGAGGCACTACTTACTATATAAGGAGATTGTGTTATTTATTGATCATCAAGCATTGCAGTTTATAAACAGTCAGGGGTAGCTCAACTAGAGACATATGAAGGGGGTAGAGTAGCTACAAGAAGACACTTTTGTGTTAAAGCATGGGAGTGGAAGAACTAATAAGGTTATTTATGCACCATGTAGGCATAATGTGTTGTTGATAAAAATAAGAGTGGAAGATGTGGGTTTAACATCCATCAAGGATTTGTACGCACAAGATGAAGACTTCGTTGGGGTATGGGAAGCATTCGTAACACCTACGAGTGTTGATAAGACACCTTGGTTGGACTATTTTGTGTTGGAAGGACTATTTTTGAAATGCAACTACTTATGCATCCCGAGAGGATCAATATGATAGAATTTGGTAAGAAATAAGCACAATGGAGGATTGGCAGGGCACTTTAGATTAGATAAGACGTTAGCACAACTAGCGGAGAGTCACTTTTGGTTGTCAATTTATGTAGATGTGCGTAAATTAGTGCAAGAATGCAAAGTATGTTAGTTGGCAAAGGGAAAATCTAAAACCACAGGGTTTTTATCATCATTTTCCCATTCCATAGAAACCTTGGGTATATATAACTATGGATTTTGCTTTAGGTTTTCCACGGACAGAGAGAGGAGTTGATTCTATCATATGTTGTTGATGGACATATTTTTGAAGATGGCACATTGTGTTGTTTGAGGAGGACTAGTGATGTGACTCATATCGTAAATCTTTTCTTCAAGTAGATTATAAGGCTTTTTGACATTGTCATGCATTATTGTGTTTGACAAGGACACTAAGTTTGCTAGTCAATTTTGGTAAACACTATGGAAGAAATTTGAATTCAAAGTTGTAATTCAATTCAACCTTATTATCTGAAAACTGATGGACACATAAAGGTGGTGAATATGAGTCTTGGAGATTTACTTAGATGTTTGGTGGGAGATAAGCCAGAAACATGGGACTTGACATTAGCATAAGTGAATTTCGCATATAATTATACAGTCAATCCGAGCATATGGAAGGCACCATTTCATATTGCGTATGGGAGTAACTTGCAAGGAGTTGTGGAATTGTGAGAGTTACCATGTAAAGAATAAAAGAGTACAGAAATAAATTTAAAAAATTGCAAAATACATGGAAGATATACACCAACAAGTTCGCAAGCAGTTGGAAAAGATGAATATATAGTACAAGCGACATGCAAATGAAGGGAGAAAGGAAGTAGAATTCTAGGTTGGTGATATGGTCTCGGCACATTTATGGAAGGAGAGGTTTCCTAAATGGTACGTACAATAAGTTGAAGTGGAAGAAAAAAGGGCCATGTTGGGAAAGCAGTAAATATTCAAACGTAGAAGAAGAAAAGGTGGATTTGAGGTAAATATGTCTAAGAAAGTGCACAGAGAAGGAATAATTGACATCAAGATAAAGAAGATGTGTAACAAGGAGTGTAATGAGTATCTGGTCAAATGGAAAGAAAGCGATATTGAGGATGCAATTTAGTTGAGTGATGCGGATGTCATGGGACATGGCATTCTAATATCTTATGTAGGAGCTCAATATTTCACAATTGCCTAAGGTGTATGATGTAAGACCATCCGGGTTTACAGGCCATCTTATATCAACCAAACATAGTTGAGTGCAGTTTATTCAATTTTGTGTTGTTGGAAGGCCAATTTGTGTAGCATTGTGTTGTTGCCAAACCGCGCAAGCCTTGGAACATTATCAAATCCACACAAGTAGGAAGGCCCACAATATTACAAAACAAGGTTTGAAACCACAAAGCATTGCATGAAGATGAACAATACTATAAATATGTTTTGAAGATGTGAAGCATTATCTTAAAACGTGGAATACTACTAGTTTGTTTAGAAGCCATGAAGTACTAAAGGATGTTTTTTGAAGCCAAGAATAATCATGGAACCAAGTTGACGCTGCGAGGATCAAGAAAAGAAAAATGATTATGCTTTGAGTCATGTAATGGATCCTTTGGGACTTATCTTTGTATTAATCTGTAATTCTAGGAGTTTGGCGTGTTGGCATTAAGTGGCTTGCATGCCTATATAAACAAATCCCAATTGCTAAAGGGAGTCAACTTTTGGAGTAGGTCAGTTGTAATCTTAGAATAGAGTAAGACTATGATGCAAGCCTAAGCCTCATGCCAGAGTATATTTGTAACGATCTAATATGACATGAGGAGAGGACGATTAAATGATTGTATCATCGGTGACCGATCTGTGTGTGTGTGTGCGCGTGTGTGTGCGTGTGTGTGTGCATGTATGCGTGTGCGTGTGTGAGTGTGTGCTTGTGTGTGTGCATGCATGTGCGCACGTGCGTGTGTGCATGTGGGTGTGTGTGTATACATGTGTGTGCGCATGTGTGTGTGTGTGTGCACGCGCGTGTGTGCATGTTTGCATGTGTGTGCGTGTGTGTGGGTGTGCGTGTGCGTGTTGGTGCATGCGTGTGTGCGTGTGTGTGGGTGTGGGTGTGGGTGTGTGTGTATGTTATTCCTCTTGATAATTGAATAAAGTTTTTTATTGTTCTGTTGTTTAGATCAAATTGGGTTCAAATGTACAACTTTTATGTATGTTTTCCAAGCATAATTATGAGGGTTGTGTGGTTTAAGGTGAATCTTCACTGGACACCCTAATTGTGTCTACGTCACATATACCTCTATTTAAATTTTAAAAGTTGTGAGCTTGTCACTAGCCTAGAAAAGCCTTGGTGCAAACTTCCCAAGGTTTCCCATATGCTCTTGACAAAAAAAGTTCCTAATATGTTGATGGTAGGAGGGACCGCCAAAATAGACTGAAGTCTTAGAGAGGCATTTTATACAGATATAATGGAGAAGAAATTTCTAGGCCTCATTACCTTAAAGTCACTGTAATAGTCCAGTGTGCAAATAAGGTTCCCACAAAAGGGGCGCCTTACGCCACACAACCACTATCAAAGTTAGACCTTACCGAAGCAAGGTCTAAGGCACAACTATTTAACAAGAAAAAAAAAAGATTCTCTACTAATATAAGGAAAGATTACATACTCATGCACGACGAATCAACACTCAAATTAGTCTTGTGACAAGGCTTTGCAATAATTCTTCTAATAATTATATTCCTAGACTTATCGTAATCTTGCAAACTCTTGAAAGCTTTTCTGGAACCACACTTGGTTCGCACCCTTAGGGACAATCACTTGATTCCCTTAATTTGGAATTTGGCATTCCTCTCTGTCCTTCCCCTTTACAAGTCTACAACTTCCCTCTACTTATAGAATTTACAAAAGCTCTAGTGGGAGAACAAGATGCCTTCAACAAGAAAAGGTTTCACTATAAAATATTCCTTATGTCACCTCTCAAGGCCATTGATCAACTCCAAAAATTCCTCTCTATTGGATCGAGCTCAATTGGATCATTTTGTTGTTCACTGGATGAAATAGATGGATCAAAAATCCACATGTATTTTTTTCTAACTATATCAAAGTTGATAAGCAATCATGTTTGGCATATATCCCATCTATTGAAGTGAATGGAAGTGGTCTCGAATGAATGCAACATTTTGCGACATTGATAGTGTTTGGCAAATTTCTTATGTATATCATGACATCAAGTAAGTATAAGAAATCTAGGCAAGTTTATACAGTTGTTCTACACAAGTTTAGATGTTATGCGTCTTGGGAAAGCTTTTTGTGACATTGGGAAAGTTTGTGTGGCATTTGTAGTATAGTGTGGCTTGGGAAAGCATGTGCAACACTGGGTAAGCTTGTGTGGCATTCATAGTATTGCACACCATTGGGAAAGCTTCCACGACTTCCACAAAGTGAATAAGGTAAAGGTTCTTTTGTGTGGCCTTATTAAGCAAGGGCATGGCATTGCATAAGTCTTTATTTTCTAATTGTAAATATCATTTGGATGATGCAAGATTGCTCGTGAACTGAATGTTCTTACATCAAACACCTCATGTAAGAAAAAACTTGAGCTCCAACTCAAACGATTTTTTGAAGATCTAAAATGAAATGACCAAGTTTTACGATCTCTACTTCAATAAGCCAAGAAGCATCTTCAACTCCTTTGCCTCCCCATTTCACCAAATGTTCCTTATGCTCATTTATGTGTGTCGTCTTCACTATGTGGTCATCTAGAATGCATTCAATTACAACGCCTCTGCTCTGGTAGTTGGTGCTTCTAATCTAATTTTGCACGGTCTTCTTCTCCACTTGTTTGCCCCTCAAAATATGGGTATAAATCTACTATGGTAAAGTTAGGTGAGATGTTTATCCCTTCGAGAAGCTCCAACTCATATGTATTCTCTATCAATTTTCTCAAGGCCATACACGGTCCAATCTTCTTCAACTTGAGTTTATCATACGTTCCTTATGGGAACCTTTCTTTGTGTACGCGCACAAGAACTAAATCTACAACCTTAAACAACAAGTGTCTTCTCCTCAAATATATGTGCTCTTTATATGGTGCATCATTTCTCTTCTTCAATTGGGTTTGCACTTTCTCATGCACCTCCTTCATGTATTGTGTGAAGTTTTTCAATTTCCACACTTCTCTCTTCTTCTCACGGAAACTCTTTTTGTGTCATAATTCCTCGTGAAATTTTTTATACGCAATCTAGAAAGGTGGTTTTCCATTTCTTCTATTGACAAGGTTGTTATATACGAACTCGCCTTACACTAGAATTAATTCCAATGTTCTTTCTATCTCTCCTACCAAACATATGAGAAAATTACCAAGGCTCTTATTGACAACCACAAAGATAGAAAAATGACCCCTCTAAGTTATGGGTAATCCCAAAACAAAATCCATACTCAGATGCTCTCAAGGTTTCTCAAATACTGGTAGTGATTGATATAACCCTATGTTTTGACTCTTCCCCTTCACCAATTGACATACTTTGCATCTTTACACATATTTGCACACATGCATAGTCATTTGTGGCAAAAAATATCTCTCCCCCAAGTGTGTTAAGGTCTTGTCTACCAAAGTGACCTAACATTCCTTTACAATGTTTCTCTTGGATTAAATTTTCTCTTATTGATCCCCACGATATACATAATTGTGTGCCTCTAAACAACAATCCTTCATGTAGGAAGTAGTATAACCATGGTGTGTGGTCGATGCTCACTAGTTATGTAAATGTCTTCCATGTTTCTGCAAAATCTTCATCTTTTGTATTGAGCGCCTTCATCACCTCAAACCCTACTACACTTGCATATTTGTCAATAAGACACATCTCCTACTCAGTGCATTTACAACTCTATTTGACTTCTGACTTATGGGCTTCAAGACAAATGAGTAACACTGCAAGAATTTGACCCATTTCATGTGTATTTGATTCAACTTCCCTTAGGTATTGATGAATTACAATGGTTGATGGTTTGTATATAAAACATACTCCTTCGGAAAAAAAATGCCTACATTTCTTCAAAGCTTGCATAATGGCATAAAACTCTTGGTCATAAACTGGATATCTTCTTCTTTCCCCTGTTCCTCACTAAAATAAGCGATAAATCTTCCTTCCCGACTCATCACAAATCCAATGGCCACTCCACTAACATCGTAATCAACTTGAAATACTTCATTGAAATCAGGAAAGACCAACACTAGCTTCTGTGTGACCTTCTCCTTCAACTTCTAGAATGCATACTTTGCATCTGCAGACTACAGAAACTCCCTATTGTCCTTCTGCATCATCTATGTGATTGGTGAGAAAATCTCATTGAATCCTCTCATGAACTTCTATAGAAGCTCACAATTTCCATGGAAGCGTTGTGCCTTCATGACAATCTTGGGTGACGTGCAATCCACTATAGTCCATACCTTCTCAAGTCCATTTTTGTTGGGCCCCTAGAATGTTGGCTAAATACAAAAGGCACGTATGTGCGCAGGTCCTAGTTGAAGAGAGGTGCGCAAGGACAAAGCGCGCAGGACAAGGTTTAAGAAAAGGGTTTAAGGAAGTACGTGGCAGCATGCAGACAGAACCAAGGGTTCAGGACTTAGCCAAATTGGGCATTTTGGATAGAACACGTGAAAAACATGACCCGACTGTGCATGTTGAGTGGATAAGGTGCCATCCTGGTGACAAGTTGGCCCAGGAAGGAGCATGCCTACGGTAGAAGCTTCTAGAAGCACATCATGGTGAAAAGTGGAAAGCTCAGGCCTGGGAGAGCATGCTCGCATGGAGGACCACATTAAAACACTTGGCATCAAATGTGAGGGCACTGGAGGATGAGTTGGCAGCCTAGAAAGGCTATAAATACAAGCACCTACAGAGTAAACAGAGAAAGAACTAGAAGAGGGCGGAGCTCTGTAGAAATACTGCAAGAACTCTGTTAGTGGATAATGGTATTTGGGAAAGAATGTATAATGGGTATGGGGATTGCAATTTTTCTTTTGATAGCCTAGCTACATTAGTCCAGTTGTAATGCATGACTGCGGTCTATTTCTCTGTGACATTCTGTAATGGCTCCATGGATGTAATGAGGTTACCAATTATATGAATATGAATATCAATTATTCTAATGCATACGTCTTTCTCATAGGTTCTCTTTCATTTATGTTTATGCTAAGTATGGATGTCTTGTATACTTCTTTCTGTTATGGTACAAGTTATATAATCTGTTAAGTATTTTTTGTCTGTAATGACTGCAAGGATCTAGAGGCTGTTCTGAGCTCTATGGTTCTTGAATGTCTTAACTCCTATTAAATCTCTTAAGAACAAATCATAGATGATGATGTTTCCCACTAAAATCACATAAAAGAGAGACTCGGCACCCGTGCGTGCCTCAGATGAGCGCCCAACATCCACTGGGTGATAGGTCGGCACATGGGGTTACCTTTCTTTTGTGATAGGGGTAAAAATGACTACATCTTGGTTCAGAATTGTAGTGGGAAATAATATACAACATGATCTGTGTAGTGAGTAATGATAGAACGTGGTTAACTTTGCAAAGTGTTGAATCATGGTTCAAGAGCACAGAGGATGAATTTTCTTAGAGATTCAGCACTAGACCTGAGTTTGATGCACGTAAATGGGTAGAAGAGAACCTCTACCATGATTTATATGAAACATTTTTCTCTTGTTTCCCAGTAGAGTTGTATGAATGGCTCTTAGACTATGCGTCTAGATCAAGTTGGTGTTATGGATCACATGTGTGGACCCAAGAAGATTACCAAAGGCTGCAAGATGCAGATCTGACGTGGACCCATGTTGTGGATCATTGGTGGAAAGGAGTACTGACTAGCTACACTCTGGAGTACGCCATTTCCACATATTCTTGCTCTGGAAGTTGCTGAGTTTGAGTTTCTGTGGGAGCCTAGAGGATCATTTCTACGTGCTATCCCTCTAGAAATGAAGATCCTGGTTGTTACTTTGGGTTTAGAGGCATTTCCAATGGCCGACTAGACCATTCTGAGCGCTGGGCGAGGGAGCTAGGGTGGAGGAAGATGGCAGATATTACGATAGAAGGAAAGGGAGGAGAGATGGCTCAAGTATAGTGAAGTGTGTGAAAGGGAGATTGCTAGATGATGTGAGGCTACAAGTGTGATGGATCTATGGAGGTAGATGTTGCGGGAAGGAGTTGAGGTTCACGTAGAGGACGTGGAACCTGAGCAGTCTGTGCTACCCCATCTTGGCAAGTGCGTAAGAGAGACCCCTTCGGCTTCTGGTGAGAGTTCATCACATGGAGAAAGAAGAGTCGTTGGCACGTATCTGAACCCACCCAGTGACCAAACCCTGGCACTTGGTTTTCCAGAACCAGGAAGGAGTATCATTGACCCAGTTGATATCAGTGGAAGTGACAGATCTGTGCCTAGGAGGTATAATTTTTCAGTTCCCACTTCTATGGCTACACATATTCCAGTATTCAGAGGAGTCTTTGGACAAGGAGCCAGTATACAAGCCTTCGGTCTCATGTCTGGGAGTGGCGCGGGGTACAATAGTGGTAGTGGGGCACTATCATAGACTGTCGGTGCACAGTTCAGTGGAACTCGTGGGGACACTTGGCATGACTACTACAGGACCTAGTGGAGGACCTAGTGGGTCAGGGGGCACAGGACCTGGTGGACCTAGTGGTTCTGGTGGCTGGTGGCTCAGGAGGCACAGGACCTAGTGGATCTAGCGGTGGAGGAAACACCAGAGGGAACCAAGGCTCTGGCTCAGGAGGACAAGGGCCCCAGCCACCCCCTCAAGTCTTCTTTGAGATGTCGTTACACTTGCCAGATTACAGAGGTATTGAGATGTTGGAACATGTTCACAAGTGTGAACTGCTATGGCGCGCAAAGGGTATCACAACCCCAGAGCAGAAGGCTAGTCAGTTTGCAACCATGTTGCAAGGGCGCGCGCATAGCTGGTATAGGAAATATGACCCTCATCAAATAGTGGTGGATTATACTGCTTTAAAGAATGCATTCTTGGCAGAATTCCACATCCCTGAGTTTGAACAGAAGAGCATCAGCACTTTGAAGGAGATTCAACAAGGAATGACAGAGAGTGTGCGAGAGTATGATGCGCACTTTAAAACTCTCTTGTCTAAATTATCATATGATATTCACCCTTCACAACATGCTTAGTGGTTTGTTGGAGGATTGATCACACCTTTTAGAAGGGCCTTATCTCATAAAACTTTCACAGACCCACGTGAGGCATTGGAAGCTACTCTACATGCCGAGGTTGTTGGTAGTATTGATACTGGTGTTAGCCCGTTCCTGGAGGCTCAAATTGTTGTTATGGCTAAGCAGCTGGAGAAGTTGTCTGCAAACTCAACCCATGAGACTCGCAATGGTTTATGGTGCACAGATTGTGAAGTAGAGGGGCATGTCAAGGATAATTTCCCCCAGAGGATGGTATGCGTCATGACAGTAGACTGTGAAATTTGTCGTGGGGACCATGATGCAAGTAGATGCCCCTTGTTACAGTGCACAATCCGGAAGAATGTGTCTTGCTACTGTAAGATCTACACCTCTACAACCCATGATACTAAGGACTGTAGGCTCATTGATCAGATCCATGAGGCCATTGATCATGGGGTGTGCCAGACCAACATTGCCAGTAGTTCCAAGGGTGATGATCACCGTTATGAGGAGCGCGCAGATGGAGGCACACATGGAAGGGGTTTTTGAGGAGGATTCCGTGGTCGTGGTAACCGCAGGGGAGGAAGGACTGAGTTCCCATGTGAACCTGTTTCAATTGTGGGTCTACAGAGCATTACAAACGAGAGTGCCTAGACCTGTTGCAGTGCTCATGGTGCGGAAAGAAGCACAAGTATGAGGAGTTCCCAGAAGTTGTTTGAGCACATGAATCAATAGCACCAAAAAGACAAGGGCACTGCAATGGTCAACATTAAAAAGGTAGACACATAGTGGATGCCACGGGTAACATGGGATGCAGGTTTGGAGCTAGTTTTGGTAACAACAAGAGCAGAAGCCGTGCACGCAAAAGAGATACCAAGGCAGAAGAACCTGGTTTCAAGGGAGGAAGTAGTTCATGGAAAGTACCCAGACCTTGCGTGTCAAAAGGAGGTATATCAAGACACCATGGATGTCATTTGGAGTTTACAAGGGGAGATCTAGTGTCTAAAGGAGCAGTCCAGGAGGGAGGAACAAGGAAGGAGAGTCGAGGTGCCAAGGGATGACCTGGATGAGGTCAAGGAAGTATGTAAAATGCTAAGGCAAGAGAATATTATTCCCTTGCTAGGATCATGGTTGAGAGAGAAGGTACCACGCACTAGAGGAGAGCACAAGAGGTAGGTCTTGCACACAAACCTTCCCCCTCACAGCCTTGACTATGACAAGGAGATCACATTGAATGCAGTTGTAGATGGATGGCTCCTTAGTAATATCCTCATTGACACAGGTACGGAGGTCAATGTTCTAACTCTGGATGCATGGCATCAGATGGGAAGACCTGCATTACAGCCATCTTTGAATGTGTTGTATATGGAAAACAAGACTAAGGAAATGCCCATCGGTGTCTTAAAGGATGCAGCTATCACTATCCAGGGAGCTAAGTTTACTGGGGACTTCGAAGTCTTGGCGCTCACCGAGGCAGACAATTTTCCAGCACTACTTGGGCGCCCATGGTGTTACAAGAACAATGCGGACCTTCGGTTCAACAAAGGGTACATCAGCTTTGAAAATAAGGAGGAGCGGGTCATTATACCCCTGGCTGATGGGAAGTCGACGCCCTATACTGAACCTTTGGGAGAAGAAGTTCTGGACAGGATATATGTGCGCTCAATCAGGGACCCAGAGATAATCCATCCTACCGACGAGAGTTATCCAGTTTGAGGATGCTCAGTCAGTAAGTGACACCACCAGCCTAGCATGTGATAATTGGGTGCATGGGACTTATGAATTGATCAGATGGCAGTTGAGAGGATCAGTAACAAAGGTAACAAAGGCACGCACAGTCCGGCACCTAGGAGGAAAAAAGCTACCTAAGTATTCAGGAGGAGCCTTCCCTGAGATCTTTTTGCAGGAGATGGAAGCTCAGTGGAAGGAGGAGAAGGAACAGAGAGGGATGCTAAGTTATGTCCTACTCGGCACAGTGGCATGGTGGTGGGCTACACATCAGGAGAGCCTTTTGGAATGGCGAGGTAAGAATTGCTCTCTCTGTCAGATTCTCTAGGAGTAACATGCCCGCCGCCATCAAGGACTACCATGGGAAGGATCCCACCTCTTTCCATATCCAGGAGTGTGAGAGGATCTGGAGAGAAGGCATGGAAGATTTGCCACCATCCCTTTGGGTACACAAGTTGTATTCTACACTGCAGGGTTGTGCGCGCATATGGTACATTCATTCATGAGACATGTCATCCAAACAGGAAATTGGCAAGAGCTAGCAGCTGACCTCATTCAAACCTTTGAATATCGAAGTACCAAGCCATCAGTTGATAAGGCATTGCAAGTTGTTAAGCACCTTACCATGGGGGATAGTGCCATGGCAGAAGATAGGCTGTTGGAACTGCTAGGTGAACCAGGTTTGGAAGGCGCACTTTGAAGAGGAAGTAGAAGAAACAGAAGAGTTACAACTTGAGTGCGCATGTTTGGAAAAGGAGAAAGGGAAGTTGGTGTATGTGATTGATGGGGAGGAAGCAGAAAGCTTGGATGTTAGCCATTCTGTAGGGACGCACGAGGTAGTGGACAGTGCTGATACTCACGCGCGCCTACCATGAGCCCTTAAAGACAAAGAAGGTTAACATCGGTTCAGGAGAAGAACCTAAGGAAGCTATTATTGGAGATTACTGGTCGGAGAAGGAAGTCTCTAAGATCATTGATCTGTTGCACGAATTTGAGGATTTATTCCCGCGCGGGTACCATGAGCTCAAAGGCATCCACCATTCCTTGGGGGAGATGAAGATAAAGCTGAAGGATGGTGTGCACCCAGTCAGGAAGAGACCCTACCAAATGAATCCCAATTTACGTGTAAAGGTTAAGGAGGAGATAGACAAAATGATAGCTTCTGGGATCATTGAAGCTAGTGGAAGAATCAGAATGGATAAGTCCGATGGTAATCAACATCAAGAAGGATGGGTGGATTAGGATCTGCATGGATTATAGGGAGCTGAACGCAGTTTGTGTCATCGATCCTTTTCCAACCCCCTTCACTGAAGAGATTTTGGAAGGAGTCACTGGGCAGCGAAATCTATTCCTTTACGGATGGATTTTTGGGGTACCACCAAGTCCGGATTGCAAAGGAAGACCAGGAGAAGACAACTTTCACCACTGAAGTGGGGAAGTTTTGCATACACAGTCATGCCCTTTGGTTTGAAGAATGTGCCTACTATTTTTTCGCGCATAGTGGTGCAAGCGTTCCAGGACTTCATCCATAAGTTTCTTCAGGTCTATTTGGATGATTGGACAGTGTATGGGCTAGTAAAAGACCATTGTGACAATTTGAGGTTAATGTTTGAGAGGTGTAGGTAGTTGAGGATATCCCTCAACATTAAGAAGTGTGTATTTGCTACACCCTTTGGGACTTTATTGGGGCACATCATATGTAAGGAGGGCTTGCTAGTGGATCCTGCCAAAGTTGTAGTTATTGTGGGATTAGGGGAACCTACTAGCCAAAGCGCAGTGCGCGGATTTCTTGGGCATACGGGTTATTACAGAAAATTCATCAAGGGGTATGCCAAGATAGTCATGCCTCTAGAATAATTGCTCAGACATAAAAGTGCCTTCCATTGGGGAGAAGCGCAGTAGAGGGCATTTGATACATTAAAGGATAGGCTTGTCACCGCACCTATATTACGTTTTCCCTCTTGGGACAAGCCCTTCCATGTCCATGTAGATGCCTCAGGAACCACCATTGGAGCAGTGCTTGCACAGCCAGGTGAAAGGAATTGTTGATCATCCTCTATGTTTTGCAAGCAGGAAGTTGACACCAGTAGAGCAGAATTACACCACGACTGAGCGCAAAGCATTGTCAATGATCTACGTGCTTTTCAAATTCAGGCAGTATCTACTGGCAACACCCTTTGTATTTTACACCGACCACATGGCATTAAAGTATTTGGTGAACAAGCCCATTCTACAAGGGCGCATATGTCGGTGGGTATTGTTGTTTCAAGAGTTTGAGTTCACAGTAGTAGTGAAACCTAGGAAGAGTAATTGTGGGCCTGATCATCTGTCAAGAATTGATTCAGGGGAGGACGTGCAGAGTATTGAGGAGACAATGCCAGATGCACAACTGTTTAGGTTGCGGTGCGCACGCCCTCAGGATTTGGAGGAGATTGCAGTATTTTTAAAGGAAGGTGTAGCACCAGAAGGAATGAAGGCATTAGAGAAGAAGCAACTCACCATACGCGTCGCGCCCTACATGTTGATCAGTGGAGACTTATACAAGTTGGGACGTGATGAAGTTTTGCGCAGGTGTGTATTAGAGCATGAGCGCCTCGCCATCATGGAGGAAGCACACGGAGGAAGTGCGGGTGGGCATTATGCAGGTGACACCACCGCGCGTAAGATATTAATGGCAGGATTGTGGTGGGAAACCCTGTACAAGGATTGTAAAGACTATTGTAAAGCGTGTGACCATTGTCAGCGCATTGGCAAGCCAGGAAAGAGAGATGAAATGCCTTTGTGCCCTATACCTAGCGCGGAACCTTTTGAGAAGTGGGCAATAGACTTTGTAGGCCCTATTGCACCAGTGGCGTAGGACTGGGTCACGCTATGTCATCACTTGCACAGACTATTTGACAAGGTGGGCAGAGGCAGCTCCAACTAAAGATTGCACAGCAGCCACAGTGGCAAGATTTTTGTGGGAGAACATTATCACAAGGTATGGATGTCCTTTAAGTTTAACCAGCGATAGGGGTACACATTTCTTAAATGAGACCATGAGGATCCTATTAGCAGAATTCATGGTAGCTCATCACAAGACTACCCCTTATCACCCACAAGAAAATGGAACCGCAAAAGCATTTAACAAAATACTGAGTCATACCCTGACCAAAATTTGTGATGTCGGAAGACAAGATTGGGATGACAAGGTATCAGCAGTATTATGGGCTTACAGGACAACTTATAAAAGGTTGAACAAAGCCACACCATTTCAATTGGTGTTTGGCATGGAAGTTGTTCTGCCAGTTGAATTCATGTTACCTTCTCTACGAATAGCACGCGCAGGAGGGTTGGCTGATGAGCAAGCACTGGAAGAGAGAATTGATGAGTTAATGAAGTTGGATGAGAGATGATCACTCGCCAGGTGGAGTCAAACAACAGAGAAAGCAAAGCAAAAAGCATGGCATGATCGCCACATCAGAAACAAGAAGTTTGAGGTTGGGCAGATGGTCTTACTATATGATTCTAAGTTTCTGCGCCATCTTGGGAAGTTGAAAGTCCATTGGTTAGGTCCCTACACAATCTCATACATCCTTGATTTGGGCACGTGCCAGTTACAAGCACTGGATGGAACGAAATTTCCTGGACACTTCAATGGGAGTAGGCTGAAGCCCTACTATAAATAAGTCTTCTTGGTGTTTGTAAATAAGGTAGTTTTGCCAGTTAGTTTAGAATTTTCCTTTATGCATTTCTTTTCTTGTGTTTCCCTTTCGCGTTGTTGTTTTGTTTTGCGCCTTGGGCACCGGTAACCTTATTACTACTTTTTGAGAATTTTTGAGTGCGCAGAGGACCACACATCATTTTAGTGTGGGGTGGAGTAATGTGAAGGAGAGCATGGTTAAAATGCCAAGGAAGTTTGTGTTGAAAAACCCAGTTGAATGGCCCTGTTGAAAGAGGTGCTTGGAAAGAAAAGATGGAAAAAGGATGGTTGGTGCCAAGATAAAAGCTACTTTCAGATCCCACGTACAAAGAAGGGAAAAGTGCATAAGCAACACGAGGTAGGCGAGAGCAAAAATCAGGACAGAAGAAGTGCCTTCGGCACTGGTTACGTGTGCGCAAGAGTCTCCTGTCATGTTGGATTGGTTGCACACCAGAAGGTTGGAGGATTTTCCGCGCAGGTTTGGGTGCGTGAGGGAAAGCGCTGAAGTCAGGATTTGTTTGAAAAAGTCTGCATTAAATGTTAAAAGTATGGTGGTAGGTGAAGTAGCACTTAATGCTTAAAAAGGGAAAAACTATAAATAAAGGGGTCGAGGCACTTCATTATTCACTTTGCGTATAAAGAGAAAGAAGCACTTTTTACACCTTTGCAAACTAGGGCTTCCAAAAAACTGATCCATGTGAAGAAACATTTGGAGAAATTGAAGCGTGAGTAACTAGTTCGGATTTGCGAACCAGGAGGAAAGGATTTCACGGGCGTAGGAAAAGTGGGAGAAGGTTGTCTTGTGAAAGGAGTATCCCAGTTAGGGTTTGAAGAACTAGGGCACGGGGTTAAGGAACTTTCTTCACAAGTTCGAGATCTAAGGTTGGAGAGAGCGGAAGAACAGAGTAACACAGAGTGATTGAAGTAGACCTAGATAATGGCACCCAAGAAACCAGTTAGCACACCCAAGAAGGGAAAGGGAAAGGGCAAGGGTAAGCAACAAGAAACTGACGCACACACAAATGAGGAGTGGTATGCAGAAATGCAGTACCCAGATGGAGTGTTGTTGGGGAAGGAGTGGGAGTCCCATCTGAGGAACATGTCTGTGAATGACTACAATCATCGGACAAGCACAATCGAGAAGGAGATGGCACTGGAGTTAGTGCGCCCAACAAACAAAAGGACACCAGAGGGTTTTCCCATTTATAATGATGATGTGAAGGTTAAGTTGGAGAAGGCAGGGTTATTACAACTCTTTGAGTTTCCCTACTTCGGGAAACCTGAGCGCTTATATCAATGGCTGATGTCGCGTGCATGAGGACTACTTCCACTTCGCAGGGTGCAAGATGCACATAACCCCTCAGCTCATTTCACATTTCACAGGCCTCATCTGTGAAGGAGATGGTTTGGAGGATGACTTGACCGACAAAGAAGTGATTAAGGAAACTATCACCACTTATGCATACAAGAAGGGGTCAAGGTATTATGATGTCGCAGACATTAAGGATCTGGTAATGAAGATGGCCACGCACCTGGTGTCAAAGTTAAATGGCCAGGAGAGATGGACCCAGGTTAATAAGCCATGGTTGAATGTTTGCAGGAAAATTTCAGAGGGCACCATCTACAACTTGTCTGCATTCATCGCAGATGAGATTGTCAGCTGCGCGAAGGAAGGTGATAGGATCCTTTTTGGCAATGTCCTATTAACCATTGTGTTTTCAGAGATCGGGGTACCAGATGCATCAGACAAGTTCATGTGGGAGTACCCTGCTGAAGACCCCTCACCCGCAAAGAGGTTTGAAAAATACGCTTGTGACACCATGACAACTGTGCACAAGGCGCGCTTGGAAAAATGGTATACGTGCCTAAGGAATGCGTTCGGGGCGGAATGGAGAATTCCCAAACAACTGCCAGCAGCCACTAGGGGAGAAGTGGAATTTGTTATGTACCAGCATTTCTACCTGGGTAGATTCAAACTGTCAGATGAGACATGGAGCCCATGGTGCAAGCTCCCCTTTGCCTTCACAGCTCAATACTTCCAAGCGGGAGTAAACAGGTTCAGGGAGTCCAAGAAGTTTAAGCTGGACCTTGGTAATCTAGACCAGGACCATAGGGAAATGCGCAAAGGGTTGGTCTACCCCGGCAAGCACACGTACGTGGAGTGGTACGTGTCACATGAAGTTCAAATGACAAGGCCCATGACTCTGCCCATTGCAGAAGGATCCGCGGCATGCGTGTACATCCGCATAAGACCCAAGTCTGAGAAGGGCACATATCTGGAGAATGAGGTATCTATACCTCAGGATCCAACTGGTAGGAAGAGACCCACGCCCAAATGGGAGGAAAAAGAGCCAGAAAATAAAATACCAAGTGTGGTGGAGACACAGGCAATAGGTTCCCCCGGGACAAGTGCCAGAACCAGTATGTACACGCAAGAAGAGGCCCATAGTAAAAGAGAAGACTCCAGAGCCAGAAAATCCATCAGACAAGGAGTCATCAGGAGAGGAAGAAATGGAGTCACCTACACCGGAATCTCTGGTTAGGAAGAAGCAGAGGGTAGAAGAAGAGACCGTCTCGGAAGAGACTGAGAGTTTGGACAAGTACATAAGAGAAAAAGATGAGAGCGAAGAGGATGAGAGTGGAGAAGAAGTAAGTGGGGAAGAGGACCCTGGGAAAGATCGAGGACCACCCGTCTTCAATATACATGATTCAGAGGAGGAAGGTGGAGAAGAAGAACAGGGGTTCCTTTTCGTACGGCGCAAGGATAGCCAGGTAGGAGAAGGCACCCAGGACATGGGAAAAGGTGAGGAAGCTAGCGCGCAGAAGCAAGAGTCTCCAAGCTCTGCGCAGGAAATAGACAACCAAGGTGGTAGAAGGAGAAGAGACCAAGAACATTGAGACCATGGTGGAGGACAAATTGGAACACAACGTTGAGCTAGTGTTGAACAAGGAGAAGGAGGAGAGCGCAGAAGAGGAACACGGCAGCACTAGAGGCCCCATTTTGACTGTAAGTATACCTAAGGGTACGCACATGGGAGGAAGGCGCATAGAGGGGGAGAGGCCAGAGATGGGTTATATTGATGACCCCAAGAAAGTGTTCCACGTGGTTCCAAAGTACCATTCCGGCAGAGGAGCTTGTAGCAATGTCATCTTTTGACAAGGAGGCTGCATATCCACAGACAAGGAAGATGCTCTCATGGGAATAGAGTCCCACCTTGATGAGCCAGAGTTTGAGGTAAGCCACGGGGAAATAATAACATTGCCAGGACCAAGAGAAGACAACCCAGTGGTGGATACCCAGCAGCTCTCAGATGAACAACTATGCAACGCGCTCAACAAAGTCTCCATTGAGATCGAAGCTAGACTCTTCGGGTGGAATGATAGGATCAGAGATCTGGAAGGGGAGCTAAAGAAGAAAGAGGAAGAGCTAGCTGTAATGACAAAGGAGCTAAGCCAGGAGAAGTTGATCAGCACCCAGTGGCAGCATGAATTGAAGGATGAAAAGGCTAAGGTATGCGTTGTGTACAAGAAGGTGGAATCCATCAATGAGGCTATAGTATTGAAGCATCCAGACCTAGCATCGCCCGCGCAGAAGTATGGATCTGCCTTGGGATGCCTGGAGGATTTAACAAGGATCCTCACCATGGAAAGACAGCCGCTAGCCTTGGAGTCTGCAGAAGAAGTTGCTGCGCGCCTAGAGAAAGAGGATAAGTTGAAGATCGTAGCGCTCGTCGCGGAATACAACAAGGTTCTTGCTGATGTAAGGGCTACTTCCCAGACTGCTGAGGCCACGTACGACAATTGCGCAGACAGAGACAAAGTGGCAGGTGCCTTGGTCACCACTCATGAAGTAGAACTCAAGGAGTTCTAGGAGAAGAACAAGGGAAATAGGGTGGAAAGGGATAAAATCCTTGCCGAGGTCGAGAGGAAATCTGAAGCCATTGAAACCTTAAGGGGTTCAATCAAAAACTGGTTGAAGGAACTATATCCACGTATTACATGAAGAATGGATGCACTGGAGGATATAGGCAAGGAGTTGGAGAAAATCACTGATACCATGAGCGCGCAAGGAGATGGACTAAATTTTGGGGAGGTGAGCGCCCTGGTCAGTGACCTCTGTCAGAGAGCGCAGGAAGAAGTCGATGCCTGGAACAAGTTGGAGGCTGACTTGCAAAAGGATTTTCCTAGCTTGTTGCAGTGATTCCTTCACTCTCCCATTCTTTCTTCTTCCCCCATTCTTTCATCCCCTTATTCTTGTTCCAAGGCGTAAGCCTGTTGTATTCTTTCTTTCACTAGAGAAGTGTTCCCACGGATGGAGAACAGGCGTAGTGTGGGGTGATGTTGGGCCCCTAGAATGTTGGCTAAGTACAAAAGGCACGTATGTGCATGCAGGTCCTAGTTGAAGAGAGGTGCGCAAGGACAAAGTGCGCAGGGCAGGGTTTAAGAAAAGGGTTTAAGGAAGCCTGTGGCACGCGCACGCGCGGACAGAACCAAGGGTTCAGGACTTAGCCAAATTGGGCGTTCGGGACAGAACACATGAAAAGCATGACCCGACTGTGCATGCTGAGTGGATAAGGTGCCAGCCTGGTGACAGGTTGGCCCAGGAAGGAGCATGCCTATGGTAGAAGCTTCTAGAAGCACATCATGGTGAAAAGTGGAAAGCTCAGGCCTGGGAGAGCATGCTCGCATGGAGGACCACATTCAGACACTTGGCATCAGATCTGAGGGTGCTGGAGGATGAGTTGGCAGCCCAGAAAGGCTATAAATACAAGCACCTGCAGAGTAAACAGAGAGAACAAAAAGAGGGTGGAGCTCTGCAGAAATACTGCAAGAACTCTGTTAGTGGATAATGGTATTTGGGAAAGAATGTATAATGGGTATGGGGATTGCAATTTTTCTTTTGATAGCCTAGCTACATTAGTCCAGTTGTAATGCATGACTGCGGTCTATTTCTCTGTGACATTCTGTAATGGCTCCATGGATGTAATGAGGTTACCAGTTATATGAATATGAATATCAATGATTCTGATGCATACATCTTTCTCATAGGTTCTCTTTCATTTATGTTTATGCTAAGTATGGATGCTTGTATACTTCTTTCTGTTATGGTACAAGTTATATAATCTGTTAAGTACTTTCTGTCTATAATGACTGCAAGGATCTAGAGGCCATTCTGAGCTCTATGGTTCTTGAATGTCTTAACTCCTTTTAAATCTCTTAAGCACAAATCATAGATGATGATGTTTCCCACTAAACTCACATAAAAGAGAGACTCGGCACCCGCACGTGCCTCGGGTGAGCGCCCAACATCCGTTGGGTCCATAGTTTATATCTCTATAAACTTGGTGCCAGATTATCCAAGCCCACCTGATATCAGAACCTCGTAGTGTATGCCTCTGCCTCCAGAACCACCAGAAACACCAGTCCTAGAGCCACATATAACCCCTGATCCTCCACCTGTAGCCGAAAGCAGACCAGTGGATGTACTTCCCTGTGTCCCAACAATGGTACTAAATTGAACTCCTACTAATATTATGAAGTGGTACTAAGTTCATTAAAAGTGATTACCAAAATTTTACAAATTCATGGAGTAACTCTATCAAGAAACACCATGTGCCTGAAAAGGTACCTGCATGAACCGATTTCAGCATCTCATGAATTTGGTCTTGCCATAGATGTGACTTGCTATCTGACCTTACTCCTACTCTTCATATTGCCCAAACTAACATTGTTGACTACTAGATGTACTAGATATCATAGAAATCCAATAGCATTAGGGCTTGGTCATGCCAATCAATGATAGATTTTGTCATGATGCGTGCCCGAGACATCTCCACCTGTCGTGGGATCTCTATTTATGTTGGCTACACCTTCCTTTTTATGTGTGAGGCCTTGGAATGTTACACAAAACTATTATGCTTCCTCTCACCTTAGGGAGTGTCCAGAACACCTCTAAAGAACTTTATCTGCAAACTCCTCTCACCGTCTAACGCTTCAAATCCTTCAACGATGTATCGAAGTGTACTCTCTGTTCAATAACTCATCACCGCATAGTGTAATATGGAGTGCAAGCCATCTTCATACTAATTATCATAATGCCAAGGTCTTCAAACAATACACGACATATGTCCATGGGCATTACATACTACAAGAGTTCATCTTCAGATGCATTTTACATTTCTCATGCCGCTAGGTCACATCTTTCACCAAGGTGCAGGTATCCCTACCCCCGCGCGTCATGGGAACTACTTGTCTACCATTAGTTACTTCTTCCAAAAAATACATGGCATATGTCACATTATCAATATAAGACTTCATCTTGATGCATTTTACATTTCTAATGAGACAAGAAATCCAATGTAATTTAAGTTCAACCTATGATACATTATATGAGTCTTGAGTGTGTACTCATCTTCTCAAACCAAGTTCTCTTATGAGTAAGCTCATTATGAGTACTCCAACTTGAATTATCCTCCAAGTTGTTACAACCTAATCACCACAAAGACCTTGAATATCACATTACCGTCCAAAATCAGATCAACCTCATAAAGGGCTTGAAATATTCTTTCGTTGTTCAGACAAGTGTGCAATATTCAATTCCTTTTAGACACATATTAGAAACCATGGACCACTCATACAACTCTATCGGAGAACTTCTCGCTCTTCATGTTCAAAGAAGCTTCTCAATACAAAATAGCTTGAGTCAAGTCATGATTCTGCTCCACCTCACATGCTAAGCAAAATTCAGATCCAAATGTTTCAACCTTTGGAGGGCTTACTCACTATTTTGCTCCATAAGCTTTTATGGACTCCTCAAACTTGCTAATGTCAACCGGTATCTCTCTATCATATGGAAACAAGTTTCTGACTATAATTGCTTCCATAATTTTCACATCCTGGCAACTTAACTCAATGATAAAGTCTTAATATTACTATATAAAAATGAGAAAAACCCAGACGCAATTTTTCTACATGGCTACGCAAGACAATTTGAGTGTTCAAATCACCCTAAGCGCACAAAGGTACCAAGCCCCTCTTTGAGAATTTTCTGAATAACCTGTAGAATTCTTAGTCCTCAATTTCCAAGATACAAGCTTATTCACCTGCCTTAAGTACATGATCACTAGTAACATTCCTTTAAGAGCATATTCTAACCAGATCTAGTTGATCTTAAAGAATCATGAATTTCACAATCCATAATAAGACATACCTTGAAAGATGCCCTTTACAGGTGCGTCTGATTCCTCAACATTATCTATCTCTAATGTCGACTCCATAGAACTTCCTCGGTAATACACTTTGCACTAAGCTTCTTATCATTACACAAACTTTACATAAGTTATACGCTTATAGATCCAATGGGATTGGTAACTCCACAACATTTCACTATTTGGCCTTCAAACTCTTTTCACTACATTTCACTCACTTATGACTTGCTTATAGCTTGTATTTTCCTCTTTGACCTTCACCAATACTGCACTGATCCCAAATAGGTCGCATGTTGATAATGGCCATGTCCCTTTACAGCTAACATGTTAGTTACTTCATACAAGATCAGCTAATACTTGTTATCTTCCATACACTTATACTAGAAGAAGCAATTTATTTTATCTTGAGTCTCATCATGACACTTATTCCATCGCTATAAGTTCCCAGAATAGCATTAGGAATTTCCTATTTGCAGTGATTTGAATTACAATCCTCATGAATGTGCGTATGAGTCGGTCCATTTTGCCCATGTTACATGACTCATTGTTGTAAACTTTCTAATCTAAAAGTGCTCATGGATTTCTCATTTTACCTTCACTTTCACCTTTGATCAATGAAAACTCAAGCAACATATGTATGCACCTTTCCAGAGACCTCCTAGATCATGGGATTGCAATATTGTCTAGATAACCTCAGACCAAGTGTGACATCAATGGAATTGACATCAATGAAAACACATGTGACACTTTGTGTGTCCAACACTTCACTCACTACTTCTCAACCTATAAGATTGACTAGCTTTTAGCTCACACCTTATACCTAGCAAAAAACAAGTATTCCAGTTCTATGACAAGATGCAGTGTCTACCTTAACCCCTAATAAGGAAAACAAAAAAAAACTAGCCCTGTAATATTACTAACTTCATCTTTCCTTGGATTGAGAGTCTATATCAATCTTCCCCATCTAACATATGAACATCATACGAACATACCTTGATTCTATCATGGGACATAGAATTGATAGAAATCATAATAAGGGTTCCCTAATGAAATTGACGATTTTACATGATGCAACCACTGTGAAATTAATAACTCGCAATGTATGCATGATCTCAGACACATCTATTAAAAGGAAAACAAGAATGTTTCTCTATGACTTAAGCATCAATGCCTTAACACTCCAATTACAATGTTATGCACACTAGACTATCTATCCATAATTAATCTTCAATGCATCTATTACTAGTCACTTAAGCTAATGTTTGCGGAGTATATAACAGCAAATGTAAAAGTACACTTGGCTCATACTCACTTTTAATATTTCACATTCGCTCAATTCCTTCATTATGTGTTTTTGTTGACCTTGATGTCTGCTTGCTCCTGATGGAATCTAAGGACTCTAAGACCCAATCGCTGTCATGTGATGTCTCTTCTATGATGTATATAATTCGCAAAAATCAAGCATGGAAGAATGAGTGGTTGTGTCATGATATGGAGTGTTTTAGGAGGTCCTTGTGCATGGTTGAGTGAGCTGAGTCACTTTTTGATCCCTCTAGTGTTGGTTAGATGCTGTCATGAGGTCATTTATAGTCCATGATGTGTGTTACAGGTTTCCATGAGTTTGTATTAATGTTAGCATGATAATTTCATGGGTTTTTACCACTGAGTCCGATCATTCTAGGCTTGTTTATAGCCCTAGAGAATACAAAATAAGGTAGATATGTGATATCTGGACCAATTAAAAAAAAATTGGACCATGGTAGAAGTATGGTGGTAGTGTACCTAAGGTGTTCTACACAAGTTTAGTGTTATGGAGCTTGGGCAAGCTTGTGTGGCATTCATAATATTGTGCAACATTGGACAAGCTTTTGCGGCTCCCACAAAGTGACTAAGATAAATGTTCTTTGCACAACTTGCTAAGGAGTGGCATAACATTGCAGAAGTCTTTATTTGCTAACTCTAAATATTTTTGGGTGACACAAAATAGCTCGTGAACCCATGTGCTCCTGCAACAATAGGGTTATTCCTTGTATTTTGATGCCAGGTAGGCCCATCCCTCTGACATTTCTTGGGATACAACATAAATCCCAAGCCACTCTATTTAAAGCCTCAACCTCCTTTAGATTTAGCCCAAAGTAAATCCCACAAAATCTTTACACATTTAGCATGTGTTGTTATAGAATGGAGAAAGGCTCCTAGTATGAAGAATAATAAATATAAGAAGCATCTAGAATCTCAAAACAAATCTAGAACTTGCCAACCAAACAAAGCGACCTAGTGAACCCAATAGGTAAGATAGTTCTTGTGAAAGTATGTGGGCCACACCTAATTTTACTTATTTGTGAAGAGTTCAAGTTTAAGGAGAATTTGTCCAAATTAGGTAATGTATAAGTTGAAATTTATGTTATCTATGGAGTTTTTTATATATTTTCATGAATTTTTCAAGTAATGGTGATGCAAAAAAAGTGAAAAGTGTGCCCTATTTGTGGAGAGGACTAGTTTTTGGTGCACCCTATCTTTGCACAGTCACCGCACCAACTACCACCTTAAAAACACCACCAATGGATGTAGGACCAAATTCTTGACCTCCAGCATTGCACCGCCACCTCACTGCCACCTCAGCGCCATGTGGAGGATCTGTGTTTGTGGAGATGTCAAAAAAGTTCGTTTTTTTGCATGGGACCAAGTGTTGTCCACTCGCCACGCCAGTTGCTGTTCGGGCTACCGCCATGCATTGAATGCTCACCCACCAGTCGTTAATGCGCGCGGGGTAGGTTTATGGACCCTGCCACCGCCAAAACGCGCCATGGGATTTCATGGGAAATGGAGAGGGAGCTTGTTCAGTCTGGTTTTTGGCGTGTTCGGTTGCAGAGCTCGAGCGACCATTTCGTGGGATCTTGCAGACCGGTGGGTGCGTGCGTTTTCTCCACTCCTGACCGACTTCGTCCTCGACATTGGCTCGGCCTGCTACGAAGATGAGAAGAAAAGGCAGAGGTGAGAGGGTTCTCACTCAGGCAATGATCCTTAGTGTTTTTAAACACTGTACTACTATGGAAAGTTTGTTGTTTGCCATTCAGCAAAAGAAATTTGTTTTTTCACCCGTCTTATTTTACAAATCCAAGCTTAAAATCGTTGGTGTATTTGTCTTGTTTATGAGCGCCAGTCTCGGGTTTATGGGTGCCATGCGAGCTCATGTTCAGTTGCTTATTACTGTTAATGGCATTACTGTAACTTGTAATGCGTTTATGCAATACTAGTTGTGTGGTGTTGGGGGACAGCGAAAAAGATACAATACTAGTTCTGGTACTGTGTGTTTAGTTATGGTACTGTGTGTTGTGATATCTGGACAGTAAAGTGACAATTTTCAGTGTTTACAGCAACAAATGTAAGTTGTTTTCTGTTTTGGGTAGCAAAAATTATATGTTTTAGGTGGCAAAATTATATGTTTTGAGATCTGAATGCATGGGGGAGATTCAAAGGCTACGTGATTTGCATGCTTAAGTGGGGAAAGGAATTTGGGTGGCGATTTTTTTCATGTTTTGATCTTGCTACAGTGTTTTGTTATCGAATTGTGGTTGATGAAGTATTTGGAGGGGTCAATTAGGCTGATTGAAGTGAAATAACCAATTCTCTCTGGTTTTTCTTTTGTGGGTTGTGAATGGATAGTGTTGGGCATGGTATGGATGTCCAAGGTGCCTGATTTCTTCAGAAAGCTTGTAAAAAGGTATAGTCTTGAGGTCTGTGAGGGTTGGTTTCTTAACTATAGGTTTCAGTGTTATACGAGTCCTGTTCTGGATTTTTGTTGGTGTTTATAGGATCAGAATTAAGAGTTGTTGTAGCCCCTTAGGCGTTCAGATTGGAAAAGTTTGGTCTTCCATTTGTTGTAGTCCTTTATACTAACTAATTATAGACAAATTTTTGTGGACATAACCGATTTAGATAATAGGAATAAATATTGCAAGTTGTTGAGGGTTGGCATAAAAGCTCACCACCAGAGATAATATCTCGGTTGCTGTAAAGATTCCTATAAATTGTTTTTATAAAATATTGAACAATAGTCATCCCGAATTGATTCATTTTTAATGTAATACAATATATTGGAATTATAACGATAATTTCTAATCTATTAATTTGTACTTCTATATAAAATCCAAAAAAACACACGTCCAAACAATTTACTTCATACGTATAAGACAATAACTTTTTTTTTTTTAAAAGTTGATTATTATTTTGTGTCAAAAGATTGATTTCTTCTGCATTACAGACCTAGACATTCGGCTTCCAAATTTCCTTCATCTCAGAGTTTCAGCAAAATGAACTTTTACTACAACTTCAATGAAGATATCTAGAAATTGTTTTTTCAGTGTTTGTATATTTTGAAATAAGAGGAACTGAATAAACAGTATCTTGTTTAGTGCGAGTTAGAAACATATCAGTACCCAATTTTTTTAGTGTTTATATAGAAACAAGAGGATTACTGTAATGAAGATATCTAGTAATTTCTGCTTCACCTCTTAGTGTATCCAATTGTTTTCTTTTTGTATCAGTACCCAATTGTTTTTTAAAGTACTTAGCAACATTACCTCATCATTGGACTTAAAGTAATCTATTTTCTAATACCCAATTACCCCTTTAAGCAATTTCTAGGTCTAATTATAGGCATTACCACTCTCTGTTACTGCCATTTACATTGTTTTTTGTTGTAATTGCTCGCTTCTGTATTAGCGTTCTCTCGATCTTGAGTCTAAATGTTTGAAGTGTCTTCCATGGTTCATATATACATGTTGCTCCCACGGGCTGCATTGCTGTAACGCATTGCACCGGTTGTGGTGCACCTTATCTTTGCATAGTCACTGCACCACATCACTGCCACCTGGTCAAGTAAAAACACCACGCCATTCACCGCGCCAGTTGTTTTCTGGGCTACCGCCATGCATTGAATGCTCACCCACCAGCCGTTAATGCGCGCGGGTAGGTTTATGGACCCTGCCACCGCCAAAACGCGCCATGGGATTTCATGGGAAATGGAGACGGAGCTCGTTCAGTCTGGTTTTTGGCGTGTTTCGGTTGCAAAGCTCGAGTGACCATTTCGTGGGATCTTGCAGACCGGTGGGTGCATGCGTTTTCTCCACTCCTGACCGACTTCGTCCTCGGCATTGGCTCGGCCTGCTACGAAGATGAGAAGAAAAGGCAGAGATGAGAGGGTTCTCACTCAGGCAATGATCCTTAATGTTTTTAAACACTGCACTATTAAAATAGTGAGCATAATCATACTGATATATTAACATAAGTTTAATTGTATACATAGAACGATGGAAAGTATTTTGATTACATACGCAAAATTAATATGAGTATTCTGATTACACCGCCAAATAGGGTGTAAAATATAGAGCATCATCATATTGATATATTAACATAAGTTCAATTGTATACATGGACACCTGGAAAGTATTCTGATTACATACGCAAAATTAATATGAGTATTCTGATTACACCGCCAAATAGGGTGTAAAATATAGAGCATCATCATACTGATATATTAACATAAGTTTAATTGTATACATAGACGGCTGGAAAGTATTCTGATTACATATGCAAAATTTATATTGCACTATATAACTTTAGAGACTACATAGGAAGGCTTCGGTGAATACATCTAGCAAAATTGTATCACCAACAAAATTACTACCATCATCATATGGGGTAATAAGCATTGTTTACGGGCACATGTTCAATATCTTAGTTAGTATAAGTAATATTGCCCTCTTTCTATACTGCTTTTGGATTTTCTTTTCCTACCGATACAGTGTTCGATTGGCCAACTGAAAAGGGATTTAGAATCCCTTTTGACAGAGCATTTGGTTGCCCAACTGATAAAGGATCTGGTCCCCCTGCTGAACAAGGATTTGGTTGTCCGCTTGAAAAGGGATTTACACCTGTTGTTGACAGAGGAGTTGGTTGCCCTGCTGAAGCTTGCATCCATGGTGGCATTGCAAATGAACTACTAGGACTGCTTGAACTTGTACCAAGTAAATGAGGTGATACATACCAAGATGGAACTTTACAAGAGTTATTCATAAGTGATGGAGGTGTTCCAATTTGAGCATAACCTGGAATTTGAATATTTAACATATCTTGAAAAATCCTTCGATTTTCATGATCAGTTGCAGAACTTACACGCATCCTCTTTTCGTATTCCCTTAATTGATTTACAAGTTCCCTCTCCCTGTTCTCTTACTCTTTCCTTTGTTTCTTGTGTGCCTTCTCAATCTCTTTTTGTTGCTCCTTAGCCTGCTTCTCCCTTTCTCTTTCAAGCTTCTCCTGCAATCTTTTTTCTTTTGCTGCAAGTCTAGCAACCTTTTTTTCTTGTGCCACTTCTTTTTTCCATAACTTTAGTTTTGCTTGTTCCTCCTTTTTTCTTTCCGCATCAACCAATAGCTCCATGTACTCAGGTGTAGTCAAAATCTGTGAATGCCTACTCAGTCTAATAGAACCATCTGATTTGTTTATGATCTCCCTTGGAAGTCGTAGAAAATGGGAAAGTAACGTACCGCGTCCATCTTGGTTTTCAGTCTCTTCAGGGTGTTGAGGTTCATGTTGCATAACTTCTAAGTTAATTTCATTTTCTTGAGCATCCTCTTGAAATTCGACTTTGTCTTATTCATCCTCATCTCCAACATCTACATAGTAATGAATTATTGCTTCTTGTTCTAGTCCTTCAAGAAAGGAAGGCAGATTTAAGCTTTGATCTTTTGTGTTGGATGGTAGCTTGTAACCCAAGTTTTTCATGGCATCCTCTAACCATTGTGGCGGGTTAACTTGACTTGGCAAGGACAAATCATTGTTACTTACAAAATCTGAAGACCCCTCCTTATTGTTGATGATGTTACTTGGGTTTCCAAGAGCACCGTTTAGCTCCACTCCATGTGTTGCAGCTGCTTCCATATCATCTCTAGAGTCAACATTTTGCATGAATTGAGTTTTAGGTACCACCTCTTCACTGTCATTTAATTCAGGATTTATTCATTGAGATAGGCTCAAAATGTTTGTGACAACATCAACATCTTCCTCACCTTACATGTCAAATGCCTGGCTGCATGCCATGTCATTTAGGAGAGCATCATAATTCAATGGCCAAATACCAGTTCTTTTGAAACCTGCAATTATGTTAGATGGTGTTTGTGCCTTTTTTAAGGCTCTACTTGCAAGCTCAGCAATGTCACTCCTTTTCACATCTGCACATTTGTTCTCTGCCATCCATTTGGACCTCTCAACTCTAAAATATGTCTTGAAAGGGCTGAACACACTCACGTCAAGAGGTTGCAACTTATGACTAGTATGTGCTGGTAGTGTTATCAAATCAATGCCCAATTTGTTTGCCTCCTCCACAGTTTGTAATGCTACATGGCTGCCATGGCCATCAAATATCAATAGGTGTCTATTATTTGGAGAAACACCGCCTGGTACTGAACGTGCAAAATGACATAGCCAATTTAAAAACAATTCCTTTGTCATCCATGCATTTGGATGTGCAGCCATACATGCTCCAGGTTCACAATTTTTAATGTAATTCTTTATCATTCTCTTTCCCTTGAACAAATAAAATCCTGGGATTGACATACCTGCTGCATTGACACAACACAATATAGTGATCCACTCCCTGCTCTTTGGTATTACCTTTGGGACATTACGACTGCCCCTCTTTGCAATTACACGAACTCCACAATTTCTTCCAACCTGCAAACCAGTCTCATCACAATTCCAGATTTTATGAGCGCCGTATGAATAGGTTCCATAGCTTTTGGCCAAATTATCATAAAATTTGGTTACTATTGCAGGGCGCAAGTTTAAAGCTCTATCCCTGTCAAGTCCCTCAGCGGTTCGGATTGCAAGGTCTGGATGACGTTTTCTGAATCCAGCCCACCATGATTTACCAGGAAACCCATCTCTGAAGGGGTTTTGTCTTGTTTCACAAATCTGAGCAACATTTGCCTTTAGCTGCATTAACTCCAAGCCATGACCCATATCAGCCATTTCTTTGCACCATTCAACAATTTCCTCTTCTTCTTCTTCAGTTAGAACTGTTGGAGGACCCCTCCTCTTTGTGTGGGTGAGACCATTTAGCCAATAGTGTAATGATGTGGGTGGAATGGAATACTTCTTTGCTGCTGCTCTAACTGAGAACCCATTAAACTCAACATCATCTATCGCCTTTTCCATATCTTCTTTTGTCCAACCTCGGATGACACTAAGCTTCTTTGTTGCAGATGTTCTTTGAACTGAGACAGTGGGTGGGTTTCTACATTCTGGTTCATTACCAGTTGGTGCTGAATTATCCTCTTCATCACTTAAATTATGTGATAATTGTACACCTCTCACTTTTGGCCTCCTTGATCTTCTAGCAATAGCACCTTTTCTCATGGTGTAAATGAAATACCTGATTCACAACATGAAAGATGATTGTTGGAAAAGAAACTATAAATATACCAAAAATGAATGCTGGAATATGCTAGAATATGAATGATTTTGTTTCATTTTTAGGAATTAATTGACTTGTAGTTTTCATTATGACAATGAAACTTGTATGGAATATGTTGAATACAGAAAGTGCTTGGATAGACAGTGTATATTTGACTAAATGAGCACAATGCTGTATAGTTCAACAATGTTGTATATTGCATTTCAGAATTCACTATATTGTTCGTTAGAAATATGGAAGGGAAAATTTATAATGAAAACATTAACGGCTGGTGGGTGAGCATTCAATGCATGGCGGTAGCCTGGACAACAACTGGCGCGGCGAGTGGACAACACTTGGTCCCATGCAAAAAAACCAACTTTTTTGACATCTCCACAAACGCGGATCGTCCACGTGGCGCTAAGGTGGCAGTGAGGTGGCGGTGCAATGTTGGAGGTCAAGAATTTGGTGCTGCATCCATTGGTGGTGTTTTTACTCTATAAATTTTCCCTTCCATATTTCTAACGATTGGTAACAACTTAGCTTTAAACTCTATAAATTTTCCCTTCCATATTTCTAACGACAATTCAGCAAAGGATTGGTTTCATCAAGTCGCATTAGATTGTTTTGAAAAGGATTTGTCGAGAAGATTGGTAACAACTTAGCTTTAAACTCTATAAATTTTCCCTTCCATATTTCTAACGATAATTCAGCAAAGGATTGGTTTCATCAAGTCACATTACATTTTTTTGAAAAGGATTTGTCGAGAGGTTTGGTAACATCAAAAAATTAGCCAGATAAACATGTAAATATGATGGTTTTTATGAAGATTTTATGGTAGATTTTTTTTTATCTAGTTGTTTAAATGGTTAGACATGTATATTTTGCAAAGAAGATAACAATTTTACCACTCTGTATGATGAATGCAACAGATATTATGGTACATACCTATATCTATAGAGTTTGACAATCCTTCTATTCATTTATTTACTCTTTTACCTATATCTATAGAGTACATACCTATATCTATAGTGTTTTTACTCACCCAGGTGGCAGTGACGTGGCGCGGTGACTGTGCAAAGATAGGGTGCACCACAACCGGGTCCTCTCCCCTAGTTGTTAAAGCTAAGTTGTCGTTAGAAATATGGAAGGGAAAATTTATAATGAAAACATTAACAGCTGGTGGGTGAGCATTGCTACGGGATAGGCACCGGTTGTGGTGCAGGGTCCAATAATGGAGATAGTGGGTGAAAGACATTGACTGTATTGTATTGTATTATTATTATGTAAACATGGAAGCATGAAATGTTGAATAAGACAGTTTTTAAATTGGTCAATATTATCTTATTCATTGATAGAACTAAAAATTTTCCTTCCATATTTCTAATGAAAACTTGACAAACTACTGTATTCGTCGGACTCTTCCTATGTAGTTTTTAAAGTTATGTTTTCAATATAAAATTTTCACATATGATCATAATACTTTCCAAATTTCTATGTATACAATAAAACTTATGCTAATATCACAGTGATGATTGGAAAAAATACTTTTCAACTGGAGAATGAGATATCTGGAAAAAATGAACAATACAGTGAATTCAGAAATGCAATATACAACACTGCTGGACTATAGAACGCTGTTGTGGTCATATTCCGACAGAGTTGTATATTCCAGTAGTGTTGTATTTAAAGTTATGTTTTCAATATAAATTTTGCACATGTAATTAGAATACTTTCCATCTTTTTATGTATACAATTAAACTTATGCCTATATAGCAGTGATGACTATACACTAGAGAAGAAGAATATATGTTCCCAAAGAAGTGTATTTGTTGTTTGCACGCACTGTCATGGCATATGATTTTGCAACGTACAGAAGATATGGGTATCCTGATTAGGCAGTCCCACTGTTTCGCTGGGAACAACAAACTGGTCCCCAACCCGATCAGTTTACATTTGTCAGTTTACATTTGACACCCTTACTTCAACAATAAAAGTATTCAAGACATTAAGAAAAATGAATACAATATGATTTTCCTGGACTGGCATTCTGTTAATGTGTTGAATATGTTTACTGTTTATGTAAGGGTAAAGGTAAATGTCATTTTTGTTTATTTCACAGTGCACAATGTCTAGGTACACAAGTGGTTTGAGTGCATAACGGACCTTCCTAGCACGGGGACACTTCTACCGTGACTCCTCCAGTTTTGACCTCATGGCCTGATCTCATGTTTGTGTAATGATCGTTGTTTTCAGAAATAAGCCACCTAGATAATCTAACCTTATGTTTGTGTAGCCATGGTCTTTTTCACAAATAGGTCAACCAGATGGAGAAGATATATAAGTTAACTGAGTTTTCAATTAAAATTTAAACTAAGTGAATTTAAGTGTCAGTTTCAATTTTTAAGCTTGCAATCTCCTTAGACTAAACGCCTTGTATTGTAGGTATGCTCCACTTATGAGAGAATTCTGAATGGACAGAAATAAGCCAAGGTTTCAGGTTGGAGTTTCCTTAACTGTAGTTTCTTAAAATGACTGTAGGATATGCAGAAAATGCTTTTGTTGGAAACGTAGGTGCACTGTTTGATAGAATTCCTCAAAGAAACGTGGTCTCATAGAATGCCATGATGGCAGGATATGCACAAATTAGATTTGTTGAAAAGACTTCAGAAACTTTAAAGCAAATGCAATTGGCATATACAACTCTGCTGCAATATGCAAACACTGAAAAAATAAATAGAGGGCTTGAATTATGAAATAGTTTGTAATTCATAAGTGTCTTACCTGAACTGCACTGCTCCTCACTTCTTCAACTTTGAGAGATGAAAACTGCATGAACAAATGGAATTGTAATCCATCCTTCAGCTTTTATTCTATCATCCTAAATTCTGATTGGTTGATGTTAGTTGACATGGATTCACTATGATAGTTCAATCAAATGGTTGAGATTTATTGGGATTTAATCCAATGGATAATATTTTAGTTGGTCATTTTTATTATTTTATGCAGCTGGTTACACAATTTATTGTTCATATGGTACTGAGTTTTTAAACACTGTGAAAGGTGAGCCTGACCATAATTTCATTTATTGTTATGCAGGTGTTTACTTGGATTGAAGACTCTTACATCAAAAATAGTGCATTATATTTGAGATCTGGTTTGGAAAGTCTTGAGAAATGACTTGTTGAAGTGACTGTAATAGATATGATGTACATACAATGAAAATATTACTTAATGAATAGTTGATTGTATAGACTTTGTTTTTGTACACTTGTATATAAATTAATATATATTTTTAGTTCTATCAATGAATAAGAGAATATTGACCAATTTAAAAACTGTCTTATTCAACATTTCATGCTTCCATGTTTAAATAATAATGATACAATACAATACAGTTGGGTAATATTAACTTCACATATCATTCAAAATATGTTATTTAAAAGGTGAATGTCTTTTCACCTACTATCTCCACTAATGGACCCTGCACCACAACCGGGTCCTCTCCCCTAAATGCTAGAACCTAAGGCAAGAAAATACTCTCTACGGCATTTTGTGTTCATCCGTACAACCTCCTCGATTAAAGTGAGAAACGAGTCATCAACAAAATGGTGGTTGAGCTATTGCATATTTGAGTCTATGGGGAAAGAAATTCCTTTGACAAGACCTCTAGAAGCATAGACAACCATAAAATAACCAAATCCTTCATCAGCTGAAACATAAAGGGATAGCACAAGATGGTAACCTTGGCAAATCGATGTAAACAGGCCCAACCAAACCTTTCAGATTGATGCCCACTAATAGTGAGACAAGCTAAGGCATCCTTGAATTGAGCATTAACAGACCTCACAAAATTGGGGCCAAAGCCTAGCCAAGATGAATCGCCATTCAGTTTTGTCATAGACCTTTTCAAAATCAATTTTAACAAAGATGGCAAAATGGAAGAAGGTTCAAGCCCATTCCATGCCCTTCCAAACAGCCAAGATATTATCCAAGATGTATCTCCTCTTGATGAAATACATTTGCTCTAACCTAATAATCAAGAGCACCATGTTACAGATTTTGATTGCCATGACCTTGGCATTAATCTTGTCTGAGACACTGAGAAAAGACATGCCTCCAACTAGGGATTCCCAATTTTACAAATGAATTTGAAGATAACCTTGTTAATAAGGCCATCCAATGGGCCTGTTTTGATGGCCTTCATGTATACATTATCCCACATGGCCTGGTAAAATTCATAGGGGAATCCATCAGCTATAGTAGCTTTATCATTGGCCACTTGCAGAACAGCATTGTGGAGCTCATAGCAATCTCCCACAAGAAACTCTTTGGGCTTGATAAAGTTTGCATGGGACCGAAGCTAAACAAGCTTGAATAGAAAGCCCTCATTTATTTGTGGCTTCCTGTGCAGGGAACGCTTGCTTATAGTGAGCGACACAGGCTTTGTGAATGTCCAGCAGCATGGTAAGCCATTTCCTGGCATCTTACACTACTTTGATCTGATCAAAAGAAAGTTGGGCATTTAGTTGTTGGAATAACTCCTAGGAAACTCAATTTCCTGCCATAAGCAAGTGAATCTGAGCTCCAATCATAGTTTTCAGAGCACAGAATTTACATAACAAAAATGAGGGTTGATGTCTCGGTGAATCTGTTGACCTGACATTGACAATTTGCTCCAATAGGTTCAGCCCTTCTGAAAACAGATAAAATCATTTAGGTTTAGTTGAACCTTGTTACTCTGACAACAATTGATATTTAATCAATTTTATTCTGAACATAAGAATACTGAACCCATTCCAAACATAAGAATACTCGTCCAATTCTGAACATAAGAATACTCGTCCCATTCCGAACATAAGAAAAGTCGTCCTATTCCCAACAAAGAATACAGATCCTATGCCAAAGATGAAAAATAATACTGACCAGATGAAAAATAAATTCAATTCACTGCTCTGCATTGAAATCCCTTTCTGGTCAGCTGTTGCCAACTCTTTTTCTTATTGACTGTTTGAGTTGGGTCCTGTGCAGGGCAGAGAGGGAACTACCCTTGGGAGACGATCCAGCCTCTTCCATCCCAGGTCGTATAAAAGTATTAGAGCTAAGTAAATGAAAAGTATGTCTAAATTTCACATCTCCAACTTCTTAACAATAAACAGATATGAGGAGTTGGAAAATGCCTTGAAATTTTGTTCAAAAACACAAGCCTAGTGGCAGATGCATGAAAAAAAATCTTCTACAGCAAAGTAATGCAAGTTGAACAGTAAGCATCATACAAGAATGCAATGTCATGCTTAACTGTCAAGATCTTGAGGTAATATAGTACATTAAGAACACAACGCTATTAATTTCGATATCTGAGGTCTCATTGGAGACGAACAAAGAATCGGTACATTAAGAGTAATACTAAACCTTGTGTCAGAGGATCACAAATTGCAAAGGAATTCTATAAGTATACTTGACTGTATAATATAATTAACGCTTAAATTTTCAACCTATATGGAGTGGGTAGTAATATCTAATATTGCAAAATAAGAGAAAGCACAATGGTATTATAGGTATCATATCAAAATCTTTTGAGAAAAGGAAATGAAAGGTCTCTTTAAGGTCTACAAGCACATGCGCATATGAGATCACCCCATAGTCCGTAAGCCCAGTTGGTTGCAGCATATTAGTATTCATTCAACCTAAAACTTTTTTTCTGTTACACCAAAACCTTCTAGAGCCTAAACTTCCATTTCTCCTACTCGTTGCCCTCATTTGGATTTTCCTTTCAGAGGTTGCTGTGTAACCATTGTATAAGGTCCACTGAAACGTGCATAAATTTTTTCAGCAACTTGATGACACAATTTCAATATATAAGCTATTCATATTGTAACAGGTTGTTCAAAAAATTTATCCTAGTCACGAGCATTTAAAATGTTAGTGTTAGAAAATAAGCAGCTAACTGAATTTACTCCATAAAATTACACCTTTTCAAAAATTCTTCATTACAATTTCAGCTACTCATGCATGCCTTCGAATGCATTAATAAGGTCTTGATGGAATACTTCAGTTTTGGTTGTCTACCGTGGTTAACTGTTTTTTGGGTTTATCTCGACCAATTTTGCATAGGGTTCAACTTCACTTGTTTATGTGTTTATAATTTGCATTTTCTCATTGCATACCAAATGCTTGTCCTACTCTTTGTTTGAATATAGAGATCAAAATTAGCTAAACACAAATGCAGCTTTTAGTGTTCTCTCAGCCTCCCTTGAAAAATTTTCTCCAAGGCCCTACGACCAACTTTAGCATCCAAAGCTAAACCTTGAATGTGAAAAGTAAGGGGTTAGTCAATGTAGCACATTGCAGAGTTAATTTGTGAGCAATGAAGAATACAGTCCTTACTCAAGTTTTTAATTTAAAAATGGACATTTGATAACAGATTAATGCATTCTGTTTCTATTAGAAGGCAAGATTCAAGAAGACATTATACAAACCCTCTGAAGATGTTGTTCTAAAACTTAAAAATAATTTGAAACATCTGATGCCATTCACACAAAGACAATCATGATGCTTTAAACGGGAACCAAAAAAGGTCCAACAGAAGTTGCTTTAATCTTGACAGAAACAGTTATTTTTTACTACCAGAGCCTGTACTTATGGACATCATTTCCTCGTCACTATCTTCAAATTCCTCTTCTGAATCATTCCCACCCCCAGGTAGCTGCAATGCTCCACCCATACTGAAAGACGGTCCCGTTTCTTCAATTTCATTATCAAAATCCTCCAACTTTTCTTCAAATTTTTTATCACTACAGTTTGAGGAACCAAGCTAGACTACATTTGATGCCCTTGCTTGATATTATATGAAAACGAGGTTTAATTCTCCATTCCAAGCTGTAAGTAAAGTAAGCTGGAAATTCTACAAGCTCGTGCAAAGGCTTCTTAATTTCAGTCTTATAATAATAGAAACTAAGTTTCATAGAATCCACGTCAAGAACAAGTAACTGAGGACAAGCAACAACCATTTTTGTTACATCTTCATTAGTGAAACCTCGCCCCCTAAGAAAATGTAAAGGTCTTACAAGTTCAGCCGGAGTAAGTTTAACAACCTGTGGCATCTTCTCTAACAATTTGCCAAAGTCTTCAGGACCAATCTTTGCATTAGATTTCAAAAACCGCTGTTGGGAATCCAATTTTGGCTTCAAAGAAAGCCCCAAGATCTCTGGATATTGTGCTATTACAGAAGCAAGAGCCTCTTGCCTTACACCAACACTAAGTAAGAGCCCTACATTTGATTTAATTGATTCCTCCAAATCATATCCAAGAATGCCCGGTCTTTTCTCAATCATTCTGGCTATGACTTGTTTAGGGAATCCTAGATTCATAAGATAATCAACAAATGGTTTGATTACTGTCCCAACTCGCATGCCCAAAATCTGAGGATACTCTGTCAGCATAGGCCCAATATCTCTTGGGCTCACTCCAATATTGACTAAGTAAGCTACAGAAGTGCTCATTGTACCCTCAAGTTTTAAATCCCAAAAAGCTCAGGATACTTCCTCAATACGATTGGAATGTCAGTTTTCTCAATGTCGAGCCCTCTTAAATACTTGATAATGGGAACAAGCTCCACAACAAACACTAGCATGCAACACTTGAGGGTATCTTCCAAGCAAAATTGGGAGGTCTGATTTCTCAAGACCAAATCTGTAAAAAAACTCCAGGACGGGGATCAAGTTCTTCCTCACACTACATCCCAGCATGAGAGGATACTCATTGATATCCTTAATACTGAGGCCCATTCCCTGCAGGAACTCAACTCTTTCTTTCATAATATCAACTGTCGATGGAAGCTCCAAGTCTTCCAGCTCATCAGGCACAATCCCCAAACTTCTCAGATATGTAAATATCAATGCTCGTGAAGCAAGCTTCTCCTTGTCCCCCTGCACAACACCCCAAGTAACTGTAGGCATTTGATACTCTGGAGGTAAGTTTGATGCTATCGCAAATGTTTTCTGTGGCACTATTGAAATAGCCCTTGCCTGATAAAAAATAGATGGTCCCAATGTAACTGTCCTGAAAAAGGATCTCTTACTTGCCCATAGGCAGTTTTGGTAAAATGAGTTCCTACCTAAAATGCAGTTAAACTCAGTTATGCCTTTTTGGTTCAATCGAGCAGAAATTGACCTTATCCGCACTTCTCCCAAACCTGAATAATTCTCAGTTGGGACTTTTAAGTCTGGCTGTGCAGAAATTGCCCTAGTGAGGATTCTTCCCAGACCTAAGTAGATCCCAATTGGACCTGTTCGGTTTGACCATGCAGAAATTGATCTTCTGGGGACTGCTCCCAAACCTGAACAAATCTCAATTGGGCCTTTTGGGTTTGACTGTGCAGATATCATCCTTCTAGGAACTCTTCGTAAATCTGTGCTAATCTCAGTCAGGTCTCGCTTGTTTGCCTGTATTATAACTTCTACTGTTGATCCATTAGCGACCATTAGGATTTTTGAATGGAAAATATTGGAAACCACTCTTTTTTTTAGTGTCGCCATAGTTACATTTTTAAAAATATGCTGTCCGAGTATTGAATTCATGAAAATTGGCATGGCTGCTGCCAAAATGCAATTTTTTTTTTAGCCAGGTTGCCATCTTTTCAGAAGTCCAAGATGATAGAGACATTCGCAAGATACTTTTTTTTTCAAACAGGACCAACTGGGCTGTCGTCTTCTCGTGCGATTTCCAATGACATACATCTTTCCCACACGGAGTTAATTGTTTAAGGGCTGAATATTCAAAATGGGTAATAGAATGATATGATAACGGCAGTAAAACTCCCCCTCTGTGATTCTCTAAAGCCATTGTACAATACTGCTGCCATTCGTCCCCCTAGCCCAATAGCGGTCTTAAATCCTCACATCCCATGGCCATAAAATAAACCCTAAACCCGACAGAGTGGCATGAACCCAATCTCTGTATCTTCTTTCATACAAAAATTTAAGAAAATAGAGAGACTCAAATGGACCTTTACTGCATTGAAATTTTGAAAAAGAGTAGGCATTCAAACATCACTCGGGTAACGAAAAGTTCAAAATACCAGTACAGACGGTTGAGATATGCATTGAGCTGCCATTGCCATTGTTGTATGTAGCTGCCCTCCTGCGTGAATCACTTTTGGATTGTCGTTCTTGAATCCATCGCAGAGAGAGGTAAACTGAAATTGCACATTAAGAATTCATCCGTCCATAAGACCTGCTCCGATGGATTCACCTTAATTTCGCTGAAAAGCCTTTACTTAGTGTTGGCTTCATCCCATGTTCTAGTATTCATTTCAACTCTTTTTTTTTCAAAGTAAATAACAATTGCCATTAAGCTGCTCGGTACCCCCCGGGCGGCTAGTCTTGATTTCGGTTGGAAGGGTATATACCTATTCATCCGACCATGGATCGAATTTTACTATTGGAATAGTCCTTTATATTAGAATATAAAAGTGTTACAAGTGCTGGGCGACCGGACAACTCATGGTCCACAAAACAGAAATGTCTAAAAGGCAACATAGACACGCCATTAAGGCAATCGAAGCAGAACAAAACTAAAAAGGCACTGACTTAAGCACACAAGGCAACAACATTGGGAGGTGGCGGAGGATCATCCTTAGGAGGGATGAATCCCCCCGCAATCTGCTCCTCAGATGGAAGATCAACAATCCAGCCATTGTGATCTAGCATTTGAATACTCATAGGCACCATAATACCCCAACCAGGTGGTGGAGAACTGTACGTACCCAAAATTGTATGTACTATACTGTCGGAAAGAGGTTACGAAAACCCCAATGATGATTCAGAGCTCTTCGCAAGGTGTTCGGAATCCAGAAATCTCGTTGAGTATACACTTGCATCCTAAAGTGCCTTATCCAGCCTTTGCATGTTTTGTTCTAACTCCTTTCCTCTTTTTCCTTACATTTTTTGTCTTTAGTTACAGGGACCACCGCCCTGCGCTAGGCGGCGATCCTGCCCGCACTTTCCAAAACCTTATGGCACACTCATCAACATGAAAAATCAAGTTGTGCTTGCAACTTTCAACCACTTCTTCTTTGTTTAGAGTTTCCAGCCACTTTGTAATAGTAATTCTCCATTTTAAATGATAGAGGAGTTCAATTTGAACTTATCTTCTGGTGATTGCAAATGCTATAAATAACATGCTTACACTTAAATAAAAAAAGAGACAGAAGCTTAGGATCTAGAGAGAAGCCTTTGATCAGAAGATTTCTTTTCTTATCTCTTCAAGGTTTATTCATGAATCACTTCATTATTAGCTGTTGGATAGAATAACCCCTCTAGCATGGACTAGAATCCTGAACATTTAGTTACGCCTCACTATATACCTACAACGATCCTGCTAGGAATCGCATAGGCTAAGCTCAGTTCACTTGCGCCATCCCTCTCCTACTTGTACTTCGTTGTGTTTCTCCAAAGCTATTATTGTCCTGTTGTTTGAGTACCTGTTACTTATCATTTCCAATTTATCATTTCTGCAACGATCCTGCTAGGAATTACATAGGCCAAGCTCAGTTCACCTGTGCCATCCCTATCCTACTTGTACTTTGTGCCATTTTACCTTCAAATTACCATTGTCCCAGTGCCTTCTCTTATTGACGTTGATACACTCCTACTCTTTCTGGATTCATGTGAACACGCAAGAACGAAGATATCACACTGAGGGGACAAGCTACAATATGACTGGATTTGCCTCTGCTCTATAAACTCCAGGTTTAAATCGTCAAAGTTATAATTGCAACATATCAAATAGAGTAGTGAATCATTTTATTTCAGTTAAGCCCATTTTCAATATTGCTAGGGAAGCTGTGGGGAATGATGGTTTCTGAGAAGCTATGATTTGTTCCTCAATTATGAGGTAAGATTGAAGGTTTTCAATTAAGTTAATTAGTTGTTTTTCATCTAGATTCACACATTTGCACAGGTGAATAACCACACCCGGGTTATTTCGCTTGTTTAGTCTTAGTATAAAAATATTTCAGTTGTTGCTTATAATTATAATGTTTTAATCTTGTGTTTTGTTTAGATTAGTTTCCCTTTCAATAGTAAACATAAATTGTTATTTTCAGTTTAAGTTAATTCAGAGATTTCAAACTGGATTAAGCACTTGGATCCTAGTTACGAGAACAAAACATAGGGAATTTATGCTACCCGTCCATAGCCTCTAAATCTCCCTTTTGTCAATTCAGCTATCAGAAGATCACACTTCCAAATCTTAGTCACTGATCCTCCTATAGTTAGCTATAAGAAAGTTACTTGCCAATTCTCGTCCTCGCATGTAGCTTTTCTATCGTAAAAAATTGACCATAATCCTGGGTGTGGCTATCATCTAAGTCACTCGCATTTCAAACCACCAGTTGTCTCGGCACAACCTCGGGAGGTCGGGTACGGGGAAGGTCACTTGTCGATTATCATCCTCGCCTGTCACTTTTCTATCATACAAAATTAGTGAACCTGACGTGAAACTAACAACTGCTCTTTTTTATCTCCATTTCTTTCATCCGTCTTCGCTCTTTCCCATTATTTTGCAGGTATTTATATACCCCCCGAATATGTCGGGATACGACGCATATGACAAACCTCTCTCAGGTCTCGAAGCATATTATGATCAAACGAGTAGACAATAGTCACCATTGCTTTCTACATGGGCTAACAACTACTCAAGCAACTACTTGTCATCACAAACTCCTCCTCAAAGAACTAGCTCTAGTTCTTCATTCGGAATTGAGTAGCTAGACCAACTCACACAAACACAACAACCAGAGCCCTCAGGCTCTAACAACATGACATTTACTGGAGAATCTAGTTCATCTCCTCGGATTTTATTTAGACCACAAATCATTAGGCAGTCAAATCCACTCCCATTCTTGGATGAGGAGTACTTAGCACGCTACGCTAAAAGCAAGCAACGCTTCCAAAACATATACCCACCTATAGGAAGTTTTCAAACACAACCTAACACCCTACTTCAAGAAAACCCCCCCATTCCTCCACCTATGGAAAATACTCTTGATGAGGTTTGGTAAAGTAATGAACAATTCATAGCAGGATACCATACCCCTCGACAACCTCAAGGGGTACAACAACAACCATCAAGGTAGAATATTATTTCATCGCCAATCGAGGTCATCTCAACTTTAGTTGAAAAGGTTAGAGGACTAGAAATTTCTCAAGCAAATCAAGCTTCACACTCGGGGCAAGTAGGAACTCCCAACCCTCTGCATCATCCTAGTTAGGTTGACCTCCTTACAGGAACAGGCACATTAGGCATGCCTCCTCAACATTTGTATAGTTATCCACAGCAAACACCAACTAGAACCGTGTTTTCAAACGTTGCTCCAGTTGAAAGTATGATACCTCCCGGTTTAGTACCAAATAATCCATATCAGAGCAATGCTCCTCCCTACTTAAATATTTATTCAAAATCACCATAGGGAGACATGTTCTCTCCTCCTGGGAAGTTCACTCAACCATAGGGATTTCCTTACACCCTTGCAAATACATATGTTATGCCATATCAACAATTTGTTCCACCTTCACTCCCTCAACAGGCACCATCGATGGTTAAAACCTATGCAGTAGGGACTTACTAAGAATATTTAAAAGAGCCTTTAGATTTCACCGTACAAAGCGTCATGCTTCCAAGACATCTACCTAATTTTCCTAAATTCAAGGGGGGGAGATCCAAATGCACATATCAAGGCCTATGCCACGACCATTCAAGAACTGCTCCCTTGGGATACGGTTGTTGCTAAAATACTCCCTAAGACCTTAGAGGGTATTGCCCTTGATTGGTATTATATAATACTCGAAGCTTTGATACACTCATTCAAACAACTTGTGTCAGAATTCATCAAAGCTTTTGACATGAACAAACTGTTAAGAACAAGGATCAGGAAATTCTTACACGTTAAACAAGAGCACAATGAATCTGTTGACCATTTCATTTAAAGATGGCGTACAGTCCTCTACTCTTCAACAAGTGCTCCAAACATGGATTAGATGGAACTATGCGATTTATTCTCTCATTCTCTCAACAAAGAGATAAAGGAAGAAGTCTAGAAGTTCCCACTAACATGTAATGAAATTACTTGTATAATTCAGATTATGAGAAACAATAGAACACAAAATAATATAATATTTCAAAATAATAATCTCAATATGCAATTATAATAGCTTCGCCACTTCAAGGGGTCAACCTCCAAACCATATAATAAGACTCAAATGCTTAAATGATAATGAAATACTACCTATAATCCACTATATATACTATTCATATGTTATGGCCATCACCAAGGCTGACCTATTAAGCATGAGAAAGTATAAATGATATAATAAAATGATATGGCAAGCCACAAGTCAGCTACTCATATCCTAATACAAGTAATAGGTTAAGGGTGTAGCATGCCCTTCCCCTTTAAACCAATGTTGTACTCAATGTTGAATAATCCTGGATGTTACTGCAGAAAACCTTCATCCTCCGAGGTTGCGTCTTCTATGCTCAGATTCTTCCACTTGATCAGATATTCCATAATGTCTCTAGTTCTCAGCCTCTTAGTACGTGTTTGCAGAATCTTCTTCTGGCTCCAAAATGATTCTTCCTTCCTCGTCAAGTTCTAATAACTCTATCTGGGCTTCAAATTTTTGTCCAATAACCTGTTAATGCGAAATCACAGCACCCCCAAATGAGTTATGGATCTATTTTTCTAAGGCAGGGTCATTTGGTGTGATTTGCATAACATTGGATCATTCCCCAAGCTGTGGGACTTGCAAATGGGAATGATCCTCCAGAGAAGGTTGGTTCCTCTTCCTAATCCTAGCACTAAACTACTTCTAAGGAAGGAAATGTGACTATTTACTCCTAATCTAACAATTCCAAGGGACCAGGGAGAGAGAGAGAGCATGAAAATAAAGAAATCCTACACTACAGAGGTGATAGCACCAAGAAAAGGGAACTGCTGATCACAAACCCAACTGCTTGAAATGGAGAGAGGTGAGCAATGGAGAGGATGGACAGATGCATCACAGACCAAGGATAAAGTTCACACAAAACACCATTTCAAACCCCTTAAACACAACACCCAAAACCTGCAATGGACATCAGATATATGCACAGTATACCTTGCAACTGGTGAGAGGCGAGAAGAGACAACAAAATGAGCAAAGGATGGACAAAACGCATCACGAAATAGATTTTATTGCTCTAGGAGTTCACACAGTACACCATTAATGGGCAAGAGGTAGGAAAATGCCATTACAAAGCCAAGGGAGGAGGCTTAAACTCCACATTCGACCCTGGAGAAGAAAGAGAGAGGGGGGTAGGGAAGAAGAATGAACAACCCTTTACAATGAATCATGCCCCTGTATTTATAGATTTGATCGAAGAGAAGAAAGAGAGAGGGAAGTGGGAGAAGTGGGTTAAAACTCAACCACTGTTGTTAATGCTTCTGATAAAATATGCCCCAAATATATCTTTACTGCATGATTCCTTGATTCGGCACCTTGAAAGAAGAGGAAACTGCGGAAATAGATCGAATCCGATCTAGTTGTTGAGACAGATAGATCCTACATTGAAGGCCCGAAGACGTTTCCTCCATTTCCTTCACCTAACCTCCTCAAAAATAAATTCTCAGACCTCCATGGCGTGGGTGAGGCCGAGATCTTTCCAATGGTGTCATATTTGTAATATTTCGAGCCCTGAGTCGAAAGATATGCCCCTTCAAAGTTTGTATCGGGTGCGTACGAATGGATGGGGAAAACAGTTTGAAAAATGGGCCCCCCTTTTGGTTTGGGACACACGTCAGTTTGGTGCATGTTTGGTCTTCCCCTTTTTTGCTCGGTTCCTCTGCGGCACTGCCCCTTCTTCTCTGACCCTGCAATTCCATTGTTAAGTCCTCCCTCGACCCTTTAAATAGATTTAAGATATGGAAATGTTTAGAAGAACCGTTTCTTTTATTTCTTCTTATGCATGGTCAAATTTGACTTTCTCGGGCCTCTATTTTCACTTTGCCTCGTTCTGGAACTCAAGCTCATGGGTTGGAGTCGTTTCCTTCATAATTTCCTTATGTGCAGGAGTTGTCTTAACTAAATTTACTCGGGGGGCTAATTTGGGATAACAATTTGGCGACTCACAGGGACATCTGCCTGCTAGATGAAGAAACCAGTGGCCTTGAAGCATCCATTGGGCATGGAGTCTGCCTAATAAATACGAAACTGATTTGAACTTTTGAAGATATGAACTCTGAGCCTCTTGGAAACCCACTGAACTTGGAGTTGAACTTCACCAAAATCCAACTGAAATGGACTGTGTAAGATCAAAGCAACAACACCAAAAACTATGTACAAACTAAAAATCATACATACCCCAAGTGGGATATGCAAAGTGTGCAAAAGCACTTCTTCTGCTGAAAACAAACCTACCTACTCTACTCTAACCAAGAGCAAAGGGAACTCAAACAAAACCTGCAACTAGCAGGGAGAAATAGCTTCCCTTCCTCAAAAATGGTAGCCATGCAATTGATTTGGCACTGAACATGGCTAGTTAGATGAGTGAAAAACTAACTACAAGATGATCTTCCACCCAAATCACCAAAGATGATCTTTTAGTTGCTCTGCATTTGGATTGAAGAGGTATGACAGCTGATCCTCAGTGCTTTATAGCTCATCCTCATGCCCTAAAATGGGCATGATTAGTTCTGATTTCTCCTTTGGCTCCAATAAAGCCAAGTACCTGATTGGGCATGGTTTGATCTTTTGGATGTGCCCATTTCTCTGAAATTCAACTCCAAAAATGGAGTCTTCTTGTGGACCTTCTTGGATGAATGGCGTGGGAGAAATGGTGACATCCTCCTGCCTTTTTCCTTCCTCCTCTTTTGAAGAACATGGAAGATCAAGATCTTCCAACCCTGGTTCTAGAGGGCCATTATGGAGTGCAGGATTTTGCGCTTGAATATTCTCCTTCATGTTAGCAGGTTCATGTGCGTGGAAGATGGATGGAGGATAGAATGATGTAATCTCCATGGGATCCTCTTCATCAAAGCAATCTCTCAAGTCTGACAGACAGTCTGCCTCCTTGTTTTGTTGCAAGTGCTCTACCTCCTTCATGGTGTCCTCTTAATCTGCAACTTGCTCACCATGGTTTCTCTCTTCCTCAAACATGAAGTTTGAAAGATCAAACTCTCCTTCAACATCAAAGATTGAAGGGGATGAAGTGGGAGGAAGAACTAAAGGTTCCCCTATAGCCTGCTCCACACTTAGAGCCTATGAAACTATATGGTCCTCCTTCATCATGGATTCATCAATCAAATCAGGCCCTTGAAATGAAAGCAAAAAATCTTCAATGATGCCTTCTTCATCAAGTGGCCTCAACACTAATTTGATCTCTCTCAGATGCTCCTCTTCAATGGGGCTTAGGACTGATTGTTCCTCCTCTTGTTCTTGCTCTTCTTTTGTTGTAAACTCAGCCTCAGCCACCACTAGTTCTTCAATCTTGACCTCCTCTATTGGCTTGACCATCAAGGGGATCTTTGTAAACCCAAATTTGGCAGCCCAGCTCTTCAAATTGTCTGTCATTTCTTTTCTTTTGGGCTCCTCTTCTTGTTATTCTCCTTGACTGGATTCTTGAGTCTCCTCCCGACATGGACCTAGGAAAGCAAGAGGAGTGACAAGTTAGGGTTCAACCATCTTTACAATTATTTGTGGTGGGATGGGAGGCGCAACTTCTTGTTTGTTTGGAGGGGATGACTCTTTGGAAGGGAAAAGGACAAAAGAACTGAGATGAGGTGGAAGACTAGGAGATGGAGAAATGAAATCAACACTTGGGGCAGCAAGCGAGGAGCTTGGAAATTGGAGCTTGTGTTGAGATGGTGCCACTTGAGAAAGAGAAAAAGAAAAGCTATGAGATGTTGGACTTACCCATTGACAAGGTTGTCTTGACTCCAACTCATAAGCCTCGATCTCCTCAGTCCATTGTGCAAGTTGGGGCAACATTTCAACCATGAAGTCAAGCTTCTCTTGAGGGTTGTAATGTCTTGGGAAAGGGCCTTCCCATGGATAAGGTGCCATGTAACCAATCTTGAATGCCTTCATTCATGTTATGCCCCTTAACTGAACCATGTCAGCCTCCATTTTTTGAATTTTCTCCAATAAACCAACATTCTCCACATAGTTGTCACCATTGTATGCGCCACCTTGTTCTTGATAAGCTCCATGGCCAAACTAACTTTGACTTTGCTCATATGGGTAAGCATAATGGTCCTGGATCTTATCATAATGCTGATTTGGAGGAGTTGGGAAATGCATTGGAGGTGGATTGCATTGTTGTAAGTGTGAGTTCCATGAAGGGAATGAAGTCATGATTTCACAACCTCATGGAATGGGAGAAAATGAAAGAGATGGAAGAAGAAATGGATGAAATGAGTGGAAATGGATGGAAAAGGCAGAGAATGGGTTTTTGACCAGATGGAGTCGCCAAATGTTCTTAAAAGTGCCTCCAAAGGCTGAAACCTTCACCAAGAGCACATCGAACCTGATGAAGTGAAGTGGTAAGGTACTTCAGACCTGTCCCACCGAGCTTGCCAAAACTGTTAGTGTGAAATCACAACACCCCCAAATGAGTTATGGATCTGCTTTTCTAAGGTAGGGTCATTTGGTGTGATTTTCATAACATTGGATCATTCCCCAAGTTGTGGGACATTCAAATGGGAATGATCCTCCAGAGAAGGTTGGCTCCTCTTCCTAATCCTAGCACTAAACTACTTCTAAGGAAGGAAATGTGACTATCTACTCCTAATCTAACAATTCCAAGGGACCAAAGAGAGAGAGAGAGAGAGAGAGAGAGAGAGAGAGAGAGAGAGAGAACATAAAGATAAAGAAATCCTACACTAAATAGGTGATAACACCGAGAAAAGGGAATTGTTGATCACAAACCAAACTGCCTGAAATGGAGAGAGGTGAGCAATGGAGAGGATGGAAAAATGCATCACTGACCAAGGATAAAGTTCACACAGAACACCATTTCAAAGCCCTTAAACACAGCTCCCAAAACCTACAATGGACATCAAAGATATGTATAGTATACCCTACAATGGAGAAGAGACAACAAAATGAGCAAAGGATGGACAAAACGCATCACGAAACAGATTTTCTTGCTCCAGGATTTCACACAGTACACCATTAACGGGAAAGAGGAACAAAAATGCCATTACAAAGCCAAGGGAGGAGGCTTAAACTCCACATTCGACCCTGGAGAAGAAAGAGAGAGGGAGGTAGGGAAGAAGAATGAATAACCCTTTACAATGAATCATGCCCCTATATTTATAGATTTGATCGGAGAGAATAAAGAGAGAGGGAAGCGGGAGAAGTGGGTTGAAACTCAACGACTATTGTTAATGCTTATGATAAAATATGCCCCAAAATATGTCTTTATTGCATGATTCCTTGATTCGGCACCTTGAAAGAAGAGAAAATAGCGGAAACAGATCGAATCTGATCTGGTTGTTGAGATAGATGGATCTTGCATTGAAGGCCTGAAGACGTTTCCTCAATTTCCTTCACCTAACCTCCTCAGTCTCAGACCTCCATGGTGTGGGTGAGGCCGAGATCTTTCCAATGGTGTCAAATATGCTTACACTTAGCATTTCATCCAATTCAACCAATTAACGACACTTCGTTAATTCCCCATTCTTCGCTCCATTCTCAGATGCCCATTCACGACACCTTCTCGGTCGTATTCCTCCTATAATCAGCTTATTTGGCTAATATCTCTCTTATTAGCTAAACATTCCTCCTTTCGACCATTCAGAACCTCCCTAGTTCTCTCTAGACCACTTCTATTGGCTTCGTAGGCTATCTATCAGTCACAATTGGTTATCCAGACCCCTCCCAACTCTCAATGAGTCTCTAATCACTTGCTAATCAAGTTTAACTAGCCTAAACCCTAGTTAACTAGCCTAAACCAAGCTTAACTAAGCCTAAAGCATGTTTATCCTAATCTAATCTAAAAATTTTAGTCCCACATGCACCCAAATTCCAAATTCTTCCAAACCAAAAAACTATAAATACAAGGCTAAGGCTACCCATTCAAACACACAACTTTTCATAAGCTAAAGCCAAAACAAGCCTAAGAAAGCTTAAGAGCTCATTTGCATTAGCCAAGCTAATAGGCATTTGATCTTGGCTATCCTCCATTAAAATAGCTTCATCTTGCACCCATGATAGGTTAGTAATGGAATAGCTAAACTTGGCCATATAGCCATTTAGTGAGATTCATTCACCCTCATGGAGTAAACAACAAAAATGATTGCTTAAGTCTTTAGTAGGCATATTTTGTTAAGCTTTTAAGAATAGAGGTTAATGCTATTTGTTAGATTTCTTGTTTATTTCAAGTTTGAATACATGCAAATAGGATTCCTTGCTCATTTCTTATCATGATGGTCCATTGAGGGTCTTTGCACAAAGCTTTGGGGTTTTGCCCCATATCCATAGCTTTTGCAAAATCTTTCATTGAACACATTTGGCATGCCCGGTGGGACACTTATGTCCATCCTCCATTAATGGAGGTCTTTTAGGTTTTTCAAAGTTCATTTTCAAGTTTTTGGGTCAAATCACTTGTTAATTCCTCATTTTTGTTTCTAACACTAGCTAAAAAACCTTCATTTGCATATATTTTGTGGGTTTGGTTTAGAAATAGGTTGCTTTGACTAACAACTAACCTGTTTGCTTTTGAAATTTCAAAATCCGTGAGTTTTGTAGGTTTTTCACAGGGTGCGCGTAGGTGTAACAAAGGGGCACGTATCCATTGAAAGGGACGCGTATACGTCCACATTATTATTGTGTTTTTTTTTGCACAGGCGTATCCGTTGAAAGGGGCACGTATGCATCATTCTATTGTTCCGTCATTTCTATCCATCACTGTTACTATGTTTTTTGTACTGGGCACACCGTAGCTGTATTGTGCTTTTTTTACATTGGGGCGCGTATCCTTTGAAAGGGACGCGTATGCATCATTCTGGGCGCGTATCTGTCACTATTACTATTTTTTTGTTTTGCACAGGCTCGTATCCATTGAAAGGCACACGTATCATTTCTGGGCATGCATGTTCATTCTGGGTGCGTATCCTGGCTGGGTGCGTATCCGTCACTGTTACTATGTTTTTTTGTACTGGGCGCATATCCGTTGAAACAGGTGCGTATCTGTCATGTTGGGCGTATCCGTTGAAACAGATGTGTATCCATCATTCTAGGTGCGTATCTGTAACTGTGAAACACTAGGGTGCGTATCCATGTCATACTGGGCACGTACCCATTGAACCAGGTGGCGCATACATGTCAGTAGAGGGGCGTATGCGTCAAACTGCATTCACCACCAATCTTCTAGAGGCCATAACTTTTGCTCCCGAGCTCAAAACGACTCCGTTTTCATTGCGTTGGAAAGGTATTGAAGAGAACTACACAATGGAATCATAAAATTAGGATTTTGAATTACCAAAAATTTATGGTTTACATTATTAGGTAAATAATCATTTTCTAACGTATCTTAAAGTTCTAAAAAATTGTTTTTTTTGGCCATTCTAACACTTTGAAAGGTTTTTGTAGCACTAATCAGTTGTTTACAGGGTTATTTTGGTTTTATTTTTGACTAACTTAGTTAAGTGTTTCATTTCTTAGCTTGAGCAAGGTTTGTAAAGTGTGTATGCTCTCTCCTCGCACCTTCAAAAGTGATCTTGGAGATCAAAAACACTTGCACAACTTTGTATCGTATGTTAAAAACACTTGTTCTTGTAAAAGATAAAGTAATTTTTAGGTGATTTAGTAGGAATTTTCACACTGCATATGCTCTTCCTTTGCACCTTTTGGTGATCTTAGGAATCAAAAGCAAGGTGTAAATCTCCTTTCTTGATATTAGTTTGCAATGGAAAATTACTAAACTTGTTGTCTACAGGACCTAACGCTTGTCAAAGAAAGGCATCAAAAACAAAACACAAACCTTCTAATACACATGTTCTTACAGGTTGCCAAATGGTGTGCTACTTAAAACCACATTAAGTTAAGCAAGATAAAAAACACACCATATTCAAAACATTGTATTGCAGGTTTCAGAAAAGGGTACGTCCCTATCCACTCAACTGGAACATAACCCCTTTGGCATAACGCCTTAAGCTATAACAATGGGGGTGGTTCCAGGAACCCTAAAGTAATCCACCACTGTGTAACCTCGTGGATGAAACAAGAAGCGCTCCACTTACCCACTTGACTAGTTTTCCTTGTGAGTTAGAGTTACAAGTTTTCCCTATCGCAACCCTATTAAGAGTACATGATGGATGCATTTAGTTGCCCACTGTACTTGAAGGGGGCAAAGCCAAGATACTCCCAAATTAGTCATTGTGACTTTTTGGGTAAATCGTGCCCACTCTTAGATAACTTGTGACACCTAGTTGAGAGATCTTATTAGGAAACCATTTTGTCTTGGAGCCCACTTTACTAGTCCTTTATCACGTCTTGGCCATCACGAAGTGATAACTTGTTTGGATTCAGAACCTTGTTTTTCGAACAAGGCAAAGAATCCACTTAAGTTGGATCTAAGTGCCTTTCATCATGGAAATTAGATGACGTTTCACTTAGCTTAGCTTCTTTCTCACCTTTGGATGAGGTGAAGCTCTGCCCAAGTGGCGCTTAGTTTATTTTTCATCTTTTTGATCTACACCTTTGCATTCTTGTTGCCCATTTGGGGCAACAGAAGGCATCTTTTGGGAGTGTTGTCATAGATAGTGTTCACCACTTTTTTGTCCGTTTACGCTCATCCATGTTTGCGGATGAGTTGTTAAACATCTAAAGTGCATGGATGCATCCTCATATCTTTGATGGCCACTTGATCTTGATTTCAAGATCATCATCATAGTTCGGATTGATTCATCATTTGATCTCCCTTTGACGTGTTACCTTGTTTGCATTGTCTCGACACAATTAAGATACTTATGTCATGTTTTTCGTAAACGTGATCTAAGTATCCACATTGTGGCATTACGCTGCCCACATTTTAACACATCCTTAGTATACCTTGACTTGGTTTTACTTCAAACATTGTCCAAAATCTTGAAGAGTGTGTCACTTACTTTGTTTGTGATCATTTCGATACCACTTTGGCACTAATATCTCGCTTCTCCATGAAGCTTGATAGACGTGTCCAATTGGTGTGGTTACATGGCTTACATTTGTAATCCTCACCCTTTAACATTTTGGCCTTGTTGGTTGTTGAACGTGTCATTGTATCCTTTGATTGGGAGTCACATCTACCCTTTGTTAATATTTATGCCTTGTTCATTTCGAGCTTGACGTAAATATTGACATTGTGTTGATCATCTTTGCATCAAACTATCACTTTGCACACACATTTGCATAGGGTGTATTTCCTTGTTGATTGGCTTTGTGTTTCACACTTGCATGATTGTTCCTTGTGATTATTCATCTAGAAAAATTGTTTTCTAGGACAATCATTTTTTGATCTCATCGAGATTGCATCATCACAATGTCTATTTTCCTTAGACCTTCTTCAGAAAATCACACACGCATCTCCATACTTACCAAATGTCTAGTTGGTTGTCCTTATGCTACCTTGAATCGACATGTCACTTCCTTCCCTTTGAAGGAGTTCCATCACACTATCTAGAGTCTAGACATTTGTGCTTAAACGACGCCAACAATGACTGACTATCGCATGGTTTCTCACATTTACAACAATACGGAACCTAGGTTTAGCAATTCAAATCAAAATATTCCCATTACAACTAAACCTCGTTTGGTTCTTCGTGCTAGAGAGCCCATTCGGGTACCCTGTTCCCCACCTTCAGCTCATAGTCAGTGGTATGGTTTGGATGCTTCTGATCCAAATTATTATTCAGGTTCCCCCCACTCTTCTTCTTCTGATTCAGATCCAAACTACCATTCGGACTCCCACTCTTCTTCTGAAGACTCAGATCCCAACTATTGTTCGGATACCCCTAGATCAAATCCTAAATCACAGTCCTCCCTTCCTTCGTAGGACCTTTATTCCAAATCACCTCAATGACGTCTTCCTCCTTTGAAGACTCGTGCGACTCCAAGTTCCATCGATCGAACATCTAATTCGGTTCTTGAGTCACGGTCCTCCCTTTCTTCGCAGGACCTCCTTCATCAGTCATCTCAACGACCTCTTCCTCCATTCGAAGAGTTCCACGACTTGGATTCCCTCTAGTCAATCATCTAATTCGACTCCTACGTCGCAACTTAATGAATGGCTATGTGATCCTACTTTCCAACCTACATTACATCATCTTCTAGAAAAATGATCATAGGTCCAGATCCAAATCGTCCATTCATGAGATGCTTGCCTCCAATCCTACTTCCTCTCTTGAGTCATCTTCTTCTATCAATCAATCTTCCCCACTTATCAGAACCCATTTCTTCTATTCAACCTTCTATGGACAAAGAACAACAACCTCTACTAATTGATTTCTCTCAGAATGAAGGAACAATTAGACTACATGATGATATCCCTTTAGAGGATTGCAAACAAGGATTCTTTCTAGAACTCGATACGCTCATGTATTGGGGAAAAGAAGTTGATCCTTTTATCAGAACATAGAGGAGGAGCCTAAATTCATGGAACTTGATTCTTCTTCTATTCCATCTTCACCTTCTTCTGAGCATGATGAGATATCAGGGTCTAGCATTAAGCCATGGCCTATCTTCTCATTACCAAATCATTCCTTATCTATCACCATCAAAATCCTCAATGAAAATTGTCTTCTTCTATCTTGGAGCCTAGGGTCATTTTCTACACCACTGAGTAGCCCATCATCTTCTTCTATACTGGGGCCACATCCTAGTAGTCCTCCATTTTCTACTTGTGGGTCACCTCTTGGTAGCCCATTACCTTCTATTCTTGGGCCACGTCCTAGTAGCCCTTCATCCTCTTCTATCTATGGGATACCTCTGAGTAGTCCCTCCTCATCTATACTTGGGCCACACCCTAGTAGCCCTTCGTCATCTTCTTCTATTCTTGGGCCATGTCCTCGTAGCCCAATTTCCCATCTTAGGGCCATATCCTAGTAGCCCTTCATCATCTTCTATTAGTGGCTCACCTCCTCATAGCCCATCCTCTTCAATTCTTGGACTGTATCCTTTTCATCCATCACATATTTCTTCTATCAATGGTTGTGGCAAGCCCGCCATCATTTCTCACATCAGTTCTAAATCATCAACGTTCTCTTTCTTCTACTTCTCGGGATCAAACAAGTCACGCATCAGCTTATAAGAAACCCAAACAGTTTCATAATCAAGCTCAAGTCAAAACTTCCAAAGAGCTCTAAAGCTCCTAACAAATCGAACAATCTCAAAATTATAAATCAAGCACGATTCAAGAATGCACACACCAACATAACCATCAAGTATGGCGCAAAGTGCATAAAACCTATGGATAGGGAACTCAAGCTCCCACATACGAAATCCTTGTTTCAGGATAAATCACAGTCATTTGTTGAGTACGAGCTCACCTCGATCATCGAGATCAGGGGATAACATTACTCTTGATAAACAAACACGCCTAGTCTCCCTTATCAAGGAAGTTACAAACATCGTTGTTGGATCTTACCACGCAGAGTGACTTTGTTGGTCCCAACCTTTCCAAAACTATCAAAAATCTAAAAATCAAAAAACAATTCAAAAATACAAAAAACATTGAGAAAACACAAGAAAAATCAAAGGTACAAAGATCAAACATTGCAATCAGGTATTGCGTACACATGGATGTTTCTTTCTTCCCTTCCTTGCTATTCTTTTGCAAGTCTTCCTACCATTTTCATCCCTTCGGTGATATTTTGGTTAGCCTATTCGCACGCATTTTGTGACATTTATCTCTATGGTATCCGTTTGACCCTGGTCTTTTATCACCTTGGTAAATTAAAGAACGACTGACCTCTTAGAGATCCTATCACATTCAACATCTAATAAACTTGTTGCGAAGAACTTTTGGACATATTTGTTGACACTAGCCAATGTCATCATCATAATCACTTCCACCTTCCTTCCATCAAGCCATCAATGGTTCTTAACCCCTTGTCAAACAAGAGAGCTGAAATAAGTTTTCAGAAAGAAAAAAGAAACAAAATCAATCAAAAAAATCAAAAGCTAAAAGCTAAAAGCAAAAGAAAATTGATATATAACTCTCTCTTGGGGTATTTCCAATAATCTCTATCGGGGCTATGGATGCCTGACTGGCAGTAGAGAAATGTTGTGATTAGAATCAAATACATCTCCATCGGGGCTATGGACGCCTGGCTGGCAGCGGAGCAATGTACGGCTATCCTTCCACCATCCATTCACAAAATATCACCTTTCAAAATAAATCATTCCTACACATTGGCTAGGGTGTCTTCACTTGTTGTCTATTAAATCTTCCCTTCAAGAGGTAATTAAATTCCACGTGCACACACTGGATCTCTATGAGTAAGCAGGATTAGTATGTTACCAAGTGTCTTTTTTTAGACCTTGTTCAGACTCTTACTCTAGTCCATATCTCGTCTCACGATTTGTGCCTTTGGCTAATCACTTCTTCATCGCGAGGCTTCTAAGCTACATTCATATCATTCACATCATTCTTCTACTTCATTCAGAACATCCATGTGTATAAGATTACTTTTTTTCCATGTTTTCAGACACCTTTTTCCCCTTTCACAAAAAAATCTTCTCCTTCCTTTCTATCATGTGCTTTTAGGCCAACTTACGCTGGGGGCATCCTTGCTTCTTCCCAGCACTTCATTGGTTTACGTTCACCATCATGTTGAACCTATCCATAATGGCCTTGGGTCCCACTTCTACCTATGAAGAGTTTGCCTTTGAATACTCCCACCTAATCATTGGGGCATTTTTGCATCTTCACCTTTCTCATACGCATGTGGCCTTATGCCCTTGTACATCCCATCTATCGCTAGGGGCATCCACGCTTCCTCGTCTTCCTGTACATAGTTTCAGAAAACTTTCAAAATCAAAAATAAAAAACATTCAAATATGTTAGAAAAATAAAAAACATTCAAATATGTTTTAGAAAACTTCTAAAAAATATAAATCATCCTACAAAACGTCGCTCTTTGGTTCTCACCTGTTCATGTGCGTGACTCGCAGATCATCTTGATCTACCTCCATCAACAAAAGCTAAGCTACTTACTTCTGTATGTACTCTAGGGCACAACGAGTTGCCTGGTACTATTTTGTAGTGCACATTGCTTTTTCATCGGACCCAAGTGTCCTCCATTATTCCCTCGCATGTATCCTTGCTTGGGGCACCATCATTAACCCTTGTCGTTAATTCACATAGGTCGGAACTGAAGCTTGATAACAAAAAAACATTACATTATGTTTCTCTATTAGGTTAGCTTGTTTACTTTCTCGTATTGCATTACATTATGTATGTTGCATGGAGTTAGGAATCTTTTACTTTCTCATATTGCATTGCATTTTGTATGTTGCATGGAGTTGGTGTTTTTAGCAATGGACATTTGTTCGTATATGGCTTTTCATGTCATACTACACTTTTGTTCATTCTTTTTAATAAGGACCGATGATGAAGATCATCTAGCAATATGATGAAAAATAAAGTTGTTTAAAAGGCATTGGATGGATGTTAGCTCATTCCCCCTTCCTCATACTCCTTTTCTTCTATATCCCCTTTCTTCTTCTCCACACTATTCTTTCTTCTGTTCTCTTTCTGTCATCTTTTCGATCGTCAATCAAGTTCTTCTATCACCCCATCGACAATCGAGGGGGCATCCTCCATTCTACTCATTTTTTTCTTCTATCCCTTCAAAATTTTCTACTTGTTTATGCTTGTCTACTTTCTTTGAAGTGACGTTGCTTACGTCACCTCAAAGAGGGGCAAATGTAGACACCTAAAATATGCTTACACTTAGCATTTCATCCAATTCAACCAATTAACGACACTTCGTTAATTCCCCCTTCTTCGCTCCATTCTCAGATGCCCATTCACGACACCTTCTCAGTCGTATTCCTCCTATAATCAGCTTATTTGGCTAATATCTCTCTTATTAGCTAAACATTCCTCCTTTCGACCATTCAGAACCTCCCTAGTTCTCTCTAGACCACTTCTATTGGCTTCGTAGGCTATCTATCAGTCACAATTGGTTATCCAGACCCCTCCCAACTCTCAATGAGTCTCTAATCACTTGCTAATCAAGTTTAACTAGCCTAAACCCTAGTTAACTAGCCTAAACCAAGCTTAACTAAGCCTAAAGCATGTTTATCCTAATCTAATCTAAAAGTTCTTTTTGAGTTTAGTCCACATGCACCCAAATTCCAAACTCTTCCAAACCAAAAACTATAAATACAAGGCTAAGGCTACCCATTCAAACACACAACTTTTTTCATAACAAATCTCTCTCAAGCCATTTGGAAAGGCATTAGAGCTCATTTGCATTAGCCAAGCTAATAGGCATTTGATCTTGGCTATCCTCCATTAAAATAGCTTCATCTTGCATCCACCCATGATAGGTTAGTAATGGAATATCTAAACTTGGCCATGTAGCCATTTAGTGAGATTCATTCACCCTCATGGAGTAAACAACAAAACTGATTGCTTAAGTCTTTAGTAGGCATATTTTGGTTAAGCTTTCAAGAATAGAGGTTAAATGTATTTGTTAGATTTCTTTTTATTTCAAGTTTTAATACATGTAAAATAGGATTCCTTGCTCATTTGAAATTATAATAGGTTCATTGAGGGGGCTTATTAAGACAAATGCTTTAAAAATAATTTGCTACCCATATCCTATAGCTCTTTCAAAATCTTTTATTGAATCACCAGGGTCCGTATGAATGCCCTGGAAAGTACAAATGAGTTTGATAAAATGATTTTGGTACACGCGTCAAGTCTGGCTACGTCGTTTGGTCTAATACAAGCTTTAGGTTACTCAGTTCATAGCGGCACTGCCCCTTATTCTCTAACCTTACAATTCCATTGTTGTCCTCAACGTTGAATTTAAATAGATGTTAAGATGCATGAAAACCTTCATCCTCCCAGAACTGCATTTCTATGCTATTTCTTCCACTTGAGGGTCAGATTTGACTTTCTTAATGTCTTTGGTTCTCAGCCTTTAGTACTAGTTCTGCAGAATCGAGCTCGTGGCTCCAAGTCGATTCCTTCATAATCCTTATGTGCAAGTTGTCTTGTAACTTTGTCTGTGCTTCAAATTTGGGTCCAATTACCTTCTTCAGGCATGAAACATGGAATATTGGGTGTATGTGTGAAGATGAAGACAACTCTAGTTTATAAGCAACACTACCAATTTTCTGTAGAACCTGATAAGGGCCATGATATTTAGGAGCAAGTTTGTTGTCCTTTTTTTATTGCTTTAGGGACATTTGTTTGTAAGGATGGAGACATACAAAAACCTATTCGCCAATTTCAAAATGTCTTTCACTACGGTGTTGATATGTTTGTTGTTTCATCCTGTTTTGTGCTAATGCTAAATTCTCCTTCAAACTAGCCAAAACCTGTTGTTGATGTTGAATGTGTTCCTCAACATCTTTGACCTTCAGTTTGTACCCTCAAGAAGGAAGTGATAGAAGGTGGATGGTAGCCATATAATGCTAAAAATGGGGTCATTGGAGGAGAGGTATGAAAAATGTGTTGTACCACCATTCTGTCAAGTGGTAGCCATTTAATCCACCTTTCTTGCTTATCTGATACAAAATAATGTAGATACCCCTCTAAGCATTTGTTGATCACTTCCATTTGCCCATCAGTTTGGGGATGATAAGATGAACTGTGAGCTAGCTGAGTACCTAAACATGAAAGTAATTTGGTCCAAAAATTACTTGTGAAAATAGGATCACGATCACTTACAATTATCTTTGGTGTTCCATGTAGCCTTTGAACTATCTCCAAAAAAATAGTTGCAACTGTACTGGTTGTAAATGGATGTGATAGGGCACAAAAATGGGCATATTTTGTGAGCCTATCCACAATCACCAAAATAACATTCTTACCCTCTGAACAAGGCAATCCGGTGATGAAATCCATGGAGACCTCCTCCCATCTCTGGCTAGGAATTGGTAAGGGTTGCAACAGACTTGGTGTCTTAATTGTTTCCCCTTTGTTATGTTGGCACACTAAACACTCTGATACAAAATTTTGTACATCCCCTTGAGTCCTTCCCAAAATAATTCTCTTTTTATTCTATGATATGTCTTCAAAAACCCAGAGTGTCCTCCAACAGGTGAGGCATGTAGCTCTGCAAGAATCTTGTGCTTCAACTCAGAATCTTTACTCAAGTATAACTTGTCCTTGTACCATAAGGCATTACCTTTCCACTCAAATTTGTTAGATGTCATAGATCCTTGCTTGATATTTTGTATTAGAGATTGTGTACCCTTTCTTGATCCCATTCCAATCTTGCTTCATCCACCCAATTGGCCGTCAACATGGACGTTCCACATAGTAAGGCATTTGCGGATGTATCCCTTCTGGACAACGCATCAACTACTACATTTTCTTTACCCTTTTTGTATATGATTTCAAAATCATAACCCAACATTTTTGTTACCCACTTTTGTTGTTCCTCAGATGATAACCTTTTCTCCAAAAAGTATTTGAGACTATCATGATCAATTTTGACCTTGAAGTGTCTACCCATGAGATAGGGCCTCCATTGCTTGACCACATGAAGAATAGCCATCATTTCTTTCTCATAGACAGGTTTGAGTAGATAATTTTCCTTTGAATTAGTGACTCTCAAATACAATTGGTCTTCCTTCTTGCATTAGAACTACTCCCAATCCTGATCCTGAAGCGTCACATTCAACAATGAAGGTTTTTGAGAAGTTGGGAGTAGCCAAAACTGGGGTGCTGCACAAGGCTTGCCTTCAGCTGCTCAAAGGATTTAGTGGCTAAGTTTGTCCAATGGAAGGCATCCTTCTTTAGCAATGTAGTGAGTGGGGTTACTATTCTACCATATCCCCGCATAAATCTTCTGTAGTACCCTGTTAGTCCTAGGAACCCACGAAGATTTTTGAGAGTTTTGGGCCTTGGCCATTCCACCATAGCTTTGATCTTCTGAGGATCAACTTTGACACCTTCATGGGATATAATGTGACCCAAGTACTCTACCTCTTGTACACCAAAAGAAAATTTGGATGGATTTTCATAAAGAGTATGTTTCTCCAAAACTTCCAACACTTTATTTACATGTTGTAAGTGTTCTTCCCATGTCTTAATGTAAATCAGTATGTCATCAAAGAAAACTAATACAAATTTCCTTAAAAATGGCCTGAAAACAGTGTTCATTTAAGCTTTGAAAGGTTGAAGGCGCATTTGTAAGACCAAAAGGCATTACCAAAAACTCATAATGGCCCTCATGATTCCTGAAATCCGTTTTATGAACATCTTCCTCTTTTATTCTAATTTGATGGTACCCCGAACAAAGATCTAATTTTGTGAAATAAATAGCACCATGCAATTCATCGAGTAAATCATCAATTACTGGAATAGGAAACTTATCTTTAATGGTGTACTTGTTGAGTTCTTTGTAATCTGGAGACATCCTCGATGTTTCATCCTTCTTACATACCATGACCACTGGTGAAGAATATGCACTCTGGCTAGGCTTGATGATACATGCCTTCAACATTTCCTAAACCATTTTTTCGATCTCACTTTTCTAGGAATATGGGTATCTGTATGGTCTGATGTTAGGTGTTTGGCTCCTTGGAAGCAAATGAATGACATGATCATGTATCCCTAACTGGTGGTAGTCCCTTTGAAATTGTAGCAAAAACAGATGAGTGAGCATCAACAATCTTCTCAAGATCGGGTGGCATTGAAGACTCTGTATTTTGTACTTCTATGGAAAATAAATTTGCTATATATCCATCTACTCCTTTTCTGAGAACCTTCTACATCTGATGAGAGCTAATAATCTGTAGAGACTTAGCTACCATCCCATTCAATTGTATTTTCCTTTCATCTAAATGAAATCGCATGAACAATTCTTGGAAATTCATCTCTATGGTACCTAAGGTTATGAGCCATTGGACACCCAAAACAATATCTGCCCCTCCCATAGAAATAACAAATATAGGTGAGTCTAACATGTAGTCTCCCATGGAAATCTTGATACTATGACACTTTCATGTGCGCTTGACTGTCCCACCATCCGTAATCATAACTTGCATTTCTGGAGTTGGGTAAATAAAACAATTGAGGCGGGCAGCTAACTTACTATTTATGAAGTTAAGAGTGCTCCCTGAGCCAATCAACACCATGTCACCTTATATTTTTTTGAGATAGCTAAGAGTGTTTTAGGAGTACTAATACCTGACAATGCATGGCAAGAAATTGTAGGTTGGTGATCCTCTACTTCATCTTCTACTGGTTCCTCAGCCTCTCCTATAATTTCAATCATCCTCATTACCTCCGTCAATATAGAACAACTTCTTCTCATCACATTTGTGTCCCGGTCCATATTTTCTATCATGGTTAAAACATAATCCTTTTGCTCTCCTTTCTTCCATTTGTTAAGGAGTCTAGTATAATTGTCCTAGAAAATGAAGGGGAAGAGATATTATGGTCTCTGGTGTTAATGAAAGGCGGCCTCCTACTACAAAGAAATTTTTCCTCTACTCAACGTGCCACGATAATAGAATTAGAAAGCTTGAGTGGATTAAACATGCGTACCTCATGCTCGATGTGGTCCTTAAGACCCCCAAGAAATAGGTCATTCAGATTCTTTTCTGGTAATATTCTCCACCCTTAAGGATAGGTTCTGGAATTAGATGCACATAATCTTTGACTGATCTTGTTTGTCCATAACTTTGCTAATTGACTAAAGTAGTTCTCTGAAACACTGGAACTATAGTGCAATTGCAATTCCTCCGTAAAAATTGTCCAAGTGATACCGAGACCATTCTTCTGCCTCTGAGCACATAACCATCGATACCAAACAAATTGGTTTGGTTCAAGATACAAGGATGCCAATGTCACCTTTTGTCTTAATGGTGTTTGATGTAGCTCAAAGAAGTTCTCCATTTGATTTATCCAATTCTGGGGATCTTTACCATCAAATTTGCGCATATCGACTTTTGACATCATATTTCGTGGTTGCGAATAAGTTGGATTCTGATTGGGCTAGAAAAGTGATCCAACATGGTTATTTTGTCCATGATTTTGAATTGAAGATTCTCCTTGGTTGATATGGGCTAGATTTGGGCCATACTGTTTACCCTTTACATGTTGCTTGATATCATCCAACCGATGATTGATTTGGGCTATGTATCCTTTATAGGCCATCTCAGATTGTACATTTTGTAGCTCATACTCAAGTTGGCTCACCTTGTGATCAACTGAGGTAAACCCTAGTGCTGAGGAATCTGTATTTACCCCTTCTGACTCCATCTCTTCAATCACTATCCCATCTTTATCTAGGGTTTTACCCGGAGTAACCGGATTCTTTTTTGCTCTTATGGAAGGCCCCACCATGATATCAAACCTTAGGGTTTAGGGTTTTGATACAAATTCAACCAAACAGGAAAAAACAGAGAGAAGATACTAATACTATGTTTTTGATAACTTTATGAAAATGTAAAGAACTTGAAAAAATTCCGCAATTTGCACCCTAGGGAGTGATTTTATGAAAGACATTAAAGTTGTAATAACTTTTTCAAAATAAATAAATAAAATTTAAAATTTTCAGGGAACCTTACTTAAAATGTTTTCCAACTTTGGTAAAAATATCTCCCACCAATTCGCTCTGGTTAGAAATATATGGTGGAAACAAAAAATTAGGGTTTTTACCCTAATTTTGGCCCAGATCACAGCTCTGATACCACTTGTAATGAAATTACTTGTATAATTTAGATTATGAGAAACAATAGAATATAAAATAACACAATATTTCAAAATAATGATCTCAATATGTAATTAGAATAGCTTCGCCACTTCGAGGGGGCAACCTCCAAACCAAATAATAAGACTCAAATGCTCAAATGATAATGAAATGTTACCTACAATCCCCTATATATACTATTCATATGTTATGGCCATCACCAAGGCCAACCTATTAAGCATGAGAAAGTATAAATGATATAATAAAATGATATGGTAAGCCACAAGTCGGCTACTCATATCCTAATATAAGCAATAGGTTAAGGGCGTCCCACTAAGAACTTATGATGAAGTACTCGAGAGTGCTCTCCAAATCGATCAAGCGGAAATAGACAACGGTCGTAAGATGTATGGAACAAACGAGAGATTAATCACTCCCAATCAAAATACGACGACTTATCCCAACATTGAAAAATACCAATGAAGGACCCAAGATGGTGAACAAAAATTCTTAGGGTAAGTCCACAGAATGTGAGTCAATAGACCCTTCGGGGAGATGGACCAAACTATTGTTAAGTTTCTGTCACCTGCTAAGGATCCGTGGGAATAAGTGAATGAGGTAATTGTCTTTTTGTCATGCAACCATGTGAAACAATGGAAATTGATCAATTTCCAACCATGACAATGATACCCCTAACAGAATTTTTTTGCATGGCCTTATCATTCCGAGGCACCAGATCGATATCTAAACCAAAGTCAAAGTCCAGTAACCTCCCAATTGGTCAACTATAACAACTTCAGCAGCCTTACCGTGAATTTCAGGCCACAACAAGGTTCAAATCAACCCCCCTTGGTGATTTTAGGAGTTCTTGAAAAATGCTATCTCTGGGTAGTTGTTGGACAGAGGTATCATTGGCCATGATCCTAGGACTTGGAGAAACCCCCTGGAGCAGAACAGAGGATCAAAATACATGCAAGGAGGTGAATTTACCAGAAGCCTAGAAACAACTCATGTATAGATATGATTCATGGCAAGATTCTGGACTACCCACGTCGAAGACACCTTTATGGGATCAGTTTCACCTCAAAATTCAGGGTCTCAGTAGGCCTAACGATCCTAGTGCCGAATCAGGCTAACAACAACTGCTGAGCTTCCAAATGGTGATTCTAGGAACTAAAGGTATGGAGTCATAGGAGAAAAACAATATATATATATATCATACTCCTAGAAATATAATCTCCAAGTTGCTCCTAACCTATGGTTCAAATTATGTTTTTTCATAACATCTTTGGCGCATTAGTTGCATGCAAAGAGTTATTCTCATGCATGAAATTAATGTACCAAATCAAACAAAGGAGTATTTTTCAGGAATAAAATGGAAGAATAAATACTTTCCTACCCATGAGATGAAGTTGGAATAATCGCTAAAATATCTCTAGAATCCTATAATTCCAATACCTACAATATGGTGAAGACCTTATCTCACTTTTCATAACACTAGATTTGTTGCAGAATTCAGGTCGTGCATTGCTAGTTGTGTTGCTCAATGCATTATGTCTTGAGTCACCAAATAAAAAATACGCCACTTTTTGAGGGGTCAAATGGAATACCATCAATACTTAGACATCTACCCAATAATTGGATTAGCCAGATAGGGATGACTGAGTTTCATAGTCAGGATCATAATTAAAATTTCATCAAATGATCATCCATCGGGAGCTCAACGATATTTTTCCTCAACACAGTTGTCACTCAAGGTTCGAGAGTTAGTCAAATTTTTAGCCTCCAGGCAGCATCAATCGGGATTTTGTGTCCCTAACAGTCCCTTAAGGTCAGGGACATCAAGGTTGGAAAAATGCACATAGCCCCCTTGAATTCTATCTTATAGACCGGGATCCAACTATGACCTCCAGGATTTCTAGTTTATCCCTCAAATGTTTCACGGGAAGCTCAAAGCCTTCCACCGTTGATTCCAAGAAGTACCACATGTTTATCACCTAGGAAAGGTGTTCATGGCTCAATTTGATCCTAAACCCTTCAATGTACTCTTTGAGGTGAGGGACCTCAAAACATGGAAGAAATGTGCCCAGACCCTACAGGAAGCTCTTGAGCTTACTCATGTGACCTCAATTCAAGAGCAAATTTCCAGCCCCCAGGTGCTTGTCAAGCCTTCATTCCCTGTCGCCCCGGATCAGTCCGCTAAGGTTGAAGCTATTGACCCATGGAAATATATTGAGGTAACATCACATCCCTTTGAGGTGAGGGAATGTCTAGGGACATAAAAATGTGCCACTAAAACCACTTTTGTGCATTTTTAAAACTAATTGGAGAATCTGGCACTTAGCCATAATCTTCCCCCCATTTCTTCTTCACAGTTCATGGGTAGCCATTGCTCTGTATAGCTTGTCCTCCATTGCTTGCTGACCTAGGTCTGGGTGTGAACATGATATAATTAACAAACGAAGGAGGGAAATTTGAGATTGAAACGATGCCCATCAAAACCATCTCTAGGTGTTGCTCTATTCTAAACCCTGGTTTCAACCCATGTGCGTCTGAAAACTAAGTTTTTTCCATATCCATGGGGCAAGACCTCATCATTTGACAAGAGTTACAAATAAACACAATTCTCTATATAGGAGAAAAGGTCGAGCAACATATTCATGCTCACCCACATACCATTTCTCAAAAATGTGACAAAGAGGCACGCGAATGTCTCTTTAAAAAAAATGATTTTAATAATCAGACATATACACTTCTAGGAAAGGGTTGTAAGTTTAAACCCAGAATGGTAAGCCCTCTTCAAGAGAACAAATTTTTTGAGGATAATGGTTCTCCGCTGTGTACTTCTAGGGGTGAAGAATTTAATATTCACCAACTTTCTTCACCTTAGGCATCATGACATATAGTTCCACCTACATTTTCATATGTACATGGTTGTAAATTGCATTGTATTAGTCATTTAGTTAGTTCATTATGTTCACTCATTTTGTAAATTTTGATGGTCAAGGAACTTATTCTCAAGCAATTTATTACAAGCTCCTAAAAATATTGGCAAAGTATTCAAATCATATCTCTTCAATTTTAATAATATCATCAAATATTTTCGAAATCATCTCATCAATTCGACAGACAAAATCTTGACAAAAACCATACCAAGGCCTGCATACTTGGTCATACTCATTCCTTTTACTAGGTTAAGTTGTTCTTGCCTATGGTTATGTTCTAGAAGCTTCTTAGTGTCACATCTATCCCTCTTACATCTCTTTGAAACAAGGATGCTCCAAAATCACACATCAGAAATGTCAAATTGAAACTGAATAAAAAACACTAAACAAACAAAATATTTTGTTTTACACAGTTCTTTGCCCTACCAATCTTTCGGTGATGAGCCCACATCTCTTATTAGTGGTGTGAGGTTGGGAAAGGAAAGAAGTGCCCTTACTTGCCTATGTCCTACCTTCGGTGATGAGCCCATACTTCTTACTAGTAGCATGGGCCAGGGCATAGGGGGTCCATTCACGTAAATTAAAGAATCTTAGTGTTTTAAGTTTAAAAAAAGTATACATGTGGAAAAGTGAAATTAAAACATCCAAGTTCCAAAGAGATTAAATCCTCAAAAGCAGATTTTGTCAACCAAGTTACCATTTATGGATCTAAGTCTAGATAAACTAGAAAGTAAGTTGCATTCTGAGCTATGTAGCAAGTTTGAGTAGGGTAAGTATGTAGGTCTAAATTTGGTTTCTATCAATAAACTTTGTCTTTCTCTCATCATTTCCATTTAGTTAAACTCATACAATTTGCACCCTTCCCAGCTCTTGGTGTTGAGCCCTTGCATCTTATTGGTTGCGTGGAGTTAGGAATGGGGCAAGTTCATATTATTATCACTACTTATTCATCAAGGGTTGGTGATTTTTCCAAAACAAGGAAGAAGCTACGAACATTGCCCAAAGAAACCAAAAGTTTAGTACTACCATATGTTTTCATCATCACATATCAGCATTACAAAAAAAAACAAACAAAAGAAGAATAAAATTTTGTTCAACATTTGTTATCACTTGTCATCCATTGCATACATTCTGAAAAACATATAAAAACAGAGATTCTAAAGCATCTAGTGTACACATGAAAAATAAACCACCAAAACTCTAGATATAAAGAAGATCTGAATCCAAAAAGATATGTGTGTGTGTGTGTGTAGGAATTGTGTTTTATATACAATGCCATCATGCACTAGGCATGCTCAAAACGCTCAATGAGCCAAAAAAGTACAAAAACAACTCATATAAACATCCGACAAAATCACTACAAAAAGGCTCAACTCCCTATCAATCCCTGTGGGATCCCTCAGAGGGTGTGCGGTCATGTCTAGGGCTCCTTCTATGGCTGCATGAACGATGCTCTGAATCACTGAATGATGGGAGTGCTCATGATCATGACCATTGGTTGTGGTCTCACTACGAGAATGGCTCCGCCTCATCAGGAACTCAGCAGTCTCGTATCCAACTACCTGAGTATGAAGGGAGGTCACTTACTCTGCCACCTTCCAGATAGGGGCAAACACATCGGTATGTCGGCTGGTTGCTGAAGGCTCTCTAATGTCCTCAGTAAGCTGAGCCCGAGTCTTCCCCAAGGGGAGCCACAAGGTATCCGCGTACACCCGACGAATCAGATCCTGCCATCCCTGAGTAGTCACTGCAAATAAAAAAGGGAAATAACAAGTTATAAAATCACTTCAAAAACAAGCAAAACAACAAAAAAAAAGAAATATCAACTAACATCTCTAGCTAACAGGGTCAAGAAAAGAGTGGTAACTCACTCGGATCTCTAGGCATCCAGGTAGGGTCTCTAGGATTTATGCCTACTACTGACACTACTACCGAATGTGGAGCCTCCCCAAAATCTAGAACGAAATGACATCCTGCCACAAACTCATCATCTCCCTCAATATCTTGAGAAGGTAATCTCTCTGAGACCAAGGTCTCCTTCTCCACCCTCTCCGCCCTCAAGATATCTTGAGTGTCATGCCACTCAAAAATGTTATCATCCTCCTCAGCTGTCCCACCGGCCTCACCTCCAACCCCCTCTCCCATCGTCTCCTCCTCAGTCTCCCCTCCTGTGAACTCCTCAGAGTCTGAGTCCACATCAATAGGCTCATCTCCCTCTCCACTATGAGCAGGATCGGACCTAATCTGAAGCAAGGGTGTTCAAGGAGCACTAGCTACCCCTTGGGCATGAACCACCCACCTAACTCCATGATAGGAACTCCAGGAGTAACCATGGTCCAACCTCGATCTCCTCTAGGACCTCCCCGGGCCTCACGAATAGTCATGTACACTGACCCTGCTGGAGGAAGCATATCAACATAGGGGAGGCCAAACTAATGAGGGACTCGATCAAATGGGTGGATCTCCACCCTCCCTATCATGTCTACCAACTAACCTGTAGTAGAATAAGAAATCAATGTAAGCACCTCCTACCCCCACACTCCTGCCATGGCCTGATAAGGAGTGGCCTACAATGTCTACAGTAGTCATTGAAGCCACTGGCTGATGTGGCATCCTGAGTACTGACATCCCCATCCACCTCACTTCCCTAACAACCCCTTTACAGATCCTCTGTTAGTACACCCCTCCCATAGGGGACGATACACTCATACACCCAACTCATAACTAGAGTAGGGTGACTCAAAGACTGCCCCTGTAACCTGACCACCCTGTATAAGTCATGGTATGTGGTCCGAAGAATGTCTGCTCCCCAAGCATAAGTATGGCCATGGGCCTCAATCTGTGCAATCATGGGAGCCCAATAGTATAACAGAGTATCCCCTCTCTTATCCCCAATCAACCATGAGGCCAAGATACCCATAATGGCCGTACGAATGATGGGGATAGGTGCAACAGCAATATATCAGACCTTCACCCCCTTCTTCAAGCCAAAGGAGACAACATCATCTCCCATATAAGTAGCCCACCGAATCATCTGAGACCTAGATCCTGATGTCTTAAGAGACAACCACCTCCCAAGAATTAGAACTCCCTAGTATATGAATAAACTTCCTCCAGGGTGATAGTCCACTCACCCCTAACACCTGGTAATCTGGAAAGTATTCCGGTCTGCATCCCAGTAAGAGAATAAGTCACACAATATGTGACTAACAGGAGAAACATGAGGAAGCCTGTGAAATCCTCAAAATTTCAGCCCTCTGAAGATTTTCTCACTTTGTCTGGGTCAGTATATCTAACACTACCAGGAGCCAATCACACTCCCTCTCTCTGCTCCACCGAATATACTCCTCCTTCTTCTGCATCCACCCAAAACAGAGAAAAAGAGAAAGTTAGCAACATAATCCAATAGATAAGCTCATCAAAAACATAACAAAATTGTCAAAAATGTAAAAACAATTAACTTAGGCATCTTTTTTTGCTTTCTATTCAGAACTGCCGCCCTGCATAGGGCAGCGGTTCCTGTGACCACCACCTTCTCAAGGGTGGTGGTCCTATGACCTGCCGCCATCATAGGGCAGGTCCTGTGTCCACCATATGGCCGTCCCATGACTCTGCGCAGGGTGGCGGTCTCTGTGCTGAATCATCGACATAGCGCCCCTAAAGCCTTAAAAATGCTTAAAAACAACAAAAATACACCATTTTTGACAAAATAAAAACCTACCCTATGGGCACCCCCCTAGAGACTCATTTAACACTAACGTTTTTAAAAATAACCCCCCCAAGAGAAAGATTTCAACATTTTTATATTTTAGGTTTAAAAACAATAAATTGAGAAAAACTAACCTGAGACTTCGCGAGTCGATCTCCTAATCTCTCGGAGGCATGATGATGATCTCGCAATGAAAATTTTGACTACACTCTCATAGAAAATGGTTACCGTGGGTCCCAGAGCTCAAAAATTACCAAATCGATACGCGCAAATGAATAGGAAAATGAGCTCATTTCATATATATATATAATATTATATATATATATATATATATATATATATATATATATATATATATATATATATATATATATATATATATAATATTCTAACTTGTTTTGAATGTTCTTACGTAGAGTTGGAGCACCGATGGAGGTAAGTTCTTATCCCCTACGTAAATGGTGAGTCCTCATTTCATTTTAATTTAGTATTTATTTTTTGATTTCTTTTATCTATCTACACTTGAGTCCTCTTTTCATTTTGTAGATAGTGGGAATTTGGATGGTGACATTACGACACACAAGCGTGTTAGGTATAGCTTCTAACTCCCCATTTTGGGACCACCATACTCAGACCCACCATTTTATGCCCCTTCATGGCTAAAACACTTCTCTGAGGGGGAAATATGTACATACCCAAAATTGTATGTACTGTACTATCAGAAAGAGGTTACGAAAACCCCAATGATGATTCAGATCTCTTCGCAAGGTGTTCAGAATCTAGAAAGCTCACTGAGTATACACTTGCATCCTAAAATGCCTTATCCAGCCTTTGCATGCTTTGTTCTAACTCCTTTCCTCTTTTTCCTTGCATTTTTGGTCTTTAGTTACAGGACCGCCTACCCTACCTGGGTGGCGGTCCTATGACCGCCACCCATGCACTAGCGTGGCAGTCCTACTTGCAATTTATAGAACCTTCTAACGCACTCATCAACGTGAAAAATCAAGTTGTACTTGCAACTCTCAACCACTTCTTCTTTGTTTAGAGTTTCCAGCCACTTTGTAATAGTAATTCTCCATTTTAAATGATAGAGGAGTTCAATTCAGAACTTGTCTTCTGGTGATTGCAAATGCTATAAATAACATGCTTGCACTTAAGTAAAAAGAGAGATAGAGAGAAAATGAGAGACAAAAGCTTAGGATCTAGAGAGCAGCCTTTGATCTAGAAGATTTTCTTTTCTTATCTCTTCATAGGTTTATTCATGAATCGCTTCATTATTACCTGCTGCATAGAATAATCCCACTAGCATGGACTAGAAAACCTTGAACATTTAGTTACGCCTCGTTGTATACCTACAATGATCCTGCTAGGAATCACATAGGCCAAGCTCAGTTCACTTGTGCCATCCCTCTCCTACTTGTACTTCGTTGTGTTTCTCCAAAGCTGCTATTGCCCGTTGTTTGAGTATCTGTTACTTATCATTTCCAATTTCATCATTTCTGCAATGACCCTGCTAGGAATCACATAGGCCAAGCTCAGTTCACTTGCGCCATCCCTATCCTACTTGTACTTTGTTCAATTTACCTTCAAATTACCATTGTCCCAGTGCCTTCTCTTACTGATGCTTGCTACACTCCCACTCTTTCTGGATTCATGTGAACATGCAAGAACGAAGAGATCACACTGAGGGGACAAGCTACAACATGACTGGATTTACCTCTGCTCTATAAACTCTAGGTTTAAATCGTCAAAGTTATAATTGCAACATATCAAATAGAAGTAGTGAATCATTTTATTTCAGTTAAGCTCACTTTCAATATTTCTAGGGAAGCTATGGGGAATGATAGTTTTTTAGAAGCTATGATTTTTTCCTTACTTCTGAGGTAAGATTGAAGGTTTTCAATTTAAATTAGATTAGCTTTTTTTTTCATCTTGATTAACACATTTGCATAGGTGAATAACCACACTAGGTTATCTTTATTGTTTAGTTTTAGTATAAACATATTTTAAATGTGTGCTTGTAATTATAATGTTTCAATCTTTTTTTTTGTTTAGATTAGTTTCCCTTTCAACAATAACCTAAATTATTATTTTTAGTTTAAGATAATTTAGAGACTTCAAACTAGATTAACACTTAGATCCTATTTAGGAGGAACAAACCATAGGGAATTTACGCTACCCGTTCATAGCCTCTAAATCTCCCCTTTGTCAATTCAGCTACTAGGAGATCACACTACCAGATCTTAGTCACTGATCCTCCTATAGTTAGCTATAGGAAAGTTAACTTTCCTGATTCTCATCCTCACCTCATCAGCTTTTTCTATTATAGAAAATTAGACATATAATTTTTGTTGTGGCTAGTCATCTAAGTCACCCGACATTTCAAACCACTCGGCTCAAAACTTGGCATGACCTCGGGAGGTTTCAGGTATGGGGAAATAGTTCACTTTGCTGATTATCATCCTCATTGGATTTTTCCATTAACAAGGATCATTGGACTTCATCTCGAGCAACATGTCTTCTTCTCTCTCTCCTCTTCCTTCCCCCTAACTTTATCTCTCTTAAAATTTTCTAATTCTTCATTGGGGTACAGAAGTGGATAGAGCAAGACGACCCTGAGGGGCATAAGGAAATCAGTTGTGAGAGAGGCTTATGTAATGCAACAGAGGGGTTGACGTAGTGGCACGGGAATCCTCCAAACGACCCCAACTCATCATGCAATGGGTCTTCCCCTAGTGATCCACATGTTGCTGTTGGTGCACAAATTCCAGCACCACTTTTTGCACATGGGCCTAGATCTGCATAATCACAGAGGAGATGATAGACACTTTTTCTTTAATGGTTAGCTCCAAAGTAATCTCATTTTTCTAAAAAATAGCATTGTTTCTAGCTTTCCACAACTAAAAGAGAATTTTAGCGTAAAAAAATTCCATATAGAGACAATACGAGTAAGAAAATTAACAAAGTTACCACAAAGGGCACCTTTCCAATCAAATAATTTGGGGTGTAAAGGCATAAATAAAGAGTGTATCCATTTCCAAAATAGATTGGACCAGTCCAGAAAACATGTTTGAAAGATTCAAGTTGATCACGACAAGGGCATTTAGGATTGGGGAGGCCAATATGACTTAACTGCTCTCCCAACGAGAGACCTTGATAAATAAGACACTAAAGAACGAAGTTAAGCTTGGGTTCAAAATGGGGATTTCATGCCTTATTGAGCCTTCGAAGCCAAGTGGAAGTGGAGGAGTTCAAGCTCCATCGTGAATTAAGTTTGTTGATAATTGGAGATAAGGGTGACAAAATATTACATATCACGCCAAAATCTTAATTAAAAAGAGGAATATATCCAACGGGTAGTGGTGTAACGGTTCTTGGGTCTCCTAGTAATTAGGAAGTCCAAGGTTCAAATCTCATCTTCATGTTAAGGCGGCCTACTAATAATGGTTTAGATACCATGGTGATAGGGCACCGCGATAATGTGGTTTAATCCATGGGCTAGCCAAAAGCTTAAAACTTCCATCCTTATATGGTTCCATGACCGGTGTGGGCTGGTGATGCCACAAAGGGATAGGGCCATCTCCCTAAGTAACCTAACCAAAAAAAATAAGAAGAGGAATATCAATATTGCACCGTCAGTCCCTCCACCAGGTTGAAAGAGGTTGCAAGCCTAACTTATGAAGCATAACATCAGGCATCAACTCCTAAATTTTGAGCACAAATGGAAGGTTATAATTGACTAACTTGAATTTTCATTTGATTTCATGCTAAGGAAGCCAATCTCTCCGAGAGACAAGATCACAAATGGTGTTGATGCCTTTGCGAGAAAGTCAGAGTGCCTTAATACCCGAAACTTCAACTAGGGGGAGATTTTCATTGGTAAAGATGGGAGACCACCATATTTTGTGATCAAATTTGAATGGATGCCCTTCATAATTTTAATGTGAAGAGAAAATAGAGGACCAACACTTCGACACGTATGAATATTTTACATTTCATATGACAAGAATAAATCAAGTATATATGTCATAAAAATTAATAATAATTTTTTTCTAAATTAAGAAATTATATAAAAAAATCAAGTTTTAGTTGATCGCACCTTAAATAAAAGGAATTTTTTTGTAATCTAAACAAAATGACCCCTCAATCAAAATGGTGTAAAGTTAAGATGCATTTAAATTGGTAAAATAATCAAATTATGATGTAATGAAAGCCCAAATTTGTAATATTCTAATTTTTTAAAAATCGCCATAGCTAAGTTAGACATTAAATAAATTTAATTAATAAATACATAAACAAACAATTGAAATTAGAGGAGAAGACACATAGATCAATAAACACATAAAAACCATCAAACTACGTGTGAACACTGGGATCTCTCATCAAAATCATTAAGAAAAACTTGTAAATAATAAAATAAATAACTTTAACTTCTTCTTGGAGTTTAGTACTAAAATGAAAACCCATGTAAATTTTAACCAGTAAAATGCATTATATTAGATTTTTCCTAATTAAATTAAAGAAAATGTGCATCTATACATTGAAATACCCACATTAACTATGTCACCGATATATACATTGACATATTCTTGGTCATATTTCAAATCCAAGAGCTTCACCTCGTGCACATTATGCATTTAGATATACTACATAAAAATGATGTATTACCAAATTAGACTACTCTGTTAAACACGCGCACCCTTCATAATTATCCCTAAATTTGTTCACAACCCTCTTCCTCAACTCCTTGGGCATATATAGTTGAGCCGCATTGTCTTGAGCCCAACTGTAAATATAAAATTATTGTTGGCCTCCACATCACTACTATTGAACAACGTAGAGAGAAGATACCAATGATAACTTAGAGGGGTGCTTTTGATGGATGAATAATATTATCTCTACCTATTCACCCCCTCTACAATGAGATCCTCTCCTCTACCCTACATTCTGCCATCTGATATAGGTCCAATCAACCTTTGCATTAGGGAGCAGCTCGACACTTAACTCGGTTCTTCTTTGCAAGGGGTCATAATGGGTGAGCTCCTTAAGTGACTAGACCTTTATTTTTCTCGAAAGCAAGCCCCAACTACCTTTTCCCCAAGCTCGTTCTCCGTTACATAAAAACAGAGCTAATCCAATCATCTTAGCGCCTGGCTTATCTACACAACGAGCTCGAATTGATTCAGGCAATCTGGATCAAGACCATTGCAAGTCCATCCCGCCCTTTGGCACCAATGCAACTCCCATAGATCCTGCTCGATACCTTACTTTACAAGTCACAAATTGAAGTCACCCTTTGAGATCAGTTCAACACTTTTCTCCAAGATTTTCCTCAACCTTAGATATACATCTCAGCCAATATCTAAGCTCATGGCCACTCTGCATGCTCAATCTATTCCAAATCATTTTATGTAGGCTCCCAAGTGGGAATATATTTGTGTACAAGTTGATCTTAGCTCTGTTCGGTTCCTCTCAAGGTGGGTCCTACAATAAAGAAGTAGAAAAAAAAAGGAGACAAATAAAACATATGAATGAATCCTAAGGAAAGGCTAGAACCCTAAACTATAATATTAAATCTTTGGTTTGTAGGCATTTGTGCTTAAGTATTCATTGAGATGACATCACCAACTTGCTAGAAACTTGGGATTTGACCTTCATATAATTTTTTTTATTATTGATAAATGGTTTTGAAGGGGGCCATACCCTGAGTTACAAAAAGGCTCAAAAGCCAGGATATACAATAAGAGCATTGTGGTTTTTTGATAAGTGGGGACCACGCCCCAGCAGGAAAAGATAGAAAAAATAAGATAATACAATAAAGATCAAGTTGGGGTCGAACTGCCAGCAAGAAGCCCTACTACAAACAAAAAATAGCTAAACAGAAGCTGCAAAACCACATCAAAACAACATCAAGACAAAAACCTAGAAACAATAAAGACCTATTTGATAAACTTGTTAAAAAAATTCTGAGCATCCTTGAAGGCCTTGTACAAATTAATGGCAATTTGTAGAGAAGGGTCCTGGTTGCTTGCAACAACGACCTTCTTCTTGAGTTTCCCATCCTTCAATACTTCTTCTAGAATGTCACTTATATCACAAATCTACTTAACCTGGACTTGAATAAAATACAACAGTGCTTTGTGCATGGAGAACTGGTTAATTTGCTTGTTCACAACTTGTTGCACTCTCTCCTCCAAGGCACTATGTTGTTTGGTGAGATTATCCATCTTCTTCTCAAGCTTAGAAAAAATAGAAGGGTCCAATTCCTCTTTGTTGCCTTCGTTGAGCAGGAATTCAACATCATCTTCTATACCTTTGATAGTGTCAGAAAACTTTTGGATGGCAAACGCTTTTATTGTACCAAAGCTATGAACTGGACCGGTAGAGGAGCACTTTCTCTAAGTGGGACATGGGGGTGGGCTTGGGTCCTTCATGTCCGCCGAGCGACCTGCATTCGGAGTGCCCCGTTGTGTTATGCCTGGTCCATATGGAGAAGTTCAACCCCTACCTCAAGGTGTCCCCATGGCCACTTATTAAAAGCATCTAATGAACTCAATGGGAATGGAACTTGGGTTGATGACTACAAACTACTTGTAACTCACCAATATCCCGAGACCTTAATAATGTTATAGTAGTAGTATATTTATTATATTAATTTTTTAAATTTTTTTTAATATGCCTTGTCTAACGTATTTGCGAATCACGCGTAGAGCCTAGAAAGCTAAAGGTGATTGTTGTTTGTAAAAGTCATCAAAAATATTTCTTAATTTTAAATTTTCACACAAATTGTTGACAAGTGTTTTTCACCATAGCCCTTCTTTTGAAAATTTTAAAAGAAACATGCACTTCTCTATTGTCAAACGATTTTTACATTTTGATTTTTTTCGACATGCAATTTTTTACCCGCCCTTTTCTAGCGAGTTTGAGGCCTTGGGAAGGGATGTGAGAGGCTCAATTTTGAACCATGCATCCAACCCTTTCATAATGGATTTTTTTTAAATTTAGTTGACCGATAGGCCTTTAATAGTCATCTTTCTTGGTAACTGCCCTCCTCATCGTTGTTGTCTCCCTTAATATTTTATTTCTCATCTTTTTATTTTATTTTATTTTTCGTCCTCTCCTTAATATATGTCAAATATTTCTGAAATGAAATTTTATCTCTTCTAATAGACGATTGAATTTCTTGCCAATAATTTACAACTCTGTTAAGAAATGGATGTGAGCAATAATGAGAAGGATTAAAAAAAGTATACCTCGCCTTTTAAATGTAACTAATTTAAAAAATAAATATAATCACAAGTAAGATAAAGAAACACATTTAAATTTTACGATTATAACAACATTTGAAAAACTAAATATATAACATTATTCCGAAGATAACAAAGTACTTATTTTGAAAACATAGCTTGATGTTTATTTTTCCTCCATTATTTTTGTACAATGTTTTTCCAAAGGAAAAGGAGCTTCATATTTCACGAGGCAAGTCACAAATAAAAAATCATTGGTTTGAATTTCATAAATATCACTTACAACCATTTGAATTTTAACTTCTTCCAACTTATATTAAAGTCTTATAAAAAATCCACACAACCAACTAGAAAATAAATCAATATTGGCATGACTTTCTTATTAATTTTCCTCCTTATCATTGTTGTCTCCCTTAATGATTTATTTCTAGTATTATTTTTTAAAATATTTATCATCCTCTTCTTAATATATGCCAAATGTCTTTGGCATGCAATTATGCCTCTTCTATACAATGGTTTCTGAAGTTCTTGCCCAAAATTTAAAGTTGTTTCCATGTGATCCAAATAGTGGAGTGAACATGTATGTATGTATGTATGTATAACACCCCTATTTAAGGAGGTTGTCAATTCAAACATGGTGGTAGCCTCCTTGTGTGTAATCTTTAATGTACTCCTCCCATCGCCTCTTCTTTTTCTATCGTTTTCATCATTCTTCTGTATAAGCCAAAAATAGATGTATGTCTGGGATGGTTATTATAGAGGACTCTTGAAATGCATAGTTCTCATATTTTGTATCGGTCTAAAGTTTTATAGAGTGAATTTTATTGAATGTTTTAAGATAAGTGACAATTTGGAACATTGTCGTTAATGATTATCTATAGTTACATAAAATGTTTGCAAATAACCTATCTTTACTTCTGCCTTTTTACTATCTAAATTTTCAAGTGCAGGAACTTCCCACATATTTATTTAATTCCTTAAAATGAAATGAAAGAAATGCAATTTCTACAAAATAATCATCATTCAATTTTCTAAATCCTACATTTGTAACTAGACTTAATTTTTTCTTTTCATTTTGTATTATGTTACAAATTTATTATTTTATCAAAACAATATGATGTGGTCTTACATTCTTAAATGGTATTATCAAGTATGAGTATAAAAATATCAAATATGGAATGGTATGTTACACATCAAATTATAATCCCTTGTGTTCTAAGAATTCTAGGATGGATGACCAGTTGATGCAAATTTGAGTCCTTTAACATAGCCTTAAACTTTGCAATGTTATGTCATAATTCTCAAGCCAAACATATGATTATAACAAGCTTTTCTTCCCTTTTTGTTCACTCAACCCCTTCAAAATACTCTTGGTTTCAACAAATTTATTACTAAATATGCTCATTGTAGGATTTTAATCATAACAACAAGCATGTGTGCCCCTATTTCCCTACACTACTTTTAGTTTCCACATTCTTCTCACTCTAAATGAGCATCGAAAAATTCAATTCTTTTTATTGTTTCTTTACATCTACCTTAGTTTTCTAAGACGAGTAATAAAACATTCTTTACCTGTAAAGTTTAAAATTATATCACATTCATATATAAGTTCACCATTAGTTTGTCAACTTAGTTTTTCCTCTTTGTTGTTTGGTTTCTTCCATAACCTCGAATATAATTTACAATATCATAGTTTGCACACTAAAGTTTGATTAAAGCATATCTTTATAATATCTTGGTACTTAACAGATTGGTCCCACATCCTCAAAAGATTGTTTTTTTGTTTAGTGTTCCCTTTTCTTCTAATGTAGTTTAAAAAGGTTCCCTTTTTGTTCTATTGGTGACATTCTATAAGGCTTTTGGAGTAGTGTTATGGCTCTGAAACTTACATTTTACAATTTGAGGAACATCCTACAACTTTGGTAGAGGAAGTTCATGTGATGTTGTGTATGAAGCCATAAAATACATATAAGTTTATTATATTACACTGATAATACAAATTAAAAATAATTTGATTTTAGATACCTTGAGAAAATTACACGTGCACCTCACATATTACAAATTTTCTGCACACTAAACAATAATTTTGGATGATTAATACTATAAAATTTTACACTTGAAAGTATGCTCTTCCTACTACTTGAATTCCAACTACTTACCTCACATTCCATTTCTCACTAATTTTCATCTTCTATATATTTATTGTGTGTGTGTGTGTGTGTGTGTGTGTGTGTGTGTGTGTGCTGTGTGTGTGTGTGTGTGTGTGTGTGTGTGTGTGTGTGTGTGTGTGTGTGTGTGTGTGTGTGGTGTGTGGTGTGTGTGTGTGTGTGTGTGTGTGTGTATGTCTTATGTGTATATATGTATATATGTATCTATGTATATGTATATGTATATAATCTAATGTGTGTGTACATACATATACATATGTGTGTGTGTGTGTATGTATGTATAGGTATATATTTGTATATATGTGTATATGTTTGTATGTGTATGTATGTATATATATTGATACATACATACATACATACATACATACATACATACATACATACATACATACATACTATATCTATATATATATATATTAATATGCCTATTGGTCTCTCACATGCACCTATGGATAGAATTGCTAGTTTTTATTATTTGATTTTTAGTATGTTATTCAAATGCAAGGGTGACATGTCCCATGACTTTAAGGTCTGGGTGAGACGTTGGTGAACACTAAGGCCCCGCCATCATGACATACATCTCCGCTCTTCAAAATATAGTTACAAGATATAGTTGCACTTCAATTGCCCACAACAAATTAAATATGCACTTGGTTTTAAAAACATATTTTAAATAAATTATCTTATGTTAAAATTTTAGAGAAATGGATCTATAAGATAGATTTGAATCTCTTAGAAGGAATTGTGTGTGAGTACACACACATGTATGTATGTATGTACATATGGTATGTACATATACATATTTATACATACATATATATATATACATACATACATGTATGTTTATATACACATACATGTATGTATATACACACATACATATACACATACTTACACACACACACACACACACACACACAAGAGTAATGCATTTCAAAATGATTTTTTCATTTAAAATTTATGAGACATAATGAGTGGCATATATTTGGAGGTACACAATCCTCATTTCCCACCATTCAAATTAATTTTAGATTATATACTTCCATTCAAACAATCAAATATTTTAAGTATTGCATTTAAATAGATTAAATATTAAAAATCATAACATAGAATTGAACACTTTTAATTACTACTAACTCCCCTCCTTCCCAATTACAATTGTATACTCCCAAATAGAATAAATCCTTGCATAAACACTGCCATGTAAAATCACACATCTAACATAAAGCAAACAATTTCAAGATCTAAATTAACAAAATAAAATAACAAAATTCTAGTTGAGCATAGCCTAAAAAATAATTCCTTTCACATTAACATTACTTAAATGCAATGCAACTAAACTATATACAAAAAATTATTATGTATCTAATAATATGACTAAAATTAATGCATATACTAACAAAAAAATATAATTCGTAACTTACTACTACACTTTCATCAGTTTTTTTTATAGATAAGGTGGGTTGAAGGGACCCGTTCCCTATTTACAAAAAAGGAGGCTCTACCTCAGATGTATCTAACAAAATCCAACTAGAACCAGGTCCCACTGGTATAAAACAAAATCAACCATTATTCTATATACTAATACTAGGACCTGAACAAAGGAGACCTATTTTAACCATCATCTGTCGTGATATTGAGACTCCCAGCCGCATGCCCCTGATCCAACCCAAGCACTAATTCAGAAGCCACGACAAGGGCCGAGCCCTTGATCCAGTCCGGCTAGAGTTGTTTGAAGGCGCCACCCACAGTAGCTCAGAGCTCCACCCACCAGCATGGCACAGGCTCCAGAGGCATACCCAGAGCGCGAACATCTGGAAGCTTTATGCGAGCATGCCTAGCCTTCTTATCCCACACAAAAATCACCAGGGACTCAACGAAATACAATAGAATCTGGAAGCGCTTTTCTATGTCTACAAAACCCACGTCATTACCACCCTAAGAACACAAAGCCCCTCCAGACACCAGCCAAGAAACCAGGCTAAAATTAGCAACCTTCGAGGCAAGGCTACCACAGAAAGAGGGCACCAACAAGTAAGCCGCTAGATTAACCACCTCCGCCCTCGAGGGACGCATAACCAAAATATTTTCTACGAATATGGAAGTAATTCCACTATTAATTCTTGACCATCCTTCCACATTCAGAAAACCCAACCCTAACACTATTTTCACAGCCTCCAAATCCTCAGAGCAAGAAATACGAAATACTTTCTTCAGCCTGCATGCAGAGACCTTATTACGAAAGACCATTTCCCTCATATTGCAAGACAATGCCAACCATAGAGCATGAGGAGGATCCATAATAGCTACAAGTAAAAACTAAAAAAAAGGCCCCCCCCATCACCTTAAGTAGCATTCCTAGCCTTCACACGCAGGAAAGAACTATCGTTGATTCCATGATTAGGCTCCTCCTTTGAAACCATTATAACAAGGCCCTCCCACGTAGAGCAATTAATATCAACCTTCTCACCAAGATTTTTCTCAACACCTTTATTTGCAATCCAGTCAACACACTGATTGCCCTCCCTATACATGTGCCTAATGCTCCAATTATTAAAAAAGGAGAGTTGCCATAAAAAAATTTGAACCCCTAAGTCCAACTTCCATGAAAGGGCTCTTTTTTTATAATGACAATAATGACTACCAAGGAATCCCCCTCAATTTCTAGATTCTCAATTTTAAGTGAGGCCGCTAAGGATAATCCCTTACTAAGTGCCTGAAGTTCTATTGAATTACAGGTACCCTCTTTAAGCTTGTAGGAAGCAACACTCACCAACTTACCCATGGAATTACAAATTAAGCACCCCACTCCAGAAGCTCCTAGATTCCCTCAGGTAGCTCCATCAAAATTTAGTTTTAAAAAACTAGGGGAAGGGGGGACCATTTAACCTTTTTTCTAGCTAAGGAGGAAGGCACAGAAGATTTCATAGCACCGTAACTAGGTTTGATAATCAGAGGCCAATTTCTTTCAAGCAACCTATCATGAGAAGTAAAAGGATAATATTTTTGCCAATTAGATGACACCACTTCCGAAATGGCTCCTTCCAGCTTGCAAAGGACCATTTCCATAGAACTAAACTCTTCCCTAAAGAGCCATTTATTCCTTTCCCACCATAAACTCCAAAGTAAAAGCACAAGGCTGCAAAGCCAAATGGCGGACAAAGCCCTCGAGTGGGAGAACCTCGGCCAGGCTAGTATAGCTACCAGGAGGGAGGATGGTTGAACCCATGACAGATTAAGCTTGGTGCACAACCAATTCCAAAACTTCACAATAAAGGGGCAGTGTAATAACAAATGATCCTTATCTTCTTTTTCTTTTTCGTAAAAAACACACCTAGAGGGGCCCTGAAACCCAAACTTTTTTCTTCTTTCCGGAGTAAGAATTTTACCTTGGAAGGCCATCCAGGTGAAAAGGCTGGCCTTTGGGGGGCATGGAGGTTCTAAAAATTCTTTCCAAATGTTATCCTCCATCACAATATCCTCATGAAGCAAAATATAACCCAGATGCGAGGAATACGACCTCGAGGAAGCAACAATCCAAATAATTTCATCTTGCTTGCCAGAGATCAACACTTGACTATCCTGCAAAGTAGACTTAAAATTCTTCATTACCATTTGTGAGAGCCCTAAATGATAAATTTCCTTCCATAAGAAAATAGAGGGAGGAGGTTCATCTAACTGCCCATAGTTCAAGACACAAGGACCCCAATTTTCAAGTAGTTTTTCTTTAATTTCCTCAAATTTCAGAACGTCCCCCAAAGCAGGGAACCCATTCCAGGGATCATCCCAAAAGAGGGATTTTTCACCATTCCCCACTTTTCAGTCCACGTTGTATAGGAACAAAGACCTATAATCCAACATAAAATTTCAAATATGAGAACCCTTGGGCAAGTTCACAATCCAGAGAATAGATTCTGGAAGGGGGGATCCCAAATATTTCTTTTCAAAAACTTGACTGAGGAAACTATTAGGATTTGAAATTAAATTCCACACCATCTTAGCACCTAGAGCTAGATTTTTTAGGCCCGTATTAAGAATCCCCACCCCACTCAGAGCCTTACGTTTTGCTAAGACATCCCAACTGATCAATGGGATTTGCCTTTCTCCCGATAGAACTTGCCATAGGAAATTTCTCATCATCACTTTCAACTTTTCCAACACACTTTTGGGGAATTTGAGAACGAAAAACAAATACATGGGGGAGGCACTAAGAACTGATTTGATAAGTTGTAATCTCCCAATAAAGGAAATCCATTGTCCTTTCCAAGAGTTTAATTTAGCCTCCAACGAGGATAACAAATCCTTCCACAACGAGACTTTACTCGATCCTTTAAACAAGGGAATACCTAAATACTTGACCGAAAGGAAACCCTTTCTCAATTTGAAAATATTCATAATACGAGCTTCAAGCTGAGGCGAGATGATGAAGAAAAAAATATAGGACTTGAGGAGACTAACTTCTTGCCCAGTAACTTTCGAGTATTCATCCAAAGTCCCCTTTAACTCTTTAGCCTCTTGAATGCTTACCTTGCCAAACAAAAAGGTATCATCAGCAAATTACTGATGGGATAGAGAAGGGACACCATCCGCAATTTTCAATCCATTGAGACTACCCTCCACCAATTTCCTCTTCAACGCCCTACCTAAAAGACTCAGCAACCAAAATATAGAGAAAAGAGGACATTGGATCATCTTACCTAATGCTTTTGTTACTGATAAAAAAACCTTCAGCACTCCCATTAATTAAAACCGATAAGGAAGGGCCTGAAATAAGCTAAAGTTCCAGTCACACAACCTTGTAGAGAAATAAAATTTTCTTAGAACTCTTATGAGAAACCTCTAGTTGATCTTATCATAGGATTTACTAATGTCAAGCTTTAAGAGCATACCAGAAGAACTCGAAGAAGAAAGGGAGTAGGTCAACCCATGAGACAAAATAACTCCCTCCAAAATAGATCTGCCCGACATAAACCCGGTTTGTTCTTGGGATATTAAAGGGTCTAGAACAACTTTCAAACGAAGGGCTATGGCCTTAGAAATAATTTTATAGGAGGTATTACAAAGAGAGACCGGCCTAAAATCTGCAAAGGAGGAAGGCTGAGGCAATTTCGAAAAGAGGAAGACAAAAGTGTTATTCAACATCTTAAGCACTGAACGGGACCTCCTCAAATCTTCCACGGCTACCCACACATCATAACCCACAATCCCCCAAAAATTTTGAAAAAATTCTGTAGGGAAACCATCCAAGCCCATAGCTTTATTCTTCTTCATGGAGAAGACAACTTTTCCAATTTTAGAGAAGGAAAAAGGCTTAAATAGAGCAGTATTTTGGGACTCCGAAATAAGGGATGGGATACATTCCAAGAGGGAAGATTAATCCTCATCAAAGGAGGTAAACTCACCAGCAAGCAGGGGGAGAAGAAATTAATACCCTCATTGATAATCTCCTTCTGATCGGTCAACATATCCCCCTCATTGCTCTTAATCCCTGAAATAAAGCTCGAATTCCTTTTGGATTTAACAGAAGCGTGAAAAAAAATTGTATTCCTATCCCCATCCTTAAGCGAAAGCTCCCTAGATTTCTGCTTCCAATAAATCTCCTCTCTGAGAAGCAGCTCCCCTAAATCCTTTAGAAGAGACTTCTCCAGAGAAAATTCCTCTTGATTCATCCCTTCAGCGAACACTTTCAAATTATGAGCCTTCAAATCAGCTTCTACCCTCGCTTTTTCATGAAAGATATTTTTGAAACACTTACCATTCCATTCCAGCAGATCTTTTTTCAGCCTCTTCAACTTATGTGCTAGCACAAACATCTTAGAGCCCACCACTTGATAAGATTTCCACCATAAAGAAATCCATCCTTCCAAGGAAGCATCTCTGAGCCACATTAACTCACACTTGAAGCGAGATTTGTGAGGGGAAACATCACAACTGATAATGAGGGAAATAGGAAAATGGTCTGATCTAGACCAAGGCAGAACGAAGATTTCCAAAACTATGTCTTTCATAGACCAATTAGGGAAAACCATAAATCTATCAAGCCTTTCGACAATATTACTAAAACCCTTTCTCCTATTGCTCCAAGGGAACCAACCCTGCTTGGGCTCCAAATCTAACAATGCACTATCCCTAATAAAGGAACAAAAATCCAATTGCGATTGGAGGTTACTGATAATACCCCCCTTCTTATCTTTACCACTAGTGATGGCATTAAAATCGCCACCCAAGATAAGAAAACTATCCCCCAGAGAAGAGACCGAGAGAAGCAGATCTGCCCAAAAACTTTTTTCCCCAAGATACTATTAGGGGCATATATATTAAATAAAAAGAAACTTAACTGAGAGTGGCGAAGACTAACACTTACTAGTTGTCAGTTTTGGGATTGGGCTTACAACTCCATCTTGATAACTCCTTCCTTACAGAGAATATCAAGACCCCCTAAAGTACCTTCCAAACCCGAGAAGACCCCTTTTTACCCTTTAGCTGAGCCACTCCACAACCAATCCGCTTTAACGGTTGACACCTTTGTTTCCTGCAGAATAACCAACCAAGCCTTCGAGGAGAGGACATAATGCTTAAGCAAGCGTTGTTTGTCTAAGGAGTTGAGGCCTCTGAAATTCCAGGAAAATAACTTCATTGAAAACAAGGAAGGATTTTCACCTTCTTAGATTCAGCAATGTGTGCTTTGCTTTCCCAACTCAACCTCCAACAATGCAAGCTCCTATTTAGGTTTTCTCCCTCTCTTACTAACAGAGCCGCAAATGGTAGATCCCAAACCATCTTGACTGAAGGCTAAAGTAAAGGGAGACAGATCATGTGCTAAACCATCAAGAAAAATTTCCACTTCCTCCTTATCCCCTTCTAAAAAGTTGGGCAAAGCCAAAGCCAAAGACTCATTATTTGAAATCCAACCATTAAGAGTTTCCATCGAGGAAGCTTGACCCTTCACCATGCCCTCCTTAATCAAGGTGGAAAGTGCCCAGAATCCCTATGAACTTCTTTGTTTCTTTCAGGAGAGAGCGAGGTGTCAGATTCAAAGAAGGGCCAGAAATGGCCAAAACTGAGGCCTCCCACCAAGCTGGGGAACAGGGGAATCAGAGGAAACTTTTGGAATAAGCGAACCATCCACCATTTGGGAAGAATGCCTAGAAACCACCTTTTTTTTCCACTTAGACAAGCAAGCCTTTTTTAAGTGACCTAATAAACCACAAGAGAAACAATGAAGAAGCAACCCTTCATAGACAATTGACAGTGATCTGGAACCCCCGCCAATGGCCAGAATAACCAAGCTCAGAAGAGGGGAGGATAAATCCATCTCGACACAAATCTGGGCATAAGAATTTCTCCAAGCTAAAAGCGAAGGGTTAAAAATATGAACCCACGAACCAAGGGTATTAGCGATCACCTTTAGGGTAGTCTGATTCCTGAATTCTGAAGGCAGATTAGGAAAACTCAACCAAAGTGGGGCACTAAGGTTTTTTTCCTTATGTGGATTAAACTCAAAGGACCACAGACGCAGATAAAGGCTTGAGGAATTAAGAAACCAAGGTCCTTCTTTGAAAACTTTCTCCAGCAAGGCCTCCGAGTGGAACAAAACTTAGAAGAAGCCAGTCTGGAGAAAGAAAACTTTAGGATTCCTCTCCTTGCCTTAGAACCAGAAGACCCAATTTAATATTTTTCTCCTGGAAAACCTAGCCCCCAAAAATTTATAACAGATTTTTCTTTTAACACAGACATCCACAAAGTCTCTTTTAGGGCCTAGAGGGAGATTCACTCACACCACATCCTTAGACAGTTTAAAACCAATCCCCCACCTTAATTTCCTCCACCTCCTACGAACCGCTTACTTCAAGCTCGATTGGATTTTAAGGGACATCCTTCCCCACCTCCAAGGAGGGAAAAACAATCCATTGGCAGGATTCGACATCTACCAACAAATTTTTTAGGGTTGAATTCCCTAACAGCCCAGCTAGGGACTTGACCACAGTGCCAGGGAAAAACTTAACTAAGAGCACCGAGATCTCTTCCTTTGCCAGCTCCACGCCATTCTGCCCGAACCACTCCACCCTGCTACCAGCGCTCAATGGGATTCAATTCACACCAGAAGCAAAACACCTCAGGCAGGGGACCATCGTCGTAACCTCCTTTCCCGCTAAAGGATCTTCCTCTCGCTCCAAATTAAAAAATTCACAGGAATTGCCACTACTCCACTCCATCTCCCCACACTTTCATCAGTTGATACATAACCTTAAATGTTATAGGATTGTAACACCATGTAGACACCCATATTTGGTATTCAGCAATGGATAATGTTGGTTTTTGGCTTATTTCCTTATACCTTACTTACATTCACAAACATAGCTCAAATACATTAACCTATGTTATCCTAATGGATCAAAACCCCACATTTCATTGCTCCTGCACTTACATGAACACCTTTGTCAGTCGAAAGCACCTTATATCTCATCTACAAACTTCTCAATATCATTAATTGAGTTTTCATCCCCACATAGAGAAACCATCTAGTAAGGACAAGATCAGCTAGTTGATTTTGTCCATATTGGTTGATCTTATCCTTGGCTTCTCAACAGTTAAATTTCCAAATGAGCATTTTTATATGAGTCCTTTTATTCCTCATAGGTTGACCTTAGTATGAAATATTACCCTTGGAATTATATAAATACAAATCAAACCCACTCATTTAGTCGCTTGGAATTCACCTGGTATATAACAAGACTTTCTCTAGAAATATCTATCAAGCATCAAATAATATTGCCCTTTTCTTCCCTATTTCAAGAATAAACACTAGGATTAGCCTTCATATAATTTTGAAGCACTCTAAACCAGGTTATGAGTAAGTAAATCCAAGTCAAAGCAAGCATATCAATGTTCAAGGGATAAAATCTAGTTGCAATATCATAATCACACTTTAAATAAGTGGAGAACTATGGGTTTAAATCATCTTCAAGGTAGTACTATGTAGGTGGCGCAAGGGTGCTTCAACCCAAAATGTTAATCTATTTTTAAAAGACTTTAAAGGAGCTAGGGTTTCAATAGAAGAAGGTTGATTTCAACAACTTGTGCACATCTTTTGGATCCCATATTGCACACAAAAAATACATTTAGTAGTTATAAGTGTTCGTGTAGTCACACATTCATTTTCCTAAGTAGGAAAATTATGTACAACTCTAGAAATGTTGTGTTGATCAATCATATCTTGTTGTTCAATTTTTTCCATAGACAAGTTAATACGTAGTTTCAAAGACAAAACAAAAAACAAAGGATTTCTAACCTATTTTCACTAGTTTCACTCTCAGATCAGTCGCCAAAACATATAAAATCTAAGTATATTACCCTTTTGTTAATTTTCTATATTTAGCATGTGCCCTAATTAAATTGGATGCCCTAAATTATTTATTTTAATTTCATAAATGTGCATCAATGTGTAATTTATAATCTAAATGTATATAGTTTCTATATTCAACCCGAGTTAGATATAAGACCTCTTTGGGCACCTTATTCTCTAAATTAGGGTAAATCGCACCCAGATGTATTTAAACCATGAAGTTATACAGTAAAATAATTCTCCATTACTGTCATTCAAGGTAGAAGTTGATGAGATGGTCATCTCTAGATAATATAATAATGTTGGTAACAATAATCAAATTTGAAGGGCTAGTCTTAATTTTGAGATAAGGGGTATATATTCATCCAACCCCTTTCATGATAAAAATTCACAATAAATAGTTACACTTCAATTGAAAAGATTAAATTAAGTATGCACTTCCTTTAAAATATATATTTTAAATAAATTATCTTTTTTCTAAGTTTTATATAACTCAATTTATATTATAGTGTAGACACCTAAAATTGACATAAATGTCAATTCACATGGCACTTTTTATTAGCTTGTGTATATAGGTAGATCAAACAAAAACATGAGTACTAAGTGACACAGTGGCTAGTATTTCTTATAGTTTCATGGCTTGATTTTCAATTGCTTGATGTCCTACTGTAGTGTTTTCACTTTATTCTACCAATTCAAAGATCTCTAGATTGTTTGGTGGTCATGTTGTCATTTTGTGGTGTAGGACATGATCATCCACCAAGGACAAGATCTATTATTGATCTTTTCCTAAGGTGGTTGATCATGTCATTATCCCTTTTTACTGGTTTTTTAGTTTGTGGTACTATTTTTACCGTTGTTTGCGAACATTTCAAGTCTTTGGATTAGATTTTCCATTTCAGTGTTCTAATTTCTAAGTAAGAGAGTCCTATATATACAAGTTTTCTAAGAGGTCTTTAAACCCACACCACACAATAAAGAGGCCAATACAAGGGATATATAGGGAATCTTTATAAGTTCAATTATTCAAGCACTCCATACATTAATATCATTCTTGCAAGGTTGTGTTTGAAGCAGGGAAAAATTTATTGGTGAATATTCATAATTTGGCTATTTCTAGAAATTTTGAAAGTCCCATTTGGCTATTTGGACACCATATGCCCACCTAATATTTGCCAAGAAAAATCACAAAAAATTATTATTTCATGCTTGTGTAGCCAAATAATTTATAATATCAATATGAATTTGTTAATGGATCACCTTTAAAGCAAAAGGCCAAGATTTTAAAACATGTTTGGATCACCATAAATTTTATGGGCCTTTGGATCACAATCACCGGCATTTTAGAGGGAATTTTTGAAAATTTAATTAAATTTGCCACTTACACACATAAACACATATGTATGTATGTATATGTGTGTGTGTGTATGTTGATATGATCAAATATATTGAAGGTGCCAAGTAAAGTAACCTTTTATTCAATTAAAGGATTATCTAAGCTTATAATTAGAATAGGGATTCTATTTTATGGATATGCTTTAATTATGGAATTCTTGGGACCATTTAATCCATAAAATGTGTTGTGTGCATCTATTGGGAATTATGGAATGTGGAAATGGAATCAATTCCCCGAAATCTACAGTAGTGGAAATGTAAAGTAGATAAATCCAAATCAAAACAAAGTACACACACATAACACAACATGTATCGTGGTTCACCCAATGTGGGCTACATCAACCAAAGATAGAGATCTCATATATATATATATATATATATATATATATATATATATGGTACAAATCAACTCTTCCAACAAGAGTACAATGCATCTCTCCCAGAATATCTCCTCCTCCATATCTCTAAATAGATCTCCATGAGTGCACTACAACCGTGCCTCCAAACCACCAGCAGATCTCCCATAACCAGGAACTACTGCATCAATAAACTGTAACCAAGCGCTCCAATGAATCTGTTAACAAGACCTCTCACATGGGTCTACCAATGTGCAATCATAATTGTGTACCAAGAAGTAAGTCTCTCCTCCATCACTACATCAACATGTGTAAACCTGAAGACAACCTCCTGTATAATACTAGATCTACATGGATCAACAATACAACATGATCTCATGGATCTACAATACAACATCTCACAACAACTTGTGGATCTACAAGAATAAACTCAATACAAGATCTCATAACAATATGTGGATCTACAAGAAGAAACTATATGTGATTTGCATACTATGCAAGCCATTACAATGAGAAAATAACAATACAAAGGAAATACAGTAGAATACATTACACTCTTCTCACCATTCAGATGTACCTGTTATTTCCTTCCGTCCAGCTTCTCTCCATGAAAGCTCTGTCTTCATGTAACCATCTTTTTATTCTTCTTCTTCTTCACTCAACCAAGGATTCCACATGCAATAATAATCAATCACATGCAATCTATCTTCTAACCCTAGATTTCAAGCTTATATAGCCATATAAAAACTTAGGGCACCTTAGCTATACTTTTACAACCTTTAGATCACCTTTAAATAAAAGGTTGGATCTAATCCCGCATCTAAAATAAAAACATAAACGCACAGGTAACTGGTGTCAGTTATTATGTAAATCTGTAAGTTATAAAACATGTTTATTTGTGAAGGAATTTAGCTCCACAACTCAACAATCTCCCCCTTGGAGATAAATTGTTGAACCTATACTTGTACATTACCATCCTCTACATACCGTGAAGACCAACTATTCTTTACTTCAGCAATTCTCTCAAAAAAAAGAATATTAAACCATCTTCTAAAACCAAGAAGATGACAAACCATGACTTACCATATACCTACATGAAGCTACTACTGATCTGTGATACACGAGCTATCCATACATCAAGCTCCCACAGAAATGTAACACCAAGCCTCTCATGTAACCAAGTCACCATGACTAATCATACCTACAAGAGCTCTCACTCAAACTGAAGTGTTGATCTTCAATCACAACCATAGCCATAATTTTATAACCAACCATGTTCTCTAGCCATCTATCAATGTCTCCATGCTACCACCAATGCAACTGACCAAAGACAAGTCAAAATGGAATATGCAAAAGCTATAAACAAGATCATGGGTAAGACAACCCAAATGAGCTGTACATGCAACAAGTGGGTGATCAATCCACAACACCTGCATAACTCAAAGAATCCAAACATTGTATTATGCAAATCCAACCCTGCATAAACAAATTGCATGTCTAAGACAACCATCTATAGAAAATATATCTATCATGGAGTAATAAAGTAATAAGAGGAAATAAAAACATCCCCTTACTCATGCTTAAAGGCATCTAAACCATGCTCATAGGCATCCATGTGCAAAACAAATATATGCAACATCATAGACTCATAAAACAGAATCTATCCACATGTATAAACTCACCATATACATCCATCCATATTATCAGGCTCTCCAAAAGCTCCAAGTCTTTCACCGACTAAATCCAAAGCCACATATGAATCATGTGCTCATCAATGTCAACAACAACAACCATGATAACCATACTACTAATAACTAGTGCAAATACCAACAAAATAATGGCATCAAACATACTGCACAAACCATCCAAGATGAAAGAAAATAAGGGCAACATAAATAAGATGTAAATATACATTGTGTCACATTGTAACCTGTAATAAACAAATTTTCCTTCTTTACCCTTCAATCTCAATAACATTGCTCTCATCTTCTTCACCCAGCTAAAAAAACCGTCAACTTTCATCCCATAAGGATATCCAGGCACCAAAAATTAAAACTAGAAGTGACGTCATTATGCATTAATCTCAAAATACCTGTAAAACTGTGACTGTCCTCCAAAACAACTTGTGCCTCATGCTACTTTGAATAGTAGCATACTCCTCTCACTTCGTACATGTGTATATGTCCAACCTTTAATGCCAACAACCATGGATTTCTCCCACTCAACATGAACTCCCTACACTGGTTCTAATCACCAAGCTCAAAATCTCCAATAATATATATATATATATATATATATATATATATATATATATATATATATATATATATATATATCGATGAGAAATAAAATAGATGAAAGAAAATATAAAACGAATTCGCTTTCATATCAAAGAATACTTCTACATCACTATTGTCTCCTAAAAACTGCTCTGCGTTTCCATAGCCAAATTCAAAAATTTTGAGTTCATGCCCTTCGTTGGTGTTTAAGCCAAGTTAAAGATTTAAGAAATTAGCAAAAGTCGTGCCCTAGTGCTTTTTAAGTCTCTATTTTGCTTTTTTTGAGAAATTATCCATCTCCCAGTCTATGCATGAAATATCCTCTTTATAATCTCCTTTGTGATCGAAATTGTTCACTTATTCTATGACATGGGTTGTCAAATCATTGTTTTACCTTCATGTCTTTGGTTCTTGAAGGAAATTTGAAAATTGGACTCAAAATGATGAAGTTCTCTTCATCTATGTATTTTTTCCCGTAGTTGGGAATGATGGGCATTTCTTTCCCCATCAAAATTTACCTCAACATCCTCGAGTGATACGTGGGTCTCTCTTATTGGATGTGGTTTGGTCGTACTTCAAAACTAAGCAGATGGCTCCCATGTGTCGCAATGATGCAACTCCAGGGGCAGGGTCCAAGGGACAGTCTTCAATTAAGCGTGGGCCTTTCCACGTGTCCCAGGTACAAAATGGAGGTAAAATCAGCTAAGTATAGAAGGCTCAGTGGATGGCTCCCACATGTCACACTAGCACAACTCCAGGGTTAGGGTCCAAGGGACAATCTTTAATTAAGCGCGGGCTTTCCACTTGTCTCGGGTACAAAATGAAGGTAAAATTAGCTAAGTATGGAAGGCTCAGCAGATGACTCCATGTGTCACAATGGCGTAACTCCAGGGGCAGGGTAGAAAAGGGCCAATTACCAAATCAGTGCCAGATCAACACATGGTCGAAGTTATTGGAGAGGCAAATCCCGCTGTTGAAAAGTAAAAGTGAACAAGCGGGCCATCAAGGAGATTTGAGATTTTGAGCCTCTTTGTAAAAAAGGTAAAAAGTTAAAAAGCAACTGGTAGCCCCGATCAGGCTATCAAGGAAAAAGTCAAATCGTGAGCCCACAGGGAAAAAGTCAAAGGTAAAGCCCGTCGTTGAAAAGTCAAAGCAGAGCAGTGGGTCGACAGAGGACTTTGAGTTTTTGAGCCTTTTCCAAAAAGGGTTAAAATGTTTAGAAAAGAGCCGCGACCCCCGTCTCCAACCAAAACGTGCCACGTGTCCTAGTCAAATCATAGCAGAGGGCCGGCGAAGGAAAATGAGTTTTTGAGCCTTTTTTCCAAAAAAGGTTAAAATGTTGAGAAAAGGGCCGCAACCATGTTTCCAATAAGAACGTGCCATGTGTCTAAGTTGAAAAGTCAAAGCGGGATTGTGGGCTAATTTGATCCAAATTGCCAAATCTCACAAAAAATCACAAAAGGTGAAAGGCTTTCCCCATGACCGCTCCAATCCCTTCCTGCCACATGGACGGCCTGATTTTAGAGTTAGAGGAGCAAATCAAACGGTCTATATTTAAACTGGCAAATCGAATGTAACTGTTGCTTTGCAAGATCTGTTTTTAACTTGCCATGCAATTTTTCAATTCTCCAACTAGTGTTTTCTTCACAACAGAGGAATTTGAAAAGGCGTTAAGGATTTGTGAAGTTCTAACGGTTTCTTGCAAATAATACAATGGCTTCCCAAAGCCATTCTAAGGGGATGGCAATTGATTTCAAAAGACCAGAGTGCTCTTTACTTGGAAAAGATGGAAAATGCCATTCTTCTTTTGTTTTCTCTTCTTCCTTGAATTTCTTCCATTCTCCAACTATGTACAAACTCTGCTCGAGCTTCAATAATAAAAGAAGGAATTTTTACCTCTTTGATTGAGGAATTAATTGGTACTTTGTGACCAATGAGTTTCATTCGATCTTGTAGCTTCTCCCGCGGATTTGTTTTTCTTCTAACTATAAATGCATGTAAATGAAATTTCTAATTAATGTGTGTGGGCATCTGATATTCTACTCGCAACATTAATTTCTCCTACCTTCATTCTCACTCCCTTTCCCCTTTTCAGACAAAGTTCTTCTCTAGTGAGAGATTACTAGCTTTGCCACAGGGTCAGTGGAGTGCCCCTGTCGGATCTCTGGTTGAAAGGCCACCATTGAAATCCACTTTTTCATGCATGCACATATGGAATCTGCACCGTTCAAGTAGAGGGACTTAGATTCCCATAGCGTTGGCTTGAAACCCACCAATTTGTCCACAAGACAAATTTTCTCGCCAACAATCACAGAAGTTTAGACTTCTTGTGAATTAGGCTGAATCAGCTTCTTTTCATCCATGTGTACTCAACATCTCTTGTTACCCGTAACTAAGTCTAAACATGACTTTTCATTGAGGATCTCATCTTTAGACTAGATACCCTTGTCCTTAAGATTCCAACACATCCGGAAATAAAATTCAAGCTCATCAAATATCCATGGTGCATATTTTACTTGTGCACAGAATCCAAACACAATACCATTTATTTCAAATGAAAGAAATAAAACGTGAACCATATAGAGATACTTGACCCAAGTCTCACCGGGCTCACAAAACTAACTTCGTCATCTTTCTTATTCAAACATTGAAGTGATATACTTTGTTTCAAATGGGAATTAGATCTAATTTTAGTATTAAAGCATATCTATTGATTGTAATTGCATGGCTAAGTGCCCTAAGTTTCTATATGTCTATATAAGCATGAAAGTTAGGGTTTAGAAGCAAGGATTGTTAGAGTTAATAATTATTGTGAAAATAATTGTGAGAGATACTTCTTGGAGAAGAAGGAGAAACTTGCGAGAAAGAAAGTATTGTACATCTGAGAGGTGTGGAAGATTGTAGATATTCAATTCTATATCTTCTGAAAGCTTTGGATAATAGATTGGCTTGTTTATTGGTGGATGTATCCCATACTGGGTGAACCATGTTAAATCCAGTGTTGATTTATATCTCTTGTTTTGTATATATCTTCTAGTAGAATATCCACTTTTATTGCATGTATGCTTAGATCTGATATATTATTTGTACAACCTTGTGTTAACCCAACAACTGGTATCGGAGCTTTGTTTGATGGTTTTATGTGTTGAAAGATTTACTCATAGAGGTTTTTCTGATTGAGTGGGAGCTATGACAATGGCAGAAGAAAACAAATACAAGGTAGAGAAGTTTGACATAATTATGGAAGATGCAGATTGAGGATTATCTATATCAAAGAGATTTGTACTTACCATTGGATGAAAAGTATAGACCTACGAAGATGACTGATGAAGAATGGAAGATTCTTGATAGAAAGGCTTTAGGATCTATAAGATTGAGCTTGACAACATCCATGGCTTCCAATATTATAGAAGAGACATCTATGTTAGAGTTAATGGAATCTCTTGCTAATTTATATGAAAAAACTAGTGCTTCAAATAAATTTTATTTGATGAAGAAACTATTTAGTTCTAAGATGCATGAAGGTGGGTCTGCATCTATTCATTTTAATGATTTCTGATCTATTGTAAATCACTTAAAATTGGTTGATATTCTGTTTGATGATGAAGTGAAAACACTTTTATTCTTATGTTCTTTTCCTGATAGTTGGGATAACTTGGTAATGGTTGTTAGTAATTTAACATTTGCTAATAATATTTTGAAGTTTGATGGTGTGGTTAGTATAATTTTGAATGAAGAAATTTGTAGGAAAAGTAAAGAGGAATCATCATCTGGGAATGCTTTGAATGTAGAAAGTAGAGACATGCATAAAGAGAGATCCAAGAGTAAGAATAATGGGAAATCAAAGTTAAGGAATGACATATCTAAATCCAAAGGTAAGGGAATTACCTGTTAGAATTGTGGAAAGAAAAGGCATGCAAAGAAATATTGTTGGTCAAAGGATAAAAAGAACCAACACCCAGACAAAGGTAAAGAGGAAAATATTGCAGCAGAGGTAATGCAAGATGATCTTATTCTTTCTTTAGATAATAGAATAGAATCATGGGTTTTAGATTCAGGATCTTATTTCCATGCAACCCTTAATAAGGGTTATTTTAGAAATTACGTCCAGGGAAATTTTGGGCATATTTACTTGGGTGATGATGAACCTTGCAGTATTATTAGTAAAGGGGAAGTTCATCTAAAATTGCAGAATGGAAATACATGGGTATTGAGTTATGTGAGGCATGTGCCAAGCCTCAAGAGGAATCTTATTTCTGTAGGGAAACTAGGTGAAGATGGTTGCATGGTTACATTCACAGCAGACTCTTGGAAAGTCACCAAGGGTGCATTTGTTGTGGCAAGAGGCAAGAAGGTAGGAACGTTATATTTATCTGCCTATGTTATCGATTCCTTTTGTGTTATCTACTTCATATTTAGATGCATGCATGTGGCATAATCGGTTGGGCCATATGAATCAAAAAGGAATGCAAATCTTAAAGGCTAAGGGTAAGTTATCATGTTTGAAAGATTCAGATCTTGATTTCTGTGAGAATTGTGTCTTTGGAAAGCAAAAGAGAGTGAGATTTCTCAAAGTTAGGGAAATTAAGAAGGAGCGGAAATTGGAGTTTGTACAATCAAATGTGTGGGGACCAGTCCAGGTAGCTTCTCATGGAGAATCTCAATATTATGTTAATTTCATTGATGATGTTACAAAAAAGGTATGGGTTTATTGTATTAAACATAAATTTGATGTTTTTGAGACTTTTAAAAGATAGAAATCCCTTGTTGAGAATGAATCAAATTCAAAGTTAAAGTGCTTTAGATCTAACAATGGTGGTGAATATTGTAGCAAGGCTTTCAATTATTATTGTTTAGTGAATGTAAAATGTAGAGAAAGGACAGTTCCAAGAACACCACAAGAGAATGGTCTAGCAGAATGAATGAACATGACAATCATGGAACATGCTAGAAGTATGAGGATACATGTTGGATTTCCCTTGCATTTTTGGGCAGAAGCAGTTGATACAATGGTTTATTTGATTAACTGTGGGCCTTCAAGTTCACTAGATGAAGAAATACCAGAGGAAGCTTGGATCGGAAAAGAGGTAGATCTTTCTTTTCTTAAAGTTTTTGGTTCAGAGGCTTTTGTGCATATTGATAAGGAAAATAGAAAAAAGTTGGATGCAAAATACAAGAGATGCACTTTCATTGGTTATGGATCTAGTGATTTTGGATTCCATTTTTGGGAATTAGAGAATTCTAAAATTATTAGGAGTTATAACATTGAATGGAATGAAAAGAGAATGTACATGGATCAAATTTTGGTACCCAAGGATGGACCAGTTGAGAATTTTCTGAATGAAAATGAACTCTTAGATTTAAGATTCATACCTGTAGGGTTACACAGTAACCGGTGTCAATTGACCCTAGACCGACATTGGTCCGCTGAACCGGTATCGGCTATAGGAGAGAAAAATTGACATTGGTTAATAAAACTGGCATCGGTTACAGTTGACTGTCATCGGTCACTATCAAAATTGGAAACAAATGTCCACAACCTTTTTCTAATCCCAACACCATAGACCTAGTGGGAAGCTTTAGACTTGTGAATAATGTTTCCCTAATGAATGTTCAGATGTATTTGTGAAGTGTAGGGAGATTTGGGTGATTTTTGTGTTAGCTTTTGCAATAGATTTTTGTGTTCTAAATGAGGTGAGTTTCACTTGCTTATATATGATTCTGAAGGTTATTTAAGTTACAAAGGCCAACTGAGGAGGATTAAATGACCCAAATAATAATATACAACCAAATATTTGAGATCAAAGCGAACAAGGAAAAAACTCGTACATTGTGGTTAGGACCGTATGGCACAAACTGACCATAATGTACGTTTTTGACCCTAGAGGAGAAATATGAAGGTTGAGGATTGGAAGCTAATCAGTGGAGTTTATAAATGGATTTCTTTTCATTCATATCTCATAAATTGTTGGACAGATGAGTGTGTATAACCAAACAAGTTAGAAAAGAGACCTAGAGATGTACCGGATGAGAATGGGTAAAGTGCACTTGTTTAAGCAAGAGAGCAATGTCAAAACCAACAGTGTTAAAGCATGGAATTACCAATTTGACTGTCTACAGAACCTGAATCAGAAAATGAAAGAGTGGATTGGAGGAAATATATGCCAAAGATGAAACATGATAGTCTAGATGGTATGGTAGATATTGGGATCAAGTAGACACACTACAAGGCATACACAATGTATTTGGTCAATTGGAATGGCAAAAAGAATGAATATGTGACTTGACTAAGTGTTATGGATGTCATAATTTGGCATTCTAGTTCCTTGAGTGTTGGGAATTTAGGACTGTGGAATAGTGCTATGATTCAATAACAAACCCAATCATGCACATAGGATCTAAACAATTCCCCAAAATCTATAGTAGTGGAAGTATAAACTAGAATAATCCAAATCAAAACAAAGTACACACACATAACACATCATGTATCATGGTTCACCCAATGTGGGCTACATCCACCAAAGATAGAGATCTCATATATATAATATAACAAGAGTACAAACCAACTCTTCAATACAAGAGTACAATGCATCTCTCCAAGAGTATCTCCTCTCCTCAAGATATCGAAATCGGATCTCCATGAGTGCACTACAACCGTGACTCCAAACACCACCAACATATCTCACATAACCAGGAACTACTGTATCTCTGAACTTGTACAACCAAGCTCTCCTGTGAATTTGCAAACAAGACCTCTCACATGGGTCTACCAATGTGCAACCATATATGTGCACCAAGAAGTAAGTATCTCCTCCATTTCATGCATCTGCCACTGCAAACAAGAAGACAACCTCCTCTACAATATCTAGATACTATCTGTATCCACAATCTCTCCAACGAGCTACAATACTAGATTCCTATGATCAACAATAAAATATGATCTCATGGATCTATAATACAAGATCTCACAATAACCTGTGGATCTACAAGATGAAAGGTTGTGTGCTTTGCATACTATGCAAGCCATTACATTTAGACAAGACAATACAAAGGAAATACAAAGGAAGATATAACCACCTTCTCACCATTCAAATGTACCTGTTATTTCCTTCTGTCCAACTTCTCTCCATTGAAGCTTTGTCTTCATGCAACCTTTTTCTTCTTCTTCTTCTTCTTCTTCATCTTCAACCAAGGAGAATTAACATTCTTCCTCTATCCTTATGTTTTAACCCTAGTTTTCTAGCTTATATAAGCTTAGACAAACTCAAGGCACCTTAGCTATACATTTACAACCTTTAGATCAACTTTATAATAAATTTAGATCTAATTCCTGTGAGTTGAATATAAACTTTCATGCACAGGTAATCGACGATGGTTAACCTGACCGGCGATGGTTACCCTGATGCTGACTGGCGACGGTTACCCTAATGCTGACTGACGTTGGTTACCCTACCGACACTGACCGACACCTGGTTATTGAGTATAACAGCAAGGTGTAAATCATGCTAACTGTGAAGCAATTCAGCTCCACAATCCTAACATTGAGTAAAAGCTCAATTTTTAAAAATTACTTAAGGTATATATGTCTACCCTTAATTAAATTATTGAGATGAATGATGTATAATTTAATTAGGTTTAATAGGGTGAGGTTCAAAGACTGGTGACTATTCTAATTAATTAACTCCCAACATTAATTAAATGATATTTAAATAGTGTTCTAGATCATGCGACACAAGACATAACTTTGAAAAGATAATGAAATAAGTGCACTTAATTGATTATAGATGATTCTGAAAATATATAGGAGTACATAGTTCTATAATAGGGAGATCTAAACCTATAAGTACCTTAGAATTAAGACTGTAACTACAAATCACCCTAACTCAACGACAAGGTCTGAGTTTTGCATCCCCAAGGTCGCAGGGTCAATCCCCCTTCCTTATCCTTCGCTAACCACTTTGGATCTATTGTGGGTAAAATCCCATGTTCATGGCGTGGTGGGAGGCTTGAGTGTATGACAATAGGCTGACCTGCCTATTGTCACATGGCTTAGTCCACGCCGTGGATTTTTGTTTGTCACATAAATGGCATGGGCTATGGATAGCCCATCGAGTACTGTTGTTGGATCACCTCGTATATGTGGCACCGATGTATTAGTTACATGCACCCAAATGGTTGGGCTAGTTGTTGAGTGCCACATAGTGGCAAGCTGGTGCATTAAGTTAATCCACCAAGCTATGTGTGGTCGGTTAATGTTGATCTGACCTCATGGCATACACACACACACACACACACACACACACACACACATATATACACACACACACACACACACATATATATGCGTCAGTTGTATGTTATCTGATCAAGCTGTGAAGTCTAATCTAAGTGGAGGTTTGAGTGGATATGCCACTATGTTGGGCTCACTGAAGTAATAGGAGTTTAGCTCAAGTATTGTGGCTAGCCCAAGACATGGGCTCATCGGTTAGAGAGAGCTTCTTGAGGTGTGGCAAGTTGACCACCATGCAATGTAGCTCGGTCCATTACAATTTAATACAATGCACAATTCAAACCAACATTACAATATAATTACATGCAATACAAATCCCACATGTAGGGGATAAAAGCGTATATTGGCATATATAAATAATAGCAATACAATGATAATGTGAAGATCGGAGGTAAAGGCACCCCTCCGCAAAAAGAGTGTGTCGACCTTGGCTAAGGGTCCCCAGCCAGCACATATCGAGGCCCACCATTTTACAATCGAGTGTCAAAGATCAGCATGCAAAAAAAAAAAAAAAATTATCTTCACCCATTGTGCCATTTGTCGCAATGTGATTTGTCCAAGTCAGTAGACTTGCGCGCAGTCCCCAAATTTTACCTATTGGCTGAAAATTTCAGCGGACCATATCTTACACATACAAGCTCCATTTTTCGAGTTCTTTATATCAACATAAATCTCTCAAGATGCTCTTTAGTGTTGTAATGGTTTAGGGAGATTTAGGTATCATATATACTCATAAATATCCTCCAAATCACTCCTCTTCAATAAGACCGTTTTGTTCTCAAAAGGGAAACTCACCCATGTGTTCTGTTAATAGGTCATATGTATATCAAAAACACATGGAACCCACTTTATAACATGGTAAGATTTAAAAATTTGCAATATATAAAAAATCCATTAATAGTAACATAACCCATGACTAATACTACAACTACTATGACAACCAAAATGTCATACTCATTTGGTGTACTCTAATCATGCACCACTGTCAATTATGAAAAATGTAACTTGCATCACAGTTTTGTTAGTGAAAAAATTGTACATACTATTTATAACCATGTTTGACAGTTAAAATATTAAAGCCTATATTAACAGACTTATAACATGTGCAAAAATCATGCATAGTTATAAAATGTTTGTATAATTGTTACACATACAAACAATGCCTACATGATACATTTGCACAATTTTATACAACAACACTCTGAATACATGTTTTCCAAAATTAGTCATTTGATCAAATGACCATGCCCCATAAAAAATCTATACATGTTGTTGTCACATTTCAAAAATCAATAATGAAGTTTTCCAAAACCCATGTTCAAGATAAATTTCATCCAAGTATGATAAACCTATCACTTAGTGTTGACAGGGTTCTTCATAAAGTTTTGAGATAGCCATGGAGGATTAGAGAAAGTTGCGGATAGAAGAATGAAGCTACGAAAGACTAGAGAAATCCACTGATAGAAGAATGAAGCCACGAAATACTAGAGGAAGCCGCATGTAAAGAAGGAAAGCCGCAGTACATAGGATAAATCCTCGATACACAAGAGAAGTCTGCAGAAGCCGACACAAAGCCACAAACCAAAGATAAAACAAGATAGAAGCTGACAGAGGCATGACCAAAAGTAGTAACTTTTTGGGTTATTTTGTATGAAACATATTTATTGTAATTATTAATCTACTGTATATAGTGTGACACATGAGAACAATATGGTTGTGAGTTTTTGAGAGATAAGATATGTGTGTCATTAATGAGCAAAATATGTATGAAGTGTAGAGAATATATGTATAAGTGTATGATATTAATGTAATCCATTTTGAGATATAAATAAAGATAGATGTTCAGAGTAAAGACTGTTATCTGATTATACATTATTTTTGTTCACAAAGTAGATTAGTTCACTTTTCCCGTGCACATCTTTAACAGAAGGGTGAACTTCTTAACCCTCACATTGTTGTTGAGGATTAAGGTCAACATTTGGTATGATTCAAAGAAGAAGAAGGATATTACTCCGTAAAAGAAGAACCAAAAGACAAACCAATCAAATGAGTATATAGATTAAGCAGTGGAGCATCCCTCCAAACTTTACTGAAATACTTAGGGTTTGGAGACTTGGAAGGCTATCTAGATCAAATGTAGTGAATATTTTCAAATGAAAAAGCTAGAATGGAAGATTTAAATGATACCCTAACAATTAATGTTGCAAGATGGTGGGAAACACACAAGCACAATATATCTCATTGGAATTCTTCAACCACATTACTCAAAACAAGATACTTAAAGAGTGAAGGTTACTATGCAACCATAGCCGAATACACCAGTGAAAGTGATCCATAAAGACATAAAAAATCTGTTAGTGACATTGGAAAATATGTGGTGAAAACTCCCCTCTGGTATGGACTCAATTATTTATATGGACATTAGGACCCATACCTTGGTCATGGTACATGTATCAAGAAATAAGACAAGAGACAAGGAGTTGGGACCAGATTGTAAAATATTTTTGCCATACATTCAATTTCTGGGATGTGAATCTTAATATCCTTAGGGCACTACAAAAGATAAGGAACTTTTTATTCTTAATTCCAGAAGAGGCCACAAAATGATGCTCACCAAGGATATCCAAACCCAAAGAACCCCAACAAAAAGAACCCTCAAATAAAATTCCAAAGATGGTATATTGCTTTGAAGTCGAGAAACAAGAAAGAGATGAAAAACCTGAAAAATTGTGATACAAGATAATAGAAGGAGAAAGGGAAATGGTGGAGATAAAAAATAGAAGAGGACAAGTACTACTATCACCCTCAGAAGATAAGAATTGAAAATATTGCAATCAATGGAGATGAGAAGCTTGCTAAAACATGAGACTACTTGTCAGAATAAGAAGTGGCCAAAGTAGTAGAACTTCTTCAAGAATTACAGGATATATTCCCCAAATATTTCAAGGAGTTGCAAAGTATAAAAGAAGAATTTGGAACCATGAAAATTCAAATCAAGGAAGGATTTAAACTCTTGAAGAAGAGACTTAATAGATTAAATCCTAACCTCAAAGTTAAAGTAAAAATAGAGAAACAAAATGTTGAATGCAGGGATCATCAAACATGTTGAAGATTCATATTGGGTAAGTCCTATGGTCATTCAAAACAAAAAGACATGGGAAATATGAATATGTTTGGATTATAGAGAGCTCAATAAAGCTTGTGTGCATGACCCATTCCCTACTCCATTTACAAAAGAGGTTCTAGAAAACGTAGCAGAAAGAGAGGTTTACTCTTTCAATGATGGGTTCTCTAGTTACCATCAGGTCAAGATTGCCCCAGAAGATCAAACGAAAACCACATTTTCTACAAAGTGGGGATCTTTCATGTACATTGTCATGCCTTTCAGATTAAAGAATGCACCAAAATTATTTAATAGGATAATGATCAATGCATTCAAATAATTTATCCATGATTTCTTGGAGGTATACCTAGATGATTGGACCGTATATGGACTATTCACAAACCATATCCAAGTATTGAGACTCATGTTTCATAGATGTAGAGCATTGTAGATATCCCTAAACTTGAATAAATGTATATTTTTGAACCCATTTGGTACACTTTTGGGGCATTTGATCTACAAGGAAGGATTATTAATTGATCTAGTCAAAACTTCAATTATTTTCAATTTACCTCCTAAGAAACAAAAAGAGGTGAGGACAATTCTTAGGTATACATGTTATCATATAAAATACATAAGAAACTATGCTGAGATCATTGCACCTTTGGAAGTGTTGTTAAAGAAAAGAACAAATAAACAAATACAATGGACAAAACCATGTGCGGATGTTTTTGAGGTTCTTAAGGATAAAATCTTACACGCACCTATCTTAATATTTCAAGACTGGAAAGTTCCTTTTCATGTTCATGTAGACGCATCTGGTATTGTCATTGGTGCAGTATTGACACAACTAAGAGAAAAAATGGATCATCCAATAGCTTTTGCAAGTCAGAAATTTGCTAAAGCCGAAAGAAATTACTCGAGTACAGAAAGAGAGGTGTTGAGTATGGTCTATGCACTACAAAAGTATAAACAATATATGTTGGCCACATTATTTGTCTTCTACACAGACCACAAGCCACTAAAATATCTTCTAAATAGACTAGTGCTACAAGGTAGAATATGTTGTTGTTTAATGTTATTTCAAGAATTTGACTTTATTATTACAGTTAAACAAGGTAAATTGAATAATGGACCAGATTATCTATCAAGAATAAAAACAAGAGAAGATGAAGGACCAATTGATGATAAATTTCCTAGTGCACATCTGTTTAGAGTTGAGGCTATCCCAAAAGAACTTGATGACATAGCACAATTACTGGCTACAGGAGAATTCCCTAGTGAATATACAAAACAACAAAAGAAGAACTTGCTAAGTCGGGATTTTCCCTTTACTTTAATCTAAGGACAATTATACAAGAAAGGACAAGATGATATCCTTAGAAGGGTTGTCTTAGACCATGAAAGAAATAATATACTAGTAGAGGTTCATGAAGGTATAGTCGAAGGAATTAATGGAGGAGAATAAACAATAAGGAAAATACTAATGGTAGGATTATGGTGTCCTACATTGTTTAAGGATGCAGATAAACATGCAAGTTCTTATGATATATGTCAGCAGGTGGGAAAACCAAATGCCTAATGCGAGATGCCCTTGAAACTAGTCCTAGCACTAGAACCATTTGAGAAGTGGGCCATATATTTCATTGGACCTATTAAACCCACCGTAAAACATTCTCAGGCAAGATTCATCATTAGAGGAACAAGGTATCTAACAAGATCAGCGAAAGCCATTCCAACCAAAGATTATACTGCTAGGACAACAATAAAGATTTATCTATGAACACATCATTACTCGGTTTGGATGTCCCCTAAGCATTACAAGTGATCAAAGAAAACATTTTGTGAATGTCACTAGTAAGGAACTATTAAGCCAATTTGTAATAAACCACAACCATAGTACACCATATCATCCACAAGCTAATGGGACAATAGAAGCTTTTAATGTTACGCCCTTAATCATATATCTTATATTAGATGTATATAGCCGACTTGTGGCTATCATAACTTATTATCATTATGTATCTATTTCACATATGTTATATTTTCATTAGTGGGTCGGCCTTGGTGTTGGCCATAGCATAGGAATAGTATATATAGGGGTTAGTAGGTAATAGTTAATCATCATATTCAACATTTGAGTCTTATTGTTTGGTTTGGAGGTTGCCCCCTGAAAGTGGCTAAGTTATTCTACTTACACATTCAGATCATTTATCTGAAATATTGTGTTCATTGGTGTTATATTTGTGCTAATACTTAGATTTATACAAGTAATTCCATTACAAGTGGTATAAGAGCTTGAACTCAGCCAGCACTGCGTCAAACCCTAATTGTGAAGGTTCATCCATATCTCAAAATAGGTAGTGAATTTTTCTGCATATTTTTTTGTGGTATGGTGAAATCAGTCAAGTAAGCTCCCTTACAAATTTTAAATTTTTTGAATTGTTTTACAAAAGTTATAGCGGTTTTATGGTTTTTCATAATTTGGCTACCTAGGGTGCAATTTGGGGAATTTTTCAAATTTATTTACATTTCAAGAAAGAATATTAAAAATTAGTCTGAGTTCATTCTTTGAGTTTTATAAAATTTGGCCGAATTCCTATTGAAATCCCAAAACCCTAAATTTCAACCTTGATCCTTAAATTTTACCATTTTGGGGCATCATGGCTAGGCCTTCGACAAGAGGCAAAAAGAATCCCATCACTTTGGGTAAAACCCATAATAAGGATGAGATAATAGTTGAGGAGTTAGATTCATAAGGGGTATCTACAGGGTCCTCAGGGTTAGGGTTTACTTCAACAGACCATAAGGTCATCTATCTTAAGTGAGAGTTACAAAACCTCGAGGGTAGAGTGGTCAGCAAAGAAGATGTAGACAAGATTAGACAATGGTTGGAGGATTTCATTCACCAATTTAGTTACAATATCATGGGTCATCATATCCTTCCTAATCACCCACAACTCAATCATACTCATATATAACTAGGGTGGATCTTCAGGTCAAAGTAATAAACAAACTAGCCAGGGTGGATTTGCAAACATGACCAATCCAAATACAAATACTTTACAATCCTGTAACATGATTCCAAAAGTGGAAATGCATAGGTTTGATGGAAAGGATCCCCTCAATTGGATTAAACAGATGGATAATTTCTTTAATCTTCATCAGATTCCATCGGGACAAAAGGTTACCATAGCATTGTTGTATCTTGAACCTGACTAATTCATTTGGTATCAAAGGCAAAAGAGTGGCCTCAATGTTACATGGAAAGTCTTCACCGAAGAGTTGAAATTGCACTATAGTTCTAATGTATTAGAGAATTATTTCAGTCAATTAGCAAAGCTAAGACAAACATGAACAATCAAAGATTACATCCATCAATTCTAAAACCTTTCCTTACGGGTGGAAAATATTCCTGAAGAGAATTTGAATGACTTATTTCTTGGGGGTCTTAAAGAACAAATTGAGATTGAGGTGTGTATGTTTAATCCTCGTAAGGTTTCAAACTCTATGATCATGGCACATAGGGCAGAGGAAAAATTTCTTTCCAGTAGGAAACAAACTGTCAGTAATATCAGAGATCGTAGAACCTTTCCACCATCATTCCCTCGGCTAGTTAGACTGACACCTCACTAGATTGAAGAAAAGAGAGCCAAAGGGTTATGTTTTAATTGTGACAAAAAATTTGGACCAGTACATAAGTGTGCTGAAAAGAAGTTGTTCTACATTGAGGGGCCTACTGAAGAATAAGAAAATGAAGAAGACAAAGAGGTAAGGCCAGAGGAGGAATTAGGAGATCCCCATCCAACAATATCATGCCATGTAATTTCCAGTATTAGCACTCCCCAAACTCTCAAATTAGTTGGATTCTTAAAAAAATAGAGGGTAACAATGTTGATTAATTCGGGAAGTACTCACAACTTCATCAATCATAAGTTAGTGGTATGCTTGAACTAATTTGTTTATCCAGCTCCAGAATGTCAAGTCATGATCGCTGATGGGAAAACTATTAGTTGTTTAGGAAAATGCCATAACATTAATCTCACCATGGGAGATTACTTGCTAACTAGCAATATGTATGCCATTGTCCATGGGAGGAGAAAACATTGTGTTAGGAGTTCAAGTGGATTACCACCTTGGGAACCATTGAAATGAATTTCCAAGAGTTGTTCATGCAATTTCAGTCAGAAGGGAGGACTTTTAAACTAAAAGGACTAAGAGCAAAGTCCCCACAGATGGTAAGTTCTCATCATATGCAAAAATTGATTAGAAAAGGTGCAGAGGGTTTTGTGGCACAACGATTTTCATTGGAAGCACATCATTCCAATACATTTATACCCGTAGATATGCAAGCAGTTATAGATGAGCACTCAGTGGTGTTTGGAGAAATGCCCAAGGGTTTTCCTCCAAAAAGAGACCATGACCATGTCATCCAGCTAGTACCAGGGAGTCAACCACCCAACATCAGACCTTATAAGTACCCCTATATGCAAAAGAGTGAGATTGAGAAGATAGTTCAAGAGATGTTAGAAGCATGACTTATTCGTCATAGTCAGAGTGCTTACTCTTCTCCTATAGTGATGGTACGGAAAAAAGATGACAGTTGGCACATGTGTCCAGATTACAGGGAACTCAATAAGTACACAGTTAAAGATAAGTTTCCTATTCATGTAATTGATGATTTGCTAGATGAGTTACATGGTGTTGTTTACTTTACAAAACTTGATCTTCGTTCTAGATATCATCATATTAGAATCAAGGATGAAGATATTCATAAAGCAGCCTTCAGGACACATGAAGGACACTATGAGTTCTTGGTAATGCCTTTTGGAATAATAAATGCACCCTCTACATTTCAAAGCTTGATGAATTCTATCTTTAAGCCATTTCTTTGAAAGTTTGTTTTAGTGTTCTTTGATGATATATTAATCTATAGTAAAACATGGGAGGAACACCCGCATCATGTAAATAAGGTGTTGAAAACTCTTGAACAACATCAACTTTATGCAAAGCCTTCTAAGTGTTCTTTTGGTGTCAAGGATATATCTGGGTCATATTGTCTCTTATGAAGGTGTTAAAGTGGATCCTAACAAGTTAAAAGCCATGCTTGAATGGAAGGTTCCCAAAACCCTAAAAAAATCTTGAGGATTTTTGGGGCTTACAGGTTATTATCATAGAATTTGTAAGGAATTATGGCAGCATCGCAACACCACTCATAAATTTATTGAAGAAGTACTCTTTCCATTGGAATGAGTAAGCTACTACGGCATTTGAGAAGTTGAAGGAGGCCATGTGCACCACTCCAGTTCTAGCCACCCCAGATTTTTCCAAAACATTCATTGTTGAATGTGATGCTTCAGGGTATGGTATGGGGGCAGTACTCATGCAAGAAGTTTGACCCATTGCCTTTGAGATCCGCTAATTCAAAGGTAATAATATATCTAAACCAGTTTATGAGAAAGAAATGTTAGCAATACTTCATGCAGTAAAACAATGGATACCATATCTAATGGGAAGACATTTCAAAGTAAAGACAGATCATGATAATTTGAAATACTTCTTAGAGCAACTTTATCATCAGAAGAACAACAGAAATGGGTCTAAAAAATGTTGGGGTATGATTTTGAGATAATATACAAGAAAGGGAAAGAGAATGTAGTTGTTAATGCTTTATCTCAGAAGGATGAATCTGCTAAGGCATTGTTGTGTGCCATATCTGTATTACAGGAGGATTGGATAGAGGATGCAAGGTATGAATGGAAAAATGACCCAGGTACACAAAATCTCATTCAGAATATCCAACAAGATCCAAGCATGTCAGAAAAATTTGTATGGAAAGGAGATGCTTTATGGTATAAAGATAGATTATATCTATGTAAGAATTCAATCCTTAAAAATAGGGTTCTATCTGAGCTCCATGTTTCTCCAGTAGGGGGCATTCTGGCTTCTTGAAGACTTATCATCGAATCAAGCATGATTTTTTCTGGGAAGGGCTAAAAGGGGATGTCCAAAATTTTATGGCAAAATGCATGGTTTGTCAGCAAAATAAGGGCGAAACAATTAATTCCCCAGGTCTTTTACAACCTCTATCTATTCCTAGCCAGAGGTGGGAAGAGGTGTCCATGGAATTCATCACAAGATTGCCTAAATCAGAAGGTAAAAATGTAATCATGGTGGTGGTGGACAGACTCACCAAATATGCCCATTTTTGTGCTTATCACATCCATTTGTTACAAGTACATTAGCAATAGCCTTCAAGGGTACAATTCAGAAGCTGCATGGGACACCAAAGATTATAGTAAGTGATCGAGACCCTATCTTTACTAGTAATTTTTGGACTGACTTGTTCTCATGCTTGGGCACACAACTAGCTCGTAGTTCATTTTATCATCCCCAGTCTGATGGGCAAACAGAGGTGGTAAAGTGCTTGGAGGGATATCTTCGTTGTTTTACGTCAGATAAGCAAGCGAGATGGGTCCAATAGTTACCGCTGGTAGAATGGTGGTATAACACCTCTTTCATTCATTTAAAATGTCTCCTTTCTTAGCATTATATGGGTACCATCCACCATCTATCACTTCATCTTTGAGAGTCCAGCCAAGGGTTCAAGTAGTTGAAGAACATATTCAACACCAATAAGAGGTGATTTCTGGTCTCAGGGAGAATTTGGCCATGTCACAAAATCGCATGAAGCAGCAGGTAGACCAACATCGCAGTGAAAGACATTTTGAAGTCGGTGATTGGGTTTTTGTGTGTTTATAACCATATAAGAAATGTCCTTAAAAAAACAAAAAAAGGATAAAAATCTTTCACCTAAGTATTATGGCCTTTATCAAGTGTTACATAAGATTGACAATGTAGCATACAAACTGGAACTTCCTCTGGCTACTCGAATTCATCTAGTCTTCCATGTATCTTGCCTAAAGATGGTAATTGGACAGACAATATCAACCTAGACAGTGTTACCCGAGCTTGATGAAGAGGGCAAAATCATCATGGAACTAGAATGCATCCTTTAGATACACACTAAGCGATTGAGGACAAGGGTCATCACTGAGTATTTGATCAAGTGGAAAAATCTAGAAAATGAAGACGCAACTTGGGAGAATGAAAACTTCCTACAGCAGCATCCAGGTCTTCTCAACATTGGGGACAATGTTGCCTTCGAAGGGGAGGGGCATGCTACGCCCTTAATCATATATCTTATATTGGATGTATATATCCAACTTGTGGCTATCATAACTTCTTATCATTATGTATCTCTTTCATATATGTTATATTTTCATTAGTGGGTCAGCCTTGGTGTTGGCCATAGCATATGAATAATATATATAGGGGTTAGTAGGTAGTATTTGATCATCATATTCAACATTTAATTCTTATTGTTTGGTTTGGAGGTTGCCCCCTCAAAGTGGCTAAGTTATTCTACTTGCTACATTGAGATTATTTATCTAAAATATTGTGTTCATTGGTGTTATATTGCTGATAATAGTCAAATTTATACAAGTAATTCCATTACATTTAACAAGGTCTTGGAGAAGGTACTCATAAAAATATGTTCACTATAACAAGCAGATTAGGACCCAAAGATACCAATAGCTATATGGGCTTACCACACTATCTACAAAAGGCTAACTAAATACTCTCTATTCTAATTAGTTTATGGACTTGAAGCCATAGTTCCCATAGAATTTGTCCTTCCAAGCTTACAAGTGACAATAACATTAAGAATAAATGAAGACTCTTCGCTACATAAAAGAATTATTAAATTAGAAAAATTGGATGAAAAGATGCTTATAGCAGCATACAACCAAACCCAGGAAAAAGGAGATAGAAAGCTTGGCATGATCGTCACATAAAAAAGAAAGAATTTGACATTAGAGACCAGGTATTGTTATATGATAGCAAATGGAAGAATCTTGGAAAACTTAAAGTTCAATGGCTAGGACCTTATATCATCAAGGAAATATTACCTTCAGGAGCAATAAAACTTCAAACATTGCAAATCAAAGAACTACCATGTTATGACAATGGTGCAAGGCTAAATAAATATCATAATAAAAAATTAAAAAAAAAAACATCTGTCCTATCTGAAAAATTAGAAATTCGGCGGATAAGATGAGGAGTAAGATGAAAACCTACAAGGGCATCCTTACTCTACTAAAAATAAGAAAATAGAAAAATTAAAAAAAAAAACCTCGAAGGAAGAATACCCGCATAATAAAGAGAAAAATATGCGGAGGAATAATACCCACGCAAAACAAGAGAAATCCATGGAGGAAGGATACCCGTGGAATGAAGGAAAACAGTTACAGAGTAAGAACACCCACGCAGTAAAAGAAAATGTCGTGGAGGAAGGATACCCGTGGAATGAAGGAAAAATCCATTGAGGAAGGTTACCTGCAGAATGAAGGAAACAATCATGGAGAGATAATTACTGCAGAATAAAGGAAAAGCCACGAAGGTAGAAAAAACCATGGAATAAAGCAAAAAGCCACTGAGGAAGCAACAAGATACAAAAAAATGCCAACATATACAATAAATTTTTATGATTTACCGTCACACCAAAAGCTCAAATTGGTGGTGGAGAGGGATCTCATCGTGTTAACCAGCTGCTACGCCAACACACCCCCCACACGATAGAGTCGGATGTAATATAAATGTGGTAGGTGAAGATTGGAACAATATAAAAGGCATCAACTCATAATATTTTAAGGCATAAAAAGTGAAGAAGAGGTAAAAACAAAATTGTAACAAAGAAGGGAACTAGGGCATGCCAAGAAAAACTACAAAATATGGGTACTGCTACTGTTCTCACACAAGATGAGCTCCCAAAGCCAAAATTCCAGAAGCATTCCCTCAAATCTAATAAGCATGATCCAAGGGGAGCCTTTTCACACATTCCTTTCAAGGTTGCTAATACATGCGACCTACAGAAATACATTCAGTCCCAGATTGTAGAGTATGACCACACATAACTCGAAGTGGATAGACAACTACTACTTTAAGAGAACCCTATTACAAAAGAACTCGAATACAAAAAGAATACTAAAGTCATTAATGAACTGAAGATAAATGCATGGATTCATATTTTGTACTTTCTTAGGGTTGATAATGCGATTAAGGTTCTTCTTAGTCAGTTACATAACTAAATGTTATACTTGGATCAGTCGTATCTAATCAATACAGAGGGTGGTAAGACATTTAACCATCACAAAGAAAAAAGCTACAATGAAAGACACAACCCAGGCGATGGGGGTAACAAAGACTAAGCAAGGAGTATGAATTATGGACATATAAGAATCATACCCTCAAGCATGTTGTCTAGGCCATTTGTTTAAAAATCTATCATACAAATTGTAGAGGATGGATCTCATGGGCTTAGTGCTTGAATAGCCCTAGATATGGTAAATTCCCATTTAGAATATATCTTGTTGAACTCTTTGCCTCTGAATTTGATGAAAATACTAGGAAAATCAAGGGAGGGAAACATACTTTCTGTTATGGGTCTTTATTATCATGTCTGGCCATGTATTTTACTAAAACCCTCCCAACCAGACTAGAACTTGTTAAATGACGGTCAGATACACCCATTACTGAAAACAAATTTGGGAACATATGAACACATAGGACGGGGTCACCCAAATTACATCTTTGATAGGGTGGACAAACATAATTAGACAACTAGTTGCAAACAAAGCCAGGGTTTCTGAGAAAATTGTAGCAAAATATGAGAAGGATGCCATTTTCATTGCATATATAGATTATACCTTCCTCATACCCCTAATTCCATGCACATCACATATACCTCCATTACCATATGAAGCCTCAGATGAATTAGTAGCTACCTCAATATAAGCAATCAAGAATTTTCCTGTGGACCCTAGAAAACCAGCACCACCAATTTTTGACAAAATAATTGAAGAAACATGGGAAGAATATAGGAATAAATACCCGACACAGTATGGATAGGCACAACCAAGTAAAACATGACCAAAAACATACAAAAGAAGGCATGAGCAAAGGTCCTAGTGCTTTGGAACCCGCTATCGAACGCCAAAAGGCCATGACATTAAAGGCAAAATTAAAAGAAGTCGAGGTTAGTGAAGAAGAAGAAGAAGATTCCCAAGAAATAGAAAAAAAAAAAATTGAGTCTGAAGAAGAAGAAACTCACTCTAATCCACTATCACCAATAACACCACATGAGCAATCAGGACCCCAATTTTTAGAGGAAGCAAAACCTTGGGAAGAAACACAACTATCTAAATTGACGTATGGATATTGCAAGAAATGTTTAACTCCAAGTGGCATTTCTCAGGTGGCCCAAGAATATGAAGCAAGTATAGGTAGAGATCAGATGGCTATAAGAAAGGCTATAATTTACTACATAGAAAAAATTTCTTTAGTAATAGGGGGTATCGTTCATCTCCTTCCACCAGAATTAGCAAAAGAAATACAAGAACAAGTAGACTTGGAAGAGGCAAACCGACTACAATCCCTTCAACAAGAAAGAACAAAGTTAAAACAGAAGAAGAAGAAGACCACTAAGGACCAAAACCACATTAAATAACTAGAAGAAATAATTGGGCTTCTTATAAAAACAAGGAGAGAAAAAGAAGAATAATCCAAGAAGCCTATGCGAGAAAAACCAGAAGGAACAAAGGAGGAGTTAGAAGAAAATAAAAGGAAAAGAGAAGAAGAAGAAGAATAGAAGAATGCCGTGGAAGAGGATAAATGTAAAGAAAAGAAGAACAAGTAAATTGAGGAAGAGAAAATGAAAGAACAAGAAGCAAAAATGAAGGAAATTGAAGAAGAGAGAAGGAAAGCATAAGAAGAAAAGAAGAAAAAGGAGATGGAAGAAGTAGAAAAGAAACACAAGGAAGAAAAGGAGAAACAACAGATAGCTGCAGAAAAATAGAAAGAAGAAGCAGAAAATAAGAAATAAGAGAAAGAAGACAAAGATAGAAAGGAGAAAGAGAAGAAAGAAAGGGAAGAAAAGAAGCCACAGGCAGAAGACAGAAAGACAAGAGCAAAAGAACAAGAGAAACAAAAGAAGGAAGAAGCAGAAAATATATAGAGAGAAAAGAAAGAACAAGAAGAGAAATAATAGAAAGAAAAGGAAGAAGAAGAGAGGAAAAGAAAGTAAAAATAAGAGGAGGAAAGGAGGGAAAAAGAGAGACAAGAACAAGAAAAGAAGAAGATTGAAGAAGCACAGAAACAAGAGGAGAAGAAGGAAAATGATGAGCAAGGGAGACAAGAGAAATAACAAAAGCATAACACATATGGGAAGAATCCAATACAATTGCCACCATCAACAACATCAGTTGGCACTTCTACTAGCATAATACTTATACAGGCCCCCCAGGATTCACTAGCAAAAATCAAACATGCACTCTAACAACGGAAAAAGGATCAATCCATCTAGCTACAACAGGGTGTAGTAGAACAAACATCAGAAGGGTTAAAGGTACACTTGAATAAACTCTCCCCTCTTCAGAAAACTGCTTGCAACCAAGTATTAGATCAAAGTGCAAAACAAGATTAGATGCAACAATGTGTAGACATGGAAGAAGCAAATAGAGGATACTCTCATCCATTCAGGTAGCAAAGCCACATACCACTACAGATTCCAGTCTACCAATAGAGGTGGCAATAAAACATGTCGTTAAAGAAATACTAAAGGAAGACAAAGTCAGCCAGGGGTTGGAGAAGAAAAAGATGCACAAAGAAGTTGTTAAAGAATATAAAGACCAAATTTTACAACCACAAGCCTTGGAGAATCAAAACCAAAGGAAGGAAATGCAAGCCACTCTCAATAAACTAGAGACAAAGTTAAATAATGTCACAACATACTATACATACACAATAGGGTGGCCCAGTGTGACCCAACACGAAATAGAAGAACTTGATAAGCTATAACAACAAATACATTTAGAGTCTACATTAGAAGGATAAATATGGATACTCATAGAATAAAACTTGTACTGAACTCACAAATATCAAACCAAACAATACGACAAAGAAAATCATTGATATGCAAGAATGCAGTACCAATGGATAGAAAACTTATAAGAATGTAGCAAGAGTTCACAATTGCTTAATAAATACTAGGTAATATTCAAGCAAAATCACAACCATCCAATATTATTCCTCTGATCCATGAGAATTCACAGCTTCAAGAATGGGTAAAATAGATTGACATCCATTTAGAGCGATGGTACACATTTGAGAAGAACATTACTCCATAGATTACCAAATACATTCCCCAAGCTCCACCATAAAGAAGAAGTAGTAATTTTTAGGGAACCATGACATCCCATAATTCCACTTGGGCGAGTCGAGTGAGGGAACTCTTCCTTACGCCAGACGTATAAGTTTCTCAAGGTTGATGCATATGGTCTCTTGAGATGGCATCCCATAATTCCAGTCAGGCAAGTCAAGCGAAGGAAACATTCCTTACGTCAGATGCCTAAGTCCTGGGGGTTGATGCCCATGTAGCATTAAGGACAAAGCTAGAAATTTTGTGGGAAAATTTGTAGAAGAAGGAAGGGTTCTTCATCATTTGGTTGTCTTGAGGACGAGACAAATGTTTGAAGTCGAGGGATGATGTTGACAGGGTTCTTCATCAACTTTTGAGATAGCCACAAAGGATTAGAGAAAGCCATGGATAGAAGAACGAAGTTGCGGAAGACTAGAGAAAAATGTGGATAGAATAACGAAGCTGCAGAAGACTAGAGGAAGCCGCGCATGGGTAAAGAAGCAAAGTCAAAGTACACAGGATAAAATTGCCACGATACACAAGAGAAGTCCGTAGAAGTTGGCACAGAGCCACGAACCAAAGACAAAACAAGATAGAAGTTGATAGAAGCATGAGCAAAAGTAGTGACTTTTGGGTTATTTTGTATGAAACATATTTATTGTAATCAATCTACTGTATAGAGTGTGACACATGAGAACAATATGGTTGTGATGTTTTTGAGAGATAAGATATGTGTGCCATTAATGAGCAAAATATGTATGAAGTATAAAAAAGATCTGTATAAGTGTATGAGACTAATGTAATCCATTTTGAGATATAAATAAAGATAGATGTTCGTGTAAAGATTGTTATCTGATTTTACATTTTTTCTGGTCACAAAGTAGATTAGTTCACTTTTCCCGCGCACATCCTTAACATAAGGGAAAAATTCTTAACCCTCACATTGTTGTCGAGGCTTAAGGTCAACACCTGGATTTCCCCTTCAGGTTACTTCATCAAATCAAAGATAAAATACATATGGAAATTATTTCCTTTTTTACAACGCAATAGGAATCCCAAAACTTGCTTTGAAAATTTGTAAGCTAAACAACTATCACAAATATACAAACATGAAACTAAGGAATTGTTTACCCACCATTTTAATTACATTTTCCTTTTTAGGTAGTTGATTCTTTTCAGTGTTTACCTAAACAACTACATGGGTCATTTTCACGTTTATTGGTTTAATATTTCTTTCATTGTTAACAAGTTTCCACTTTTGTCTAGGATGAAGCTGTCAACATTTTTCAATTCCATGACATGTCTTGTTACAATGATTACAAAATCTCTTGCCCACATTTTTAGGAAGCTTACCCAAACTGTTTTTCTTTGAGCCATGTTTAGGAGAATGATCTCCCACAATCTTTTCCAATAGATATTTATGTTTCCTACAATTGGCTAAATAATAGTTAGACATCCCACAAAAATGTGCATGGATAGCTATACCACATTTTTTTTCATATTATTGCCAAATTTTATTATATGTATATAATGGATCAATATTCTTACCATTTTTCTTATGCTTATGGTAAACAAGAGGTGGAGGAATCCCTATACCTCTTCTTGGTGATCTCTTATCAGATCTGTCTTCCGAGGATGATTCACTAGATGCTAATGGGGATGCATCTTTGTTGTTAGAAGCTTGTCTTCTTTCAACGGTTGTGGAGCCTTCTCCAACTTCCATTTTCCCTTCACTAGCATACCCCAATCTTGCAAAATGAGGTCATTCTTCAACATGTACGGGGTTAGATATGCCTTGATTATCTTTACCAAGGCCAATTTCATTAAATCCCATTTTCATTAACAATTTAGATCTTATGCCCTTTGTGTGCTTTTCAAAATCACCTAGAACATTACCTGAATCCAACTTTGTATGGGAAGAGGAATTATGTGGTGCAATACTTACAATGCATTATTCAGTCATAATGGATGCATTGGTAGTGGATGGTACCTCTTTCTTAGGCTCACCACATTGCAATGCCATCAAGAGCTCATCCTTGGATTCAAGCTCTTTTTCTAATCTGGCAATCTGTTCCTCAAGGGAGAATAATTGACATCTCAGAAATGCATTCTCATCCTCAATATGATGATTGAATGATTCAAGATCATTGAGCTTTGACTTGTTAGACATCTTGCCCATGGTTTCCTGTACACCTATACTTTCCAAAACACCACACATTGCAAATGAAAAGATCAACAAGTTCAAAATGCAAAACCACACTAAAACCAAATATTGAGCTAAACCATCTCTGATACCAAAATTTGATCCAAAAATGATTTTTACACCCCTAAGTACCATTTTAAAATTTTTTCAGAAACGTTTAATATTCTAATTTTAAAATTGATCAAGAGTGACTTATGGATTTCACTTTTTAGGTGTTTTGAAACCCCACATTTTCCAATTTCTCTTAAAAGATCAATTTTTCTTCTTCTAACTCAACTTTCGTGATTTAAATGGAAATATTACAAAACCATTAATATTTGATCACAAGGTTGAATTTTCATAATGCATTCAATTTGATTTGTTCATCTAAAATTGCTCGTAGCATTCCACTTTGTCCGATGTGGATAAAGGATTCTCAAATTTTAACTGAAATCTAATTTTTTTCAATTGATTGCTTTGCTTAATCAATTTGTTCATTCATTATACTGAATTTAAATATGATCATAAACAACAAAAAAACTGAAATAATATCCAAAATATTGATAACGGAGTTCACCCAGATGGGCTACGTCTTCGGATATTCACTTAATCATGAATTGATCTATTTATTATCAATTGAAGTACAATTTTTACCTTCTATATTGACCAATAGATCACTGTCACCTGCAAATGGGCTGATTCTGATTTGTAGAAATTTGCAAATTACTAGAAACTCGTCCTCAAATCCATCTGTAGCCCTGCAATATCTTCATAGTGTGGTCTCCATGCAATTGTGTCAGAAAAACACCTACATCTGGAAAATTACAGCACTTCATAAAGAATAAATGAATCATTATGTTTCTCTCTGAATTCTGAACACTTGTCCTTTTACACCGAAGTCTAATTCTGACTCTAAGTGCTCTAAAATGGTGTTTTCTACAAACTGCCCCTTAAGGCTCCGCCACAGTTACAGACCAAAAGCTCTTTAAATAAAAGCGAGTTGGCTATATGACTCGTCGAGCCCTTGTGGCTCAATGACGAGGTTTGAGTTTTCCACCCCTAAGGTCGCGGGGTCGATCCCCCTTCTTTCTCCTTCGCCAACCACTTTCGGTCTATTGTGGGTAAAATCCCACATTCACTACGTGGTGAGATGCTTGAGTTTATAACAATAGGCCGACCCACATATTATCACATGACTTAGTCCACACCTTGGCTTTTTGTTTGGCCACATAAATGGCATGGGCTATGGATAACCCACCAAGTATTGTTGTTAGCTCGTATTGGTTACGCACCCAAACGATTAGGCTGGCTGTTGAGCTGCCACATAGTGGCGAGCTAGTGCATTGAGTTAATCCACCGAGCTATGTGTGACCAGTCAAGGTTGATCTGTCGACACTAAAATTTTCCTCCATAATTTCTATTTCATTAATGTATGTATTAGGAATAGGATGTTGTTAAGTGTAATTAGTAGTAGCGTCTGATAGAAGATAACGGCGCCGTCAGTACGGTGCCGCCAATAATGTGGAGTACGGTAACAGTCAAAGTACAATAGGAATGTTGTAAAAAGTAAATATTTGTCGTAAGTGGTCCGGTAATGTTAAAATGTCAAAGTTTGGGTAATTAGAGAAGTAGGGTCTACATGATTAGGAATTAGAAATATTATATTGGTAATAAGGACAAGGAGTGAGGTCATAAATATTTTGTGTATTTTATTTGTAAAAAGTCTAAAAATGTGGAACCCATGTAAAATGATAAGGTTTATCTTATCTTAACAGATAAGCTTACATGTACAGATAAGAGTTAAGGTATGGAATATGATTCGTCAGAGTGGATTTCTTATCCTATCTTAGAGATAAGATGGATAAGCCTGGAAGTTCTATAAATAGAGAGGCCACCCCCCTCATTTAGCATAGAAAGAAGTAGTGAGAAATATTGTAGGAAGTGTGCGAAGGAAGCCATCAGTTAAAGGTGTGTTGAAGAAGCCATCGAGAGGTGTAATTGTAAAGTTTCTCCCATAGTCTTGTTGAAGAATCTCATGGGTGAGATTGTAACAGTTTCATGTTAATATTATAATTTATTTTGATATTTCAGATTTGTCGTCATTCTGTCTTATCATAGTCAATGGTATTCTTGTGTTATGTTGTTGTTTTGTTTCCAGATTACGTCCACCAAACTAAAGGCTGTGCATTAGTAAATAATCATAGCACGAGGAGTTCCCGGTGAAGAATTATCATAGTGCCGGATTGCTGATGACATTTTGGTTCCGTTGCCGGGACCATTCCTCGTTGGTGGATTTTCTGGAGAGATATTCCCACTTAGTCAAAAATCAATTGGAGGGTAACCTTGTTTTTACTGTGCATAGTAGTTACCATGGTAAAGTCATTTTTACCATGAATAGTAGTTACCATGTTAAAGTCATTTTTGCCATGAATAGTAGTTACCCTGGTAAAGTCCTTTTTGCTGGGAATAGTAATTACCGCAGTAAAGTCACTTTTTACCGTGAATAGTATTTACCGCAGTAACTTCACTTTTTACCGTGAATAGTGTTTACCACAGTAAAGTCAGTTTTTACCGTAGTAAGTCAAGTTTTACCATAGTTTACCGTGGTCATTTCTATTTTACTGTAGAAAGGTGTAAAGTCACTTTCTAGTATAGTGATTCCAATTATTTGTGCACATAAGTCTTGTTAATTGTACTTGTGGGTTGGTATTTCACGGTGGTTACTTTTGAAAATGGGAAAGATTCCTGTTTTTTCAGCTCAATCTAATGAAGATGCTTCTTCTTTCATTCAAGAGTTTAAACGATCTTGTATTTGTAATGGCCTTATAAGAAGGGAACAATGGACTGAATTTTTTCCTACCTTTTTGGATGGTTCAGCACTTAGGTGGTTTGAAACACTAGGTGATAATGTGAAAAATTCATGGGATTTATTAACTGAAAGTTTTCTTGAAGAATTTGGTGAACAACAGAAATATGCAGATCTCATGATCGAGATCACAAAGCTATCCCAAGGAGAGAAGGAGAAGATAAGGGATTATCATGCTCGTGTTCTAGAGCTAAGGAGGAAGCTCGATGCCCAGATCCGGAAGGAAGGACTAGCGGATGGGTTGATGAATGGCGTGGATAATCTCCTCTGTAAGCACTTCATTCTTGGGATGAAGCCAGAGATCAGACAACGAGTGAAGTATGACCGCCCAGCCACCATTGAACAAGCAAAGGAGATTGCAAGAAGGCAAGAAGAAAGCATGGAAGAGGAGCCCAAAGAAATTGTTGCTAAAGTAGAGCCTACACCAGCACCTTTGGTCCTGAATCCACAACCACTCCCGGTGAGCACAAATATTTCTCCTAATACATCTACTGAGTATGAAGATCTGCTCAAAAAGATGGGTCAGTTAACTATTAATCTTCTTCAAGGAAAGGAATTTAGTTCTCAGGGAGGAGATAGAGGTCCAAAGAGAAATATTTCTGAAGTTGTTTGTTATGGTTGTTATAAAAAGGGTCATTATAAGTATAATTGTCCAGATAGAGCTTCTACATCTGGTAAGGGAGATAATGATAAAGGAAAAGCACCTGTGAATTCTTTTGATGTAGTAGATAAGAGCAGAAATAATGAAGTAGATGTGTTTGTAACAAAAAGAAAGAAAGAAAAAGATAATCAAGATGGAAATGATCCTAAGAAGATGAAAGAAGAAACTAGTAAGAAACATAGGAGAAGAAAGTTGGGTGTGCAGGATTTTCTGATTTCACAGGGGCAAGGACCATACTCCATCTTGGAAGATCTGTCCAAAAGGCCTGCAAATATTACATATGGTCAACTCTTGGCTATGTCTTCTGAGAAGAGGCGGGAGTTGCGAGGTGGACTCAATGCTCGAAGAAGGAAGGAGGTTGAGGTCCCTGTTTTGGAGGCAGAGGCAGATCCCTATGCTCCACAAGCTGAGGTATTATGTAATGGTATTTCAATTCATGATGTCTTAGTTGATGGAGGTGCTGCAGTTAATGTAATGACCGAGTCTGTAATGAATATGTTGGGGTTAAAAATTGATCGCCCTTCAACACTTATGTTAAGGTCATTAAATAAGGGAAAAACTAAACCAGAAGGTGTAATTTCAAATGTGGCAATATCTTGTTATGGGTGTGGTATGTGTGGTAGACTTTCAGGTGATGAAAAATGGTACTGTTGCGTACCCAATGCTGCTGGGAAGACCATGGCTAAGGAGAGTTCATGCAAGAAACTACTGGAATGAAGGTTTCATGACACTTGGACGTGGTAGAGAGAGGGTGAAGATAAACGTGATCCCTCGACATCATAAAGTAGAACCTGTGGATTCAAGTGATGAAACTGATGATTGGACATCCTCTGATTACTCTAGTACCAGTGAAGTGGACACTGAAGATGAAGAAAGCGAGGTGGATGTTTCAGTCATGGATATCCTGCCAGTCACACCAACTCATGACCCCATAAAATTATCTGAAGAAGAAGTTGATGATCGTCTCCAACAAATAAAGATTGGTGATGTTGTGATGGAGAGTGAGAAGGAATCCTACCTCCAGCTCTTTCGAAGGTACATACACCTATTCACTTTTGATTACAAGGAACTTCGTCAAGTAAGTTGGGTAGAACATTGTATTGAGCTGGTAGATGGTGCTAAGCCTATAAAGCAAATGCCATATAGAATGAATCCTAATTTTTCCAAGACTGTAAAAGAAGAAATAGATAAGTTGCTTGATGCAGGATTCATATTTGCTGTGGAGAATTCAGAATGGGTTTCTCCCATTGTGATCTCAATAAAAAAGAATGGGAAGCTACGCATTTGTGTTGATTACAGGAAGCTCAATAAGGCAACAAAGAAGGATCATTACCCTCTTCCATTTTCAGATCAGATCTTGGACGAAGTAGCTGGCCAGGAGTGCTATAGTTTTGCTGATGGATATAGCGGCTACAACCAAGTTCGTATAGCAGAGAAAGATCAGCTGAAGACCACGTTCACCACTCCTTGGGGAACGTTTGCTTATAGAGTTATGCCTTTTGGGTTGTGTAATGCTCCAGCAACATTCCAGCGTTTGATGAATAGGGTGTTCGAACCCTACATTGGGACCTTCATCAGAGTATTTCTGGATGATTTTTGCATCTATGGGAGCAAGTTGGACCACCTGCACCAGATGGAGACAGCATTTCAAAGGTTAGATGAAGCACAAGCCTCACTAAACCCTACAAAGTGTGTCTTTGGATGTTCTAAAGGCGTTTTGTTAGGGCATGTTGTATCCAGAGATGGTATTGGTACTGATCCTGATAAAGTTTCAAAAATCAAAGATTTACCATTTCCTATGAATAGAAGTAAGTTGAGATCATTTTTAGGCCATGTGGGTTACTATAGAAGGTTCATCAAGAATTTCTCAAAGATTGCACAGCCACTAACCCAGTTCTTGAAGAAGGATGTTGCTTATGAACCAGGAAACAAGGCGCATGAAGCTTTTGGACAACTGAAGGAAGCCCTGGTGTCTTCACCTGTTTTGAAGAATCCAGATTGGAGCAAGCCATTCATTGTGTACACTGATGCCTCAGATGCAGCACTAGGTAGTACTTTGAGCCAAAAGGATGAAAATGGGAATGAACATCCAATTTACTTTGGGAGCAGACAAATGAGCAGTGCTGAGGTAAACTATACTGTAACTGAAAAAGAGGCTCTGGCTATCATTTTTGCTGTAAAGAAGTTTAGAAATTACTTGCTAGGGCAGAAATTTATAGTTGTAACGGATCATCAGGCTCTGAAATATATTGTCAATAAGCCTAACCCATCAGGGAGGATAGCAAGATGGATAATTTTGCTACAAGAATTTGAATTTGATATTATAGATAGGCCAGGAAAGAAGCATGTCAATGCAGATGCACTCTCTCGAGCCTATGATGGTTTAGGATCATCTTGTGATGATGATGATTTTCCCGATGCAGCATTGTTCTCCCTTGACACAATCCCTAGTGAATACATAGATATTTGGAATTATCTGAATGAATTCAAGTTTCCTGATGGTGCCAATGCAAAGACTAAGAGAAAGATTACTCAAGCCAGTCGTCCATACTCTATTCTGCATGGAGCATTATTTCGAATAGGACCTGATGGACAGTACAAGAGGGCAGTTGGACGTGATCAAGGAAAGGAGCTGCTAGAAGAATTCCACAATGGTACATGTGGAGGGCACTTCTCTGGACAACTTACAGCAAGAAGGATCTTGGATGCAGGTTATCACTGGCCCACTCTTTTTAAAGACTGTTATAATTATTGTAAGACATGTGATATTTGTCAAACACATGGTAACCGTAAGACTTCATCAGCTCCATTATGTCCTATTCTTCCCCTTGGTCCCTTTGAAAAATGGGGAATAGACATTGTAGGTCCACTTCCAACTACATCACGTCAAAATAAGTATATTGTAGTTGCCACAGATTATTTAACCAAGTGGGTTGAAGCTAGGCCATTGAAAGCAGCTTCCATGGATGAAGTGGCAAGGTTCATATATGAACGCATTGTCACCAGATTTGGTTGTCCATTAGAAATTGTAACAGATCAAGGAAGCCACTTCATTAATGAGGTGGTAGAAGCCCTAGTCAATAAGTTTTCTATCAAGCACAGGAAGGCAACAACATACAAGCCAAGCACAAATGGACAGGTGGAACGAACAAATTTTGTGCTGTGTCAAATTCTAGCAAAAGATGCAGCCTTGCAGGTACATAAATGGGATAAAAGGATTCATGCAGCATTGTGGGCATATAGGGCAACATCAAAGTCAGCAACAGGATACTCCCCATTTCAGTTGGCCTATGGCATTGATCCAGTTCTTCCTATTGAGTTTGATATTCCCACTGTGAGAGTTATGAAAAATGAAAGGATGGATGAAAGTGATTCAGTAAAAGAAAGGTTGGTACATCTTCATTTGCTAGAGGAAATGAGGGAAATAGCAAAGGATACAAGCCATAAGAAGAAAATGAAGCAGAAGGAATACTTTGATCAAAAGATCCGATGGTCTCCATTTCATGTGAATGACTTGGTCCTAGTATATGATTCCAGATACAAAAAAAGAAGACAGAGAAAATTTCTTCCAAAATGGATGGGGCCCTACAAAATAGCAGCTGTGCATGAAAATGGTACGTACCGACTGGAGGAATTGGATGGCACTCCCATTACGAAATGGGTCAACCACGACAAGTTGAAGATTTTCCAAGCACCAGAATAGTCTACTCCGAGGACGGAGTAGAAGCTAGGAAGGGGGAAGATGTCGACACTAAAATTTTCCTCCATAATTTCTATTTCATTAATGTATGTATTAGGAATAGGATGTTGTTAAGTGTAATTAGTAGTAGCGTCTGATAGAAGATAACGGCGCCGTCAGTACGGTGCCGCCAATAATGTGGAGTACGGTAACAGTCAAAGTACAATAGGAATGTTGTAAAAAGTAAATATTTGTCGTAAGTGGTCCGGTAATGTTAAAATGTCAAAGTTTGGGTAATTAGAGAAGTAGGGTCTACATGATTAGGAATTAGAAATATTATATTGGTAATAAGGACAAGGAGTGAGGTCATAAATATTTTGTGTATTTTATTTGTAAAAAGTCTAAAAATGTGGAACCCATGTAAAATGATAAGGTTTATCTTATCTTAACAGATAAGCTTACATGTACAGATAAGAGTTAAGGTATGGAATATGATTCGTCAGAGTGGATTTCTTATCCTATCTTAGAGATAGGATGGATAAGCCTGGAAGTTCTATAAATAGAGAGGCCACCCCCCTCATTTAGCATAGAAAGAAGTAGTGAGAAATATTGTAGGAAGTGTGCGAAGGAAGCCATCAGTTAAAGGTGTGTTGAAGAAGCCATCGAGAGGTGTAATTGTAAAGTTTCTCCCATAGTCTTGTTGAAGAATCTCATGGGTGAGATTGTAACAGTTTCATGTTAATATTATAATTTATTTTGATATTTCAGATTTGTCGTCATTCTGTCTTATCATAGTCAATGGTATTCTTGTGTTATGTTGTTGTTTTGTTTCCAGATTACGTCCACCAAACTAAAGGCTGTGCATTAGTAAATAATCATAGCACGAGGAGTTCCCGGTGAAGAATTATCATAGTGCCGGATTGCTGAAGTGGATATGCCCCTATGTTGGGCTCATCAAATATATAGTAGTTTAGCCCAAGTATTGTGGTTAACCAAGATATGGGCTCAGCGGTTAGAGAGAGCTCGCCAAGGTGTGGCGAGTTGGCCACCATGCAATGTAGCTCGGTCCATTACAATGCAATATAATGCATAATTCAAACATACATTACAATATAATTTCCTGCAATACAAATCCCACATGCAGGGGATAAAAGCATATAGTGGCATATATAAACAATATTAATACAATGATAATGTCAAGATTGGAGGCAAAGACACCCTTCTGTAAAAATATTGTGTCGGCCTTGGTTGAGGGCCCCTAACCAGCAAATAGCGGGCCCCACCATTTTCATAATCAAGTGTCGAAGACCAACATCTAAAACAAAATTTTTGTTCTCTTCACCCATTGTGCCACTTTTCGCAATGTGATTTGTCGGAGTCAACAAACCTGCGCGCAGTCCTCGAATTTTGCCTGTTGGCCAAAAATTTCAACGGACCATATCTTGCACATATGAGCTCTGTTTTTCGAGTTCTGTCTATCAACGGAAATCCCTCAAGACACTCTTCAACACTGTAATGGTTTAGGGAGATTTAGGGATCATATTCAATCAAAAAATATCCTCCAGATCACTTATTTATTTATTGTAACATTTCTTGTCCTAATGTATTTTAATCAAATAACACTTATTTGATTAATTCAAGGTTGAAACAATAAAAAACATTAAAGAGGTGAGAGGAACTAACTCTCATAATAGATTCCACATATGGGAGCTTCACATTAGTTAGAAACATTACACATTGCAAGATCCTATGAAGAATATATCTAAAAGAGGGGGTACAATGAAGGAAGTCAAGGAGGGATATTATAACATTATTGGATTGACAAAGAGAGGGATCAAAAAGAGAAGAGGACATAAAAGAACAAATGAAAATAAAGAAGAGGAGTGTACACCATAACAAAAATGGAAAACCCTAGGGTAACTAAGGATTTGATTAACAAGTGGGTTCACCAAATGATTTTACCCTAAATAAATAAAGATGGTTTTGTGTTTAGGTTCCTTCTTATTTATTATCTCAGGATTGAAGGTTAAAAGTACATTTGGATTAATTAATTAACATTATTATATATATCAAAAGATACTATTATTGGCAATTTGTAAGATAAAATATTAGAAATAACTGCTAAGAAGGTGAAAACACAAGAAAGAGGGTATACTTAGTTGATTATGTGTTTAAATGATTGATTTGGTAGTGATAGAGGGATGCGAACCCTGGAAACAATATAGAAGTGCTTCATATATGATCGCGAAAGTGAAAAATTGAACAAGAATAAAACCATTAAATGTGTACAAAACCATTTGATAGTATGTACCTATTTGGTATTTTTGTTTGGCAAGTTGTTGTCTTCTTGTAAATTCACGTGCCTATGCAACCTTCAAAAAAATGGTTTGCCATGAAACCTTAGGTGTCGCACATGTGTGAAATCTTTTGTATAAAATAACTTCAAAACCTAACTATGAGCAGGAGACCTTGCAAAATAGCTAGTGGTTAGGTTAAAGTGAAATATGTACACTGCTTACATTGACAATACTCCGAAAAGGCCTCAAACTGTAGGTAATTCTCTACCTAGCATCTGATATCTATATAGATGCAACTAGCTTCGATAATTTTATCACTTAATAATGTAAATAATGGCTTGTTATGTTTATCTTGACTTGGCTTAGATGGTCTCTAGTTTGGGAAGCGTGACTTTATAACTTGGTTGAGTGTGCTTCATACCCATGTAGGGGATGCTCCTAGAGTGTGATGCCACTTTAAAGGAATTTAGGAGAGCTTGGAGTGCTTTAGGAATGCCTTTTATAACAAGTTCTCTTAAAATGTGCCAAGTGATTGAATGAGTGTATTTGACTTGATTATATATGGGTTTATAGGTATTCACTGATTAAACTAAAATGTAATCTATTAGCTTAATCTGATGCTATAGGATCAATAAATAAATAAACAATATAATAACTAAAATAACTGAAATACACCCAAGCAACTAAGCTATAAAGATATGAAACCCTAATGTGCAAAGAGGGTTGGAAGATCCTCAGCTGATTAAGATATGTTGCGGGAATGTGTTGCAGATGAGACCAATTGAACAAGAGGAGGAAACCGTCACATAGGAGCCTGATAAAATACAAATACGAGCTATCTGGCTAGACTGAGGCACTTGGAAAAGGGATTCGGGTGCCTGGGGCGTGCTGGTTTGTAATCTGAGTGCCTTGGTTTGTGTAGGAGGTCAGGAAGCCAATATTATAGTGTCGCTAGATGATGTGAAGCCTTTGTTATTTGTTGTGTGTATGTCATTGTATGATCGTTGAATCACTGGTAAACATGCAATAGAAGAATCGCTTGCAAAACCCAAACAACATCAAAACCCCCAAAAAGAAAGATGCATATGAAGGGATCAGATTGTCCTCAGCTGCCAAATGGATGGACTTATCACTAAACGCTACACTACATCTTAGACCCAATGTAGTTCTCTCTATGTGTGTGGAATTCTGCCTTAGGTGCTCTTGTGCATGTCACACTTTGTGAGTAGCGAGTAATAACTAGATGTATAATGTAAATAATGTGTGCATGGAATAAAATAAACTCCCCTCCTATGAAGTGTGATGTAGATGAACCAGCTTTTGTCCCTTGTGATGGAGCTAGATGGATGCAAATGGAGCTCTAAATGCCTTGATGGATGTAACCTTAGGTGCTGATAGTAAGTGCTTAGTGCTTGGTCCCTTATCATGATCACATTATATTTATATGATTCCTTCACTTGAATTTCATTATTAACCCCAAAAAGGCCGACTACCAAAAAGATAGAATGCTCAAACAACTATAAAGGACCCAAAAAGTGAGAGTAAAGTGTAAAGAGGACAGGGCCGCCTAGCGCTGGCGTCTTGGCTGGGTGCTCCAGTCCAGAATAGGTAAAACTGAATTATGAAAAGACATATTGCGCCTATAATGGCGCAAGACTGAAAGTAGCAACGAAAGGTGGCCAAAGACATGGGTTAATTATTACTTTTCTTATTTAGGAACCATATGAATAATAGTATGCGATCGAGACTAGATAATTACCCAAAGTGCGTGATTTTGTGTCTACTTTCACATTAAGGATGATCCATGAGGAAAGTACCAACCTAAAGAAAGATATCAAATTGTGAAAGTGATAGTTGGGTTGTTGGGGACAAAACCTCTAGTTTTGGATCAAATCGTTGGATGGTTCAATCCTTGTTTAGCAGTCTCGTACAAGCAAGTGTTGGGATTCTACAAAGTTCTGGGAATGATGCATGAGGGGAATATACTATTGTGGATTGATGTAAGTGGTTATGTGAGTGGCTAAAAAATGTGAATGAGGAAACAAGTCATGCATGGGACTAAGGAGAGACAATTATAATCAGAGTGTGCACACATGTCATGATTTAGGGATAAAGCCAATATTGTCATTACCAAGTGATAAATTACCAAATTTTATTAATATGAGATTCCTCATTAATTTCTTTCACAAGTCGATCTAGAAATCATACCTAAGTTGATTTGATGAAAGTTACAATTTGAAAAACTGATAGTTACACATGGAGAAGATATGTTCAGAAGGGGTGGATGGGTTCAGTATTGAGCCTATTTATACCTGCAAACTTGACCTTGGGGTCAAAACTCAAGAAGTAGAAAAAGGGGGTGTCTATATAGATGTATCGAGAGTTTTAAACAAATTAGAAATAATCCTTAATGTGTAAATAAGGTAGATAGAGGTGACCAATGTGATGTGGAGGTAATCAGAAGGGGAAATGCATGTTAGAAGAGTCAAATATGTGCCATTGGTTGAAATGTCCTTTAGGGTGCCAAAAAATGATGCTACAAAGTGCTTCATACAAAATTAGGTTATTGCATAATTATTGATGTGTTGTTTTAAAAGATCTACAATGTCGAGGGGTCTGACAAAAAATAAGATAGTTTAGCTATTCCTCGTAGTAACACAACCCCAAAAACAAATATTTTCCTTATACTTTCAAAATTGGTTTCCTAATTGGGGTTAGGAGGGAAAAGTGATTTTTCCATTGATCTGAGAGAAGACACATATTTTTGAAATAATTTCTTAGAGCCCTAGAGTCGGCAAATGTAAATGTCAAATCATATTTATCTTACATGTAATTTTGTGAGAAACGCCAAGTGCAACATCCATGACAAACAAGTAATCTTGCATCACCAAAAATATAGTGATGTTTGTTTTTTTTGTTTAATTTGTTTTTTGGGTTTTGGCTTGACATGGTGAAGGTAGTCCTACAGGGGAATCCTTCAGACGAAAGATTTTCATAAAAGCTTATTCTAGAACTTTCATTTTCGGCGTTTTTGTTAAGTCATGTAGAACTGCTATCACGCAGAAGAAATGTTGAATTTTTGTTAACTAATTGCTAACTGAATGCCTGTAATCATCATCAATGGTAACATACCAGTTTTTGAGATAATCATTCATACGTGAAGCATTTCTTGGTTCTTTGGGAAGCTGAAGAGACTCATGACACATAAGTAAATGAGGGGAAAACAAATCTCAAAGGAGAGAATGAGAGACAAAAAAAAAACTCTTCAAATAAAAAACCAAAAACATGTCTATGCATTAGCCAGGTTGGTTTGTGCTTTAGCCATTTCTTTCTCCATGTTTGTAATGAAATAAGCCTATAGATGCAAGTGCGTGAGTAGTAGAGTGCTCAAGAGTGTGTGCATCAATTATGTAATGAATTCATTAGTGAAAAGAGTTTATTGAATTATGCTAAGGTTGTGGGAGTGCTCATGTGTGTCCATGAAAGAGTAATAACCCTCAAATCACAAAATTAATGGTTATCCTTAATTGGACAGTGTATGCTTTGCACCAACATGGTATGTGCATGCCATGAATGCCGAGTATATAATTTGGACACTTTAATTTTATATTTTGTCTCGCTGAAAAAAATTAATTTATGTTGTCATATTCTAACTATCATATTCCACCACGGAGAAGATAAAGCTTAAACAATAAGTACTTATTTTTTTATTTCCCTAGTGTAGAAAAATTAAGCAAGTGATTTATTGCCTTACATATATATTAAACCTAATTAAGTATTTATGAATATTTGTGTTGCACTTTGATTGAGGAAAATTATATATATAGATATATATAATATATACGGATACCTCGAGTTACCTACTTACCATAAGAAAACAAAGGAAAACCACTGTTGAAAGAAAGAAAACCACGTTTTAAAAAATCCCATTTCCTGCTTGTCAATGTGGTAAATGTCTGCTTAGCTCAAGCACAGCGAACATTTTGGTTCTGTTTTAGTTTTAGGATTCCACATAATTGCAGAGATGTCTGAAGAAGTAGAAGAAGAGATGATGGCATTGGAATCCATATTTTATGATAGCTTCTCCAAGATTGATGATCGCAGTTTCAGACTGAGAATCGACCCAGATCAGAATGATGCAGAGGCACCGCCACCATTGTTTCTGGAGATCTCATTGCCAGATGGGTACCCTAAGGATATCCCTCAATTCGACCTCAACAATCTCAATAATAACAAGTATTCCGAGACTGCGAAGAAGGCAATTCTTGAAGGTCTACATGATCAGGTTCCTTTTTTGAAAATTCTGTTTGTTTGTTTATTTCCATTTTAATCACTTTTTTGATATTGGGTGTAGTTTTTGCATCTTTTATTACAGCATTTTAAAGAACCCACACAATATTTAATACCATTGTATCATTTTCCTTTTTCGTTGTTTCCATTTCAATTGTTTTTGCTGTAGATTTTATTCATTCTTTGTAAATTTTATCGATTATTATTATTATTATTGTAATCATTTTTAAGGCGCCCACATAAAATGTAATACCGTTGTTCCGAAATGCCACCATGATTGGTCTTTCATTTTTAGCATTTCTCCCTACTAAATTGCTAGTATGATGAGACATACCCTTTTTTTTTTAAATTTAATTTAAAGCAAAAACTATTTACAGTGATTGACATCAAAATCACAAAATCAGGCTCTCAGAACCGAATATGCAGTGAGTTTTTAACCCTAACTCACAGAGATGGATTGACACGTCTTGATTTGTCACGAACTTTAGAAAAGAGATGAAAACATTGCTTTCGAGCTCGGGTCACCAGGTAGAGGCCTAAAAGTTCAAAGTTTCAGCAACATATAAGGTAAATGAAAAGAAATTTCCTTGTGGGTTCCAAAGAGGAAAACCTTTACTTATATTAATATATATATAAATTGTAAACTTCTCTTGTTTCCCAAAGTTTCTTACACACCAGTGAGGTGTGCTGGTTAGGTTGTAACCTAATTTAATATGTAAATTGTAAACTTCTCTTGTTCCCCGAAGTTTCTTACATACCAGTGAGGTGTGCTGGTTAGGTTTTAACCTATTTTTGTTAACCTTATAAAGTTATTAAGCTCGTATCAACTACTGACATGCGTAAGTGCTGTATGCACACCAGTCCACAACTAAGAACACAACTCTCTCCAAACACGATATGTGGTCATACTTGTAAGATGTAAAACAAACAAGACTAACCAAAATGTTCACTTGGAGGAGCCTGAGAGATGCGTGTCTGCCTAATGGGGTAAATTGCAAAACCCTCAATCAGAGGATGCACAGCAAGATAATAGACAAACAAAAAAGCTCACATACACAATTCTTTCAGGAGAACAGAATTTGTGCACAAATGCCTCTTTATTGAATGCCAGCTGTTCTACAGTAACATCTCATCTCTCTTGAGTCGAGGAATATACATCCTTGCCTTTCTAAATATTAGCTGCCTACAAACAAACTTTGCCAATAATAAAACTACATCTATTAATGATCTCCCCTACTTTTATCATCTAATCCCATCTGCACACTCTAACACTTCCCTGATGAATTGCCCCCAAATCGAATCACTAAATATAACCTATATTCTCCCATGTTGAAGTTTACCCTTAGAGTGGCACAAAACCCCATTTTTTTTGAGTGGTACATAATTATTCTCCCCAGTGACAACTAATTGGGTGATGTCTGCCACTTGTTTTCTTGCTCCTGCATCATGGAGACTGCAATCTCACCGCAGGTTATCATCAGCGGTGCACACAGGATTCTGTCTGAAGCAACTGATCAATACCCACTTCTTCTAAATGTCCCCTGAGCTGGCGCTCCATGCTTTCCAGAGTTCCTTCCAACCTGTGTCACGGAATTTTCCTGCAATTCTTGGTGATATTCTCCCATGGAATCTCCTGCAGGGTTGTAGCTCGCAGAGGTCGTAGGAGACAACAGTTCAACCTTAATTTCCTTGGCTTCCATGGTGAAACAGAATCAGAGCTGAGAGTGAGATAAAGATGAAGTTTGAAATAAGCAAATCCAAAGTGTGAAATGCATCAATGCCAGGGTGGCGCCATACACTAACTCCATTCTACAGCTTGTAAATTCCAAATTGTCAATGAATTTTTCCCACATACCGAGAATGATTTACAGGGTGGAGTAATCAAATTGATAAGAGGAAGGTTTTTGCCAAACACGCACAGGTACTCCACCTGCCCTGTATGCTATCTTGTGTGACGCTAACCTTCATGCCACCCCAGCTGCTTAACACATCTCATCATGATTTAAAATTGATAAACTTTCCCATGAATCTTAATTGCAATCACTGCCGGCATTTCGAGAGTCCTAATCACATCCTGTCTGCTGATACATCTCTCAGTGCATCAATTAAAACCAATTTTAAAAAAATAAAATAAAATGTTGTAATGTCCCCCTCTTTCCAAATGATTCATACTGGAGACGCTTGGCCTATTTTGTCTACCTGAAGGCCAAAGGGGTGAATCAAGGGTGACTAAGTCTTATTTATTTTATTATTATGTGCAAATGTTAAAATATAAAATTATAAAATGCACATATAATAAAGTAATAAGGCTTAACATTAAAATAGAAGCAAAAAGTGCCAATGTAAAAATACAATTAATTTTAATTGTATTTAGGGGAGAAATGCGACTAGCTTGTGGGGGCAAAAAAATAGAAAGGTCTGACAAAAGGCCCATATGAAAAATGCGACCAGCTTAGGGAAGATCAAATGATATCATTGGATGTTTTTGAGGTTGATTTGGGCCACTTCTTTTTATATGTAGAAGTCGACTTGCTTGGGGGATATCCAAATTTTTATTCATCACATTTGCCTTGTAGAGAGCTTCCAGCCTTTGTAGAAATTCCAAGAACGAAAACCCTTCTGAATTTATCTCTTGTGGACGAAAACCCCAGGAGATTGAGAGGGTATTTCACCCAAAAATTCCCAGCAGTTTTAATCAGATTTTCAGTCAAGTTTCCAACAGTGTTTTGGTGTTCTTTTTGGCGATAAATTGCAGCAGTTGGACCGACCCAGTTTGGGGCTGTTTGGGCATGTTACCAGAGGTATTTACTTCTGAAATTTATTGGAAAACATCTCTATATTTTTATAAATAAAGGAGCTGCAATTTTATAATTTTCTGAGCAACTTTAGAGGGTTTTCCAGCCAGTTTACAATCGGGTTTCAGATCTGTTTTTCTGAGTTATTTATCTGCAAATAAATCTGATTTCTAGCATATTTTGGCCTCTAAAATTATTAGCAATCGATTGGGATAGAAAACATAATTTGTTGATGTCATTTGCATTAAGATCCATATAAAACCCTAGTCGCATTTGCTGTAGAAAAAACAGTTTTGCCCTAGTTTGATCTCCAACAGTTTCAACAGCCCTAGTTTGTCATCTGCAATTCATTAAAAATCTGATTTGGGGAAAAGAAAATTATTGGGGATCTTTCAAATGTTATGATGCCTGAAGGAGGCATCCTTGTGTCAAATATAAGTATCTTCATATAGTTGTGTAGGTATAAATTAATTGTTGAGGAATAATCATTTATGCACAAACTAAACTATGAGTGGAGGTACAAATCAGTTAATAAGAAACTAGATTAGGAGTGGATGAATAAGCAGTTATGCAGTAAATAAATTAGCTGCGTAGGAATAATCATGTATGCAGAAATAAATGAGTTGTGTAGATATAAATCAGACGCGCAGAAATAGTTTCATCGTGTAGAATAAATCAATTATTGAGGGATGTGTTAGTTGTGTCTGACTACAGTCATTAGAAACTCCTCAGTTATTACATCATTATTTAATATGTGATGCAATCGATTACTCCTCAGTCATCAGCTATGAAGTCAACGTCAGAAAAATGCCAGTTAGAATAAACTTACCTGTAAAGTGCCAAAGGGACTTTGAAGTCAGTTATCCTAAGACATGAAGCCCGCGGAGGTTATTAGAAGGCTTTAAACCTGAAGGGAAAAGATTTTTTTTGCTGGGCAGGATCTTACAGGATTGTTGTGCCCAATTGCAGCACCCATACTGATCTTGGATTAGGCCCGAGTTGGATTCTGTAGGTTCTTAGTGAAGTCTGTCTTCTTCTATATATAGGTTGAAGTCAGTTATCCTAAGACATGAGGCCCGTGGAGGTTATTAGAAGGCTTTAAACCTGAAGGGAAAAGTTTTTTTTTGCTGGGCAGGATCTTACAGGATTCTTGTGCCCAATTGCAGCACCCATACTGATCTTGGATTGGGCCCGAGTTGGATTCTGTAGGTTCTTAGTGAAGTCTGTCTTATTCTATATATGGTCTGAAAATGGCTTGGAAAATACTGTACGGTCCTGTTTGGTTTTTGTTCCTGTTTTGGTTTGTTTTCTTTGGTGTCTGAATATTGTAGCACCTTTCCGGAAATTTAGATTTCAGTTCAATTTAAAATTAATTTTATTTTTTTCACGTATTGCAGTATTTGTAATCAAATTTTGTAAATGTATTACTGTAGCTGTGCTTTGTTTTCATCAGTTTAGATCTAGTTCATTCTAATGGTATGAAAGTCACTTTCTTTGCAGAGGATGCCGTCACCAATTCAATGGCGAAATAAAGGAAACTATGAACCAGGTGAACAATAGTATAATGGCCATGAATTGGATTCCAAATGCTCGTTTGATCTATGTAAACTAGAGAATGGAAAAATTAACCAGAGGATGAGGAAAAAGGATTTCTTGTACCGAAAAATGATGAAGAAATATTGGAACTTTTTTTGAAAGAAATAGGAGAGAGGAAGTTAATAGAGCCATTGCCAATTGAACGGTGAATTAAAGGAAGCAACGAAACAGATGAACAATGATATAATTTCCGTGAATAGGACTTCAAGTGCTCTAGTTTGATCTATGTAAAATAAAGAACAGCAAGATCAACAAAAGGATGAAGAAGAGGGACTTCATGTACTTCAAAACCAAAGAAGAGATGCTGAAACCTTTTGGCAAGAAATAGGAGAGAGGAAGTTAATAGATACTTGCAAGAAGTCCAAGAGGGAATTCACATAAACCAGGTTGACATGGAGTAGATGTCCGTTCCCAAGTTTGATGGAATGAATGGCAGCATTGAGACCATGGGTTGGATCGAGAAGCTGGTCCATTTCTTCTGGCTGAATCCTATGGTAGTTTATCTGGAATTTTTAGTTTGCGATACTACACCTCGAGGGATCAACATTGGATCGGTGGCAAATGGTTGAGGCTGTGATGGCGGTGAATGATGATATTGGTGGTTGCCAAGACATAAGCACATGGAAAAAGTTTTTAAATGCTTTCTTTCATAATTTTGAGTTTCACACCCAAGATGATTAATTCATGGCCTTAGAGTTCTTTATGGGTCTAAGGTTTGGAATCCTAAGTTGGGGTTATCTCAATGGACTTGTATAGAGAGGGTCCAGACTCGCATCAGCCTGTGATTCATTGCAAATGGACAGTACATCGTCCAGTCAGTGTTTCCTCCCTAGCTCCTTGGCTTTGAGTGTATCTTCACACTCACTTTCTATATCCACAGGCTCAGATCTTTGGGTGATTCCATGCCCCACGCATAAACATTTTTTCTTTAAAGAGGATTACCTCTTTGGGTCCCACTAGACATCACTGTTGTTGATATTACAAGACTACTTTTCTCCTTCAATCTATTGACATCTCTACTGATCACCTTCCTCCATTGAGGTTTTGCTTGCTTGCCCCTCGTATTATTCTCTTGACGATGGCTATAAATAGAGTTGTCAGAGAAAATATATGCCAGAAATACATGCAAGTCACTTGGTCACTTGGACTTGGTTCTTTGTGTTCAAGACTGATTGCAGACGTGTGACAACGTTGGTCTCTTTTCATGATCTCCCTGCTTGATCATCATTAGCTCCATGTTTTTCTAGGGGGACTTTCCCTTGCAGAGCTATTTATACTGGTACAATATCTCATAGCTTGGGTTTTATTCAATTTAGGTTTACTGGCAGTTACCTTTTTCACCTTTCTCTTGTCCTTGGTGCCTTTGTGCTTAATTATTGTCAATAGTCCAGGGTAGTTTTACTGTAGTACTTTTTAATTGCTGGTTATACTTTATTTCTGAGTTACATTAACCTGTTTTGGTTATTGATGACATTCATATAATTTCTCTCTTTCTTTCTTATTGTGATGTTTTATAGTTCTTGGTTCGCTCCATAGAATGACTTAATGCGCTGCACTTATTCTGCTTGCTAACATTTTCACATTGTAACAAATATCATTATCTGCTATTTATTAGTTAGCTAACTTAGCTTATTTGGCAGTATAAGAACGATATGGTAATTTGAGAAGAACTGTTTCCTACACTGTAAATAGATAAATTTTCTGATGCTTATCTTTTTGTTTACTCTGCTGCCTTGGTCATTGCTATGTATTTTATATCATAGTTCTGGATATTGATATTCATTTTTGTTGTTTCTTGCTCACAGGCATCAAGTCAAGAAGGAGAAAACATGTGTTACAACCTTGCAGAGTGGTTAAAGGATAAACTACCAGAGTTTTTTTCATTGAAGCACATAGCTGCAGTCACGGTGTGTTCATTTTTTTAATCCTTATATAATGGAAACTTAAGTCAGGAATATATGCTGCAAAGGGGTAATTTTATAAAATTTTAAGTGGGTAATTTTATAAAATTTTAAGTCAGTGATTTTTAGCTTGGAAGTTAAGTTCAAGTGAAGGTGATCTGATGGTTGTGTCTCTTAGTTCAAATTCCAGTCCCCTTTCTTGTGATTCCTTAATCCTCATTTTCTTTGTGCATTACTTTATCAAAACCATGTTTTATAGTGTTACGCAGGTATGCGTATCACTTAACAAACAGATGTCCCGAACATTTTGGGGATGGCGGGATTGGGGGGGAAACGTTCCTATCCATGTTTCCCATGCATGAAATTTCAGGGGGGAAGTCTCCAGGATGTCCCTGGATATGAGGGGATGTTTCCCGGAAATGTCCCCCAGTTTTTTCCTGTTTTTGGGGACGTCTAGACGAGACGTTACCAACACCTTTTTTCTCTCTCTCTTCAAAAACTGACTTTTAAAAAATAAAATAAAATAAAGCTAAGCCAATATCATTATTTTAGATGACGATTCACCTTCTCCACAAATTTCCTGATGTCTGGTAATGGATGACCTCAATCTAGCTGCACCATTGCGTTGGGCTTGAATAAACTTGAAAATGAAATAAATGTGGGAAGGACCTATTGTACTCTTATAGTGTAAGATCGTTTTCGGAAGCTACTCATTTCTATTGGAAAAAAGTTCTGTATAAATCTAATTAAAATTCACTATGGAATCTCCAATCACTTAACAAACTTACAAAGCCTATATGTATATTTCTATATGAAGAGAAATGTTGTGTAGATGATAAAAGCAGTAAGGCATAGATCAAAATGTTTACCGGCTAACCATAACCTGACTGTATTGTATTACAAAGACATAATAAGAATCAAGAGTGATATACGAATACAAAAACTTTTGAGCACACTGCAGATGGTGGACTGCCACAGACTGCCATTCATAAATTTGTAAACATTTATTTGTATATTCTGATTATTCTCAATGTGTATAACGTTATATATTATTTTAATAGCCGTCCCCTGGCCATCCCCTCGCTGTCCCAAAATTTTGGATTTTTTCTGCCATCCCGGAACTCCGTCCTGCCATCCCAGAGTCTTAAGTGAATACGATGTTTTATTAGTTCACTCTTTCAGACATTGTTTGCAATTTCATATCTAATGTTCAGTCCAAACTATTGTTTTACTTTTTGTCTATTTGTTTTCTCAAATTTAACTTTCAGGTTTGTTCTTTATGACAAATGATATCACCATCCATTTGCAGTTATACTTTCTCCAGCCTGTGACTTGACATTTTTGTTTTTTCATTTATTTCACTTTGTGACGAGGCATAATTTCATTGCTAATGTGTTTGCTTTACCATCTTGGATTGACCGTGGGGATATTGGAAATTGTTTTTGGATAATGCAAGTTTCACAGTCAACATTTTTCTTAGCAAAGGTAACTATTACACAGTCTCCAGATAATAATATTCAGAGTATAATCTGCACACAAGTCAGGGATTGGTCCTGTTGCTATAGCATCATTTGACAAAGCCTTATTCCAAATCCAGTCCACGAGTAATAATAAAACCATTTGAATGATCATCCTACCAGAAGGAATATACTTCAATGAAAGAGGATCTGGTTATCTCGTAATATTTGTAAGTGTGAATCTTTCTTGAACACTCTTAACTACACAGCCTGTAGCTTCATCTGATCTATTTTAATTCCATTGTTCCATCATAACATGTCTCCTTTAGAATTCCTTTCCTGTCTATCCGTGGCGGGTTTAATTGTGTTCTTTAGAAACTGCATTCTTTTATCCCATGCTTCTCAAGTTTCTGATTTTAATTGATGCAAAAAATATTATCGTTGTTTCTTACGTGGATCTATTAATCTTCATGTTATCGTGTTTTAGTCTTAATGTTTGCATGTCTATTCTAACCAAATACATGTGGATGGTGGCAGGATCATGACAATGACAACATGGATGCATCAAATGAAGCTAACACAAAGGATTTAGCATCAACCAAGAAGGATGCAAAAGAGAAGATGACAAAATCTCAGAAAAGGCGATATTTTGATAGATTCGGGGCTAGTGAGAAGCCACGAGGCTGGGATTGGGTCTCCATCATATCACATGTAAGTAACTTTTGCCACATTGATCCTGATGACACTAGTGGAGTTATATAATATGTTAGTTAGCTGAGTATCACCTGCTTTTTACTATAATCTGCAAGTGTAATTGTACATATGCAATATAGGGTGTTAACTAAGAGAAAACAGTAGTAACAGGGCATGGACTTATAATGGTTCTCACAACTATCATAAACATGCATTGACTAATCAGTTCAAATAGCTAAGTTTAATGTCTTCAAACGACTTTCTTTGTTTCTGTAGAAGACTGATTGTTAACCTGTAGCATGCGTAGTACATTTAGTTTCTTGGAGTATCGGTTAATACTAATTTTAACTTCAGTCTATCATGTTGGCTTTTCTATACATTTTTCCATCTGACATTGGCTTGAAGGAATGTGCACAACAATGGATTGAAATTTCAATTTCCACTATAAGGGCAAGTGGATGATACCTTGACAGTGGACATGTGTGATAAGATTAACGGCAAAAATGTTGTGTGAAAGTTACAAAGCATGGAAAACCTCCTAAATTATATACAGAATCCGAGTCTTTAGCATTAGGAAACACATTTTGGAGGTTCGTTGTATGTCTATTATTAACTAAATTCCAGGATCATTTGGTTATGAATACATAATGGGCTATATGGTGTTTTCTACACATATCAAGCTGGATGTCATTCAGGGCTATTGCAATGCGGATCTCAATCCAATTAAGAGATGGATGCTGATTTTGTCGATGGATTTAGACTTGGAGCAATGACATATTACTCATACAAGGAGAAATATTGTTGGATGGTGTTTTTTGGATTAATCAAAGGTCTTTGCATTTGTTATTACTTATCAATAATTTAAAGGCTAAAGCTAACGATGGATTGAGGTCCAACGAAGGATTTTATATGCTTCTTTGAAGCAGTCAGGTTTATCATCTCCTAAAGAAAGGTTGATCATTTTAGGCGTATGTGGGAAAAATGTTTATTTACTAAAGAACACCAAATTTCCGAATTCAAATATATAAACCAAATAGTAATCTATTTCAGTCCAACTCACCTTGGGCATAGATTTTTCCTTGTGGATAATGCATAATCGCTGATGATGAAAAAAGAATGGTGGGGAAATTTAAAGAAGGTATTGGGATGAGTGTTAGGCTGTGGGACTAGTGACCATGCCACTATGGATCCTAGTTCAAGGGCATCAAAGGCCTTTGTGTGAGTTGACCAAGAAATTTGTGATGGTGCACGAGGTAGATTATGTAGGTTGTACTACAATAATATCACTATAAGTGGAGGAAGGTGACAAATTCTAAAGCAGATCACCGAACTAAATCGAAGCTTTTATTCTTCTATGTATGCTCGTCTCCCATGATCTTCATTTGATCAAACTAAGTGGAGGAAGGTGACAAATTCTAAAGCAAATCACCTAACCAACTACAAGCTTTTATTCTTCTATGTATGCTTCTCTCCCATGATCTTCATATGATCGAACTATCTCGTGGATCTTACAAACAAATGTTTGACTCTAGAATGTTCTACAATGATGCAACAATTTACTCAAAATATTGGATTGTATTCACAAAACTCTAAAATGTGAATGTACATGAGGAGAGATGTGGTCATCTGTAGGAGAGTTCCTTTGACAAATAGCTGGCACCTTACACATTGTTGCAGTGAAACACCCTTGATCCCCATGTTTCCGTGTCCAAGAGTTTTTGAAATGGAAACAAGTACGGAAACATGCTCGGTACAACTCTAAAATAGTGTCCTGTCTTAGGTTTTGTAATATCCCTGATAAATAATTTCTAACAAATTTTGATATTTTATCAAACCCTAGGGCAACAGTGTAAAAATTGAATTTTTATGACAATAGCAATAAACTGATTTTTTTTTATAAAAACATCAAACCCCAATTGCAGACAAAATATAATTTATTTATTTATTTTCAAATCAGTTTCAGGGTAAATACTAGAATATTTGTATACAATTATTGGCCCAATTTTGATGATCCAGATACGTAGAAGGCTGCAAGAAATAAACATGCAAGCTGAAACCCTTGCAAAAACTCTCTAGATGTGGCACCCAACATAGAATCAATCTCCCAAGGGTGGTGTTCAACTATGGAAGTGTCCAGTATGCCTTGCAGATGTTTTTCTGAAGAAATCGTTAGCTGTACTTTGCTGTTTTGGATGCTAAAACAGCCCTAAATATGATGCCCTAGCTGAACTGGATAAATATTTGTACTTTGAATGATCACTACAACCCCTGGATGGAATTGCCAAGCTTAGATATGAGGGTTTCCGTCCTCTATTACTAATGCGAAGCAAAAGCTACTTGCAGACAATGAAGTAGGTGTTAAATTTTAAAGATGAATGTAAAAATAAACCCCAAATCTTCCTTTATAACTTCCAAGGCCTTCTCCAAAGTTGGTGCCCCCTCCTAAAAATAGGAATAAACAATATAAAATTGTTTTATCCTCTCTCCCATGTTGGTGCTCCATTCTAAAAATAGGAATAAACAATATAAAATCACTTTATCCTCTCTTCATCCTAAAAATAGGACCTTGATGCTCATGCAGCTCATTTTATCTTTGGCGCCCCATAATAGAATGCTTTATTTAATTATTATTCTATCTTTAGCACCCTATAATAGAAGTTCATCATTCTATTATTATTTTATTCTATTTTTGTTTTTTGCTAATAATATAATTTAAGTGTCCTTTTTTTAATTAAAATATAAAAGTACCCTTGGACCACTTAATTTAATTAATTTCCCTCTTTAATTTCCTCTTTAGCCTATGGAAAATAATAAGAATAGGCTTCAGGGATCCAAAATTAATTGATTATGAAAACGGGACATTACAGTCCACCCTTCCCAGAATTGCTTGCCCTCAAGCAATTGCAAGTCTCTCCTGCAAATACCAGGATCCCAAACTCTGATGTTCACACAATTTGGAACTTGTATGAATGGATCTATGTGCCTTTTGCCACTCAAAGTGTTCTTCACTCTATCACCATTTTGACTATGCTGTCCATCTACGTTGTTAGGGTTCATTCCCCAACCCCCCGTACCCTGCCTGATACGTATCCGGTATGGATACGTACAGGTTCGGGTCTTGATATGCTTAGTCGACGTACGAGTTCTTCCCTGGTACTTCACGGGTACGTCCAGTACGCTCAGTTGACGCCCGTGTTCTTCTTGGATACACCACATGTACGTCCAGACGTACGTGTGACGTACTTGGGAAGAACTCGGACATACCCGAGGCGAACCCAAGGGGAAATTTGCCTTTGAAGGCATTAATTTTTTTTTAAAATTTTTTATTTGGTATATGTGCACTCCAATTTGCGACTCTTGTCACACAAGCCTGAGGGGTATGTTAGAGGGCCTCACAAACTTTGGGATCTTCTTCTAGAGACCACAGACTTGGATGCCTCTGCAGCCACTCTTGCCCAACTTTCAATGTTTGTTGGCAAAGATGACATTCAAGGGAGTTCACAAGAAGGGGAGAGTGGAGCTAGCGCAAGTGGCACGCAAGAACTTGATTCTGAAGAAAATTTAGATGATATATTCTAGATTTGTTTGTAATATGTATTCATGTTGATGATATTCCTATATCATATGTATGGCAGCCACATGATCAATGAAATGTAAAATCTTAAGTATATTGTATGTTTTGAAAATTTGAACATTGATCCTAGACTCTAGTATATTTTTCAAGTTTTGTTTGTATTCATGTTGACATGATATTTGTATATCATATGTATGGCAGCCACATGATCAATGAAAATGTGACGTCTTAAGTATATTGAAGGTTTTGAACATTGATTCAAGTTTGGTATTACTATTTTAGTTTTGTATGGACTCAAAAATGAGTAAAATGAGTGTATATATATATATATATATTTTTTAAATATATATGTACAAACATATCATACCCAAGGGTTTTTTAAAATTGATGTATCCGCATATTGTATTTGTACCCATATGGGTACGCGTATCTGTATCTTGGCAACGTAGCTGTCCATGATGACCACTACATCTGAAATGATCTAGTAGGAAGCAACAAATCCACAACGCTTTCATACCTTTGGCTGTCCTTGTGACTCAAAACTTCTAGGTTAGGATCAATATTCTTCTTTGCCTTGAACTCTTCACATTCAACAAGTGAATCTTGTTGACACATGCAAACATTAGAAGTCAATAAAGCATCTTCATGATTCCTGTTAAAGTCACGAACATAGTCAATTTGTTTCCCTTAGGTTGTTGTCCTGAAAATTTTAGCAAACTGAAATTCAACATTAGCAACCAGTTAAGCCCTTTTTTTATGTTCATGCCCTTCAACATGGTCTTCTTGGAACTCCACCACAAAACCTTCTTGTAGATCTGATTTTTCTTTCTTTGGTTCATGCCCCACGATTTCTTCCTCTCTCTCCTCATCACCAAGGGAGAACTCTTATTAGATCCATCAAAATTAGGGTAGTGACAACTTCCTTTAAGCTTGCTGCAGGTCTCTCTAATTAGTTTTGTGGCCTAGGTTCAACTCCTAGTCCACCCTTTCTTTTCTTCTGATTAATAAAATTGGTGAGGGCTCCATGACATCTTTGATCTCAACAAGAAGTACCATGTACTCCTCATAGCTAACAACAATATCATTTGCTGTGGTATGTTGAATTTTTGCCTCCCGAATTTTTTCCTCTCTACATAGGAAGTTAGGTTGGAAAGGCCTGATAATAGAACCAATGGTTGTCCTTTGACAGGGCTGGTTATGGTTCACTCCTGAATAGCTTTCAACACTGTTTGGAGCCCTTTGCACATTTGTGCCCTGCATAACCTGGATTAACTGACCCATTATATCAGCTAACTTGTCTTGTCCCTGAACAAACCTGTCAAAGTGTGCCTCATCCAGATCCTTGTTACCCATGACTTTTGGCTGTTCTGTCTTTTTTTTTCTCCCTTTGGTAGTACCTGACTACACTGTCACTACTCTGCATGAAGTTCAAAGCTGCAATTTTTTTCTTTTTTCTTTTTCTTTTTTCTCCCACAAGCTGGGAGGAAAATTAGCTATGATACCACTGAATATCCTTGATAAATAATTTCTAACATATCTTGATATTTTATCAGATCCTAGGGAAGCAGTGTAAAAATTGAACTTCTATGACAATAGCAATAAATTAATTTTTTAATAAAAATAACAAACCCCAATTTCAAACAAAATAGAATTTATTTATTTATTTTTAAATCTAGATACCTAGAAGGCTGCAAGAAATAAACATGCAAGCTAAAACCCTTGCAAAAACTCTCCAGATGTGGTGCCCAACATAGAATCAATCTCCCAAGGCTGGCTTCCAACTATGGAAATGTCCAGTATGCCTTGCAAATGTTTGTCTGAAGAAATTGTTGGCTGTACTTTGCTATTCTGGATACTTAAACATCCCTGAATATAATGCCCTAGTTGAACTGGATGAATATGTGTACTTTGAATGATCACTACAACCCCCGGATGGAATTGTCAAGCTTAGATACGAGGGTTCCCGTCCTGAGATCTGTGTGTAAATGAGGGTTTCCGTCCTCTATTATTGATGCAGAAGTAAAAGCTACTTGCAGACAATGAATTAGTTGATAAATTTCCAAGAATCTAATAATAAACCCCAAATCTGCCTTTATAACTTCCAAGGCCTTCTCCAAAGTTGGTGCACCCTACTAAAAATAGAAATAAACAATACAAAATTGTTTTATCCTCTCTCCAATGTTGGCGCTCCATCCAAAAAATAGGAATAAACAAAATAAAATTGCTTTATCCTCTCTCCATCCTAAAAATAGAATCTTGATGCTCAAGGAGCCCATTCTATCTTTGGCGCCCCATGATATAATGCTTTATTTAATTATTATTCTATCTTTAGTGCCTCATAATAGAAGTTCATCATTCTATTATTATTTTACTCTATTTCTGTTTTTTTATTAAAAATATAATTGAAGTGTCACGTTTTCAATTAAAATTTAGAAGTACCCTTGGACCACTTAAATTAATTTATTTCCCTCTTTAATTTCTTCTTTAGCCTACGGAAAATAATAAGAATAAGATTTGGGCATCCAAGATTAATTAATTTTGAAAATGGGACATTACACGTTCGTACTGAAAACGGTACAAAAAAATTCTGGTATGAACCCGAGACATTTCTGTCCCATTTAGTGGCACATGTTGCCAGAAACAACCAAAAAAATCAAAACCAAAAAATCAAGCCCTAATTTGCATACCCTGTTAAATACACTTTCTAAAAGTTGTATAAACACACCTTTGGTCCATTACAAAATACACTCTCATTCCATTGCTGATTTTCAGTTTTTACAAACTTTTAACAGTGTTAAAAGAATTGTTGCAACAAGTGCAAGGAGCTAAGCTATGGGGGAATTTAGTAATTGTTATAAAGAGCAAGGAGGAATTTAGGAGCAACATCAAAGACGAATTTGGAAGCAAGGAACAACTTCAAGTTGGAAAAAACAAGTTTTTTTCATTTCATTTAACCTCATGTTTCAATTTTTTTACAAATTGTTAATGTGATCAATGATTATGAATAATACATCATTCATGATCATTGATCATGATTTTTTTTTTGTAAAAATACTATTTAAAGAAAATATTCCATTTAACTTTGTATGTAGTTTTTATTGGTTGTTAAAGTTTTTTTTGGTTGTCGTTTAAACATTCTAACTTTATGTATGCTCTCATCTCTCACCTTCATAGCAATCTTAGTGATCGAAAGTAGAGAATGATACATAAGGTTTAATCCTTTATTTTTTTGATTTAACAAAATTAAATCTTTATCAGAGGGCCGAGATCAAATGAATATAACAGTAACAAACAAGATCTATCATGCGAGAAACAAACAAGTATAAGCAATAGTGAAAATTGAGTGATTTAGCTTGTATTCGAAGATCTGGATTGATTTTGGGCTGGAAACTGAGTGGAACAAGCTGGAGCTGGACTGGATATGCTTCGTTTGGAAAACAAAGATTTGAAACTCCTTAAAACAAGGCTGCCTAGATAAGGACAGGACCGCCCCGGTGCTGGTGTTTGAATTGGGCACTAGTTTCCTGTTAAATGCTCAACTTTTGATTTTCTCAAGCTCTGAATTTGTCTTCTTGCTTTCGTTCTTTGTCACTCTAGCTTTGCTATAGGGTTTTACTATCTCACCTAACCTTGCAAAACAAACCCTAGCTATCTGCACAAGGCTCAAGCAAACATTAGATGAAATAAATAATGCATATGCTTGAGTCAGACTGACCTCGACAGTCACCCCAATGTAATTGTCACCGAGCGCTGCACTACATTTCAGACTCTATGTAGTTCTAGTGTGTGTGATTGAATTGTGTCCCTTGAAGCTAGGTTGCCCTTGTGCTAGTCGCACCAAGATAGCAAGCTAGAACTACTTTGCCCCCAAGATGAATGTGTGAGATAGAATTCAAAAAATAGCCCCTCCTATGTAGCCTAAATGCAATTTTTGAATTTTGCTCTTTGCCCAAGTAGTAGATAGTAAGTAATAGCCCAAATTGTCCAACTCTTAACAATAGTGAGTAAGTTGTATATATATATGACTTGTTTGAAATTTCGACACTTAGTGACACCAAAGGCTGACTCAAAGAATTAAAAAAGACCCAAAGTTAATTATCAAACAATAATTTAGGAAACAAAAGAGAATAGACAAAAGCCCCTAGAAGGGACACTAGCGCCTGGGCGGTAGTGTCCTTAATGGGCGGTATTGTCCAAAGCCAAGAAAAAGAAACAAGAACAAGGACAGAGACAAAGATCCCTGTGACCCAACCAAAAAGGTTTAAATCCAAGTATAAGACAATATTACAATCAAAACCAATCAAAGCAATATGAGGACTAGGAAAAAGGTGCCACCAATGTCTAATCTTCGTACTCAAAAATCACGTATATAACAACATAGTAGAGGCATGATGTAATATTAATAAGTGCATAATTTTGTGTCTACATTTTTATATAAGTCTCATTCCAACTTTTAAGATTTTTTTTGTTGTTTTTTAGAGTTTATTTTGTTTATAAAAAATTTGAAATTTGTGTTCGTTGTTAGCTCCCACGTTTATGATGATCTTGGTGAACAAAAACAAACAATGATACCTAAGGTTAGTTTATTTGGCTGTTATATTTTTTCCCATTATAGGTTTTAGATATAAAATCATAAATGACATCAAATACAACTTCATGTGGAGGGCTAGAGGAAGCAAACTAGACACATGGCCCCACATAAAAATATTTTGGTTATCATGAAACATCCCGCTTCTCCTCGTTGGAGACATGTACATGTGTTGGAGAGCATTGTTGGTGGTGGTTCTCGAGTTTGGGCATGTAGCCATTTTAATGTGACATTTAAGTCCTCATATACTTAACTCAAAACTCATTTAACTATGGTTGTAAGAATGAGGATCAAAAAGTGTATTAAGGTTTAAGAGCTGCAAATCTTGGCGTGCATAATAGATCAAGAAGAAGATGACTTGCAAGTTGCAAGAGTTCGGTCTATAATAGTTCTTTTGCAAATGAGCGCTTGAGGAAAACCATCCACACCTTTAAATAATCCTTTCATTCAAACTCAAACTCAAACTCATCCCCTTGAAACTCTCTTGAATGAAGAGGCCACACCACAAAAGAGATTAAAAAGACCATTGGAAAAAATAGTCAACATTGAGAAGAGGGATATTGTTGACGAATTGGTGGTCAATGTATTTGTGCTTGTGGGTTGCCCTTTAATGTGTTAAGTTTGTCATGTTGGCAACAAATTGTGCAAGACATTAATGAGATGCCACAAGGGTGCAAAAGCCCTAACTATGAGAAGATTTGCACATCACTCTTGACAAAAGAAGTAGAGCATATACATACTTATTCATAGCCAATTAGAGATTCCTTGAACGATTCAAAGGTGTTTATTATTTCAGACGGATGTAAAGATGCTTGAAATAAACTCCTAATCAACATTGTTGCGGTATGCACTAAAGGGGCAATGTTCTTAAAGGCTGTTGATTGTGAGGTCAAGTGAAAGATGCTCATTTTATTGTTGACATCTTGATTGAGGCTAATGAGTTGGCTGGCCTTGATATGTTGTTTAAGTTATCACGGACAATGCAAAAAATTATAGAACAACATAATTGATTGTAGAGGGGAGATGTGAGAACATATTTTGGATGCCTTGTGTTGTTTACTCCCGCAATTTGATGTTGCAAAAAATTAGAGAACTCCTATGGGTAGAACAATTCATATAGAGGCTAACGACCTTCATGTGTCTCTCACAAATCTTCACAAGTTGTAGGCTATTCTTAGAAGATTCTTGAGGCTGGAGTTGTTGAAGGCGAGGGAGCAAAATATTAGTTTCTAAGTTCTAACTTCCTATAATTTGAATTTATTTTAAATTTGTATTTTTATCAAATTGTTTTATTTTTTTTAGAAGTTGCTAAGACAAGCCCCCTCACATGTTTATTTTGAGACAAATTGTGAAGTAAAAGAGGTTTTAAGCAGTATGTCGATTAACAACATTTAGATTCTATGTAGTTGGTATGTCCCCTAGGAATAAGTACGGGTATGGTACGGGGAGCAGGTATGGTACGCAGGGGTACAAGCATGGTATCTCCTACAGTGCCCAAGCACGTCTGTGGATGTACCCGGGCGCACTCGGGCATTGCAGGTTGTACACTGCACGTACCCGACCGTACCCGCGAGTATAAAATGTTTTTTTTTTTGGTCAAAAAAGTCAAACCAAAATTTTAAACACTAAATAACTCTTTTAAACCCTAAAATGTGCCCCCAAACTCTATAACTACAACAATAACAACTCATTTACCTCACATTTGCATACTTGCTTCTTATTTGCATACTTGACTCTCACCTTCATTTTTTCACTATTTTCAAATGCTTAGGGTTGATTTCTAGTGCCACATAGTTGAAGGAGCTTGTAATAAGTGCCAAGGAGTTTGAGGAGCTTTCATTGTTGGTGTTGGGTGTATTGAGGTAAGTATTTTGTGATTTTTTAAAAGTATTTTAGTTTGTATAATTGTATTTAGTATTTTCTAATTGTTTTTTTTGTTATTGTTTTAAGCTTCATTTTTCAACATTTAATTTCATTTAATTATTATCTCAACACTAAATTGTTTTCATTTTTTAAAAAATGCATTGTGCAGTAAAAATGGTTGCGAGTTCTAGTTCTGTGGGTCAAGGTATTAAAGGTCTCCCTTACAAATTTGATCCATACTTCCCCCTTTGAAGGCATGGCACACAACTAGAACAAATACCAGGTGGAGGGGGCGTTATTTAGGTTTTCTCACAATGTAATTTGCAATTTAAGAGCTCCTACAGTCGGGTGAAAACCCATTTGTGTGGGGCTTTTGGCCATGGAATTAGAACATGTGGAGGATTGGATGGAAAGGGGTTGCCACATGCAAAGACCCTTGCTTACATCAAAGAGCAGGAGGAAGTAGATGTAGTAACTACGTTAAAATCCAAACATCCTATGGCAAAAAAGGAAGATCAAATAGCAAGCCACCTGTTTCTCCTTCTGTTGAGGTTGTGGCCCCAGATCACCTGGTTTTGTCTACACCTATTGCAACTGGAAGGGAAGAGGATTTACGTCTTTCTCACAAAAGAACAAAAGATGCATGCCCATTGGAAAGGTAATTCCAGAATGAAAGCAGGGACATAGTTGACCAAGGTATTGGGTGCTTTATTTATGCATGTGGTGTCCCATTTAATGTTGTTAGATCACCATACTGACAAGATATGGTGAGATGTATTAATGAAGCCTCTAGAGAGTACATTAGCCCAAGGTATGAAAAGGTGCGCACTATTTTATTGTCAAAAGAAAGAAAAACAGTTGAAGACACATTGTTGCCCATCAAGAATCAATGACTCAAAATAGGGGTGTCCATCGTTTCTGACGGATGGAAAGATACAACAAATAGGCCATTGATCAATGTGGTTATAGTGTGTCCTAAACGGGCAATGTTTCTGAGGGATATTGATTGTGAGGGCCAAGTGAAGGATGGACCGACATCCTCATAGAATCTATTGAGGCGGTGGGGCCTCAAAATGTTGTCGAAGTTGTAACGGACAATGCAAAAAAATGTAGAGCTGCAGGGTTGTTGGTTGAGGTACGGTATGGACACATTCTGGACACCTTGTGCTGTTCATTCCCTCAACTTAATGTAACAAAAATTGGGCACAAAAATTGCTTCGATCAAACAAGTCTATGAGGAGGCAAGTGAGATTCAAATGTTCGTCAGCAACACCACATGTCCCAAGCCATCTTTTGTAGATTCTCGACATTGCAGCTATTAAAGGTAACTCGTAACATTTAAATAATAATAATTATTAGTTTTTAAATTTTATTTTTATAAATTCATTAAATTAATTTAATAAGTTTGTAATTTGTAGAATTTTGAATGTTTTACATTTACTTGTCTTAATTTTAATTGTTTTGATTTCTTATTAGGTTGCTGAGACTAGATTTGCCTCGCACACGCTCATCTTAAGACGACTTGTGAAGGTGTGAGAGGCATTGAGTGGCATGGTTATCAGTGACCTTTGGAGTGTATGGAGGCAAACAAACAGTAAGAGGGCTAGAAATGTGAAATTGTTGATCCTTGATGACGAATAGTGGGATCGTGTGCATTACTTGCTTAGTTTTACTGAGCCCATTGCGAGTAAGCTGAGATTTGTTGATATGGATCATCCATGCATGGGTGAGATTTATGATGGAATTGACTCATTGATTGAGTCAATTAGGACCATCATAAATGCTAAAGAGCAAGATCCTACAGAGACTTTTTTCAAGGAAGTGCAGTCACATCTCATTGAAAGGTGGAATAAAATGACTAATCCATTGGATCTTCTTGCTTTCTTTGACTCCAAAATACTATAGCGTAGAGATCCTTTCTTTGCCTAGGAGGGTCCCACCATATAGGGATGTTGAAGTTAGTGAGGGGTATAAGGCGACATTTGCTAGAATCTTCCTAGATCCAAAAGTAGAAGACATGGTTAGAGCAGAGTTCGTGAATTTCATATCCTCTAGGGATCACACCATTAGCGCTCTTTGTGACAAATACAAGATGGATGCTTATTCGTGGTGGTACCACCATGGATAAGCATACACCTAGCTCATGCCACTTGCAATAAAAGTTTTATCACAAGTAAGATTTTAATTTTTTTAATTTTTTAATTTTTATAAATTTAAAATTTTAATTTTGCATTGACTTTGCAACTTGCTTCAATAGGTTGTGAGTTCGTCTTCAGCTGAGAGGAATTGGGGTACATACTCATTTTTTATCCACTCGGTTAACCACAACAAGTTGGGAGCAAAAAAGGCGGAGGATTTGGTCTTCGTGTATTCTAACCTGCGCCTTATATCACATAAGAAGGATGAGTACAAGCAAGGGCCAACAAAGTGTTGGGATATAGATCCAGATACTCCAAACTTGGATGCTTCCATTGCCCAAATTTTATTGCTAGACTCAGACCTAGATAGTACTTTGCGTGAGCTGCAAAGTGGGGCTAGCGAGAGCGGCATTGCTGACGGTTCTGGTTTAACTCCTGATACTTGTGCTTCTAATGAACCACGTGATGGTGGAGATGCTCTCATTGAAGACATTGACTATTAGAATGTTGATGTATATTCATTTTTGTGTTTACAATGTTACATTGTAACATTTGAACAATTTGCTGCTTATAAGTTCTAACAATGAATATTTATATCATGACAAAATGCATTGCATTATCAATACGTTTTAACTTTTGTGGCTATTTCACTTATTTAATAATTCGTTTACTCTATACATGTGCAAGGCTGGAATTTTGCTTATTTGGTTATTTTTAAAAATATTTTATATGTATATTGTACTACCGTACCCAAGTGTTGTACCTGCCACCCCCCAAAAAATTGCCGTATCGGCATACTGGATCCTCGTACCTATACCCACAATGTACCAGCTACCTAGTTTAGATTGTGTGGAGGCAAGTAAACACAAAAAGAGCCCATAAAATAAAATCATTGATTCTTGATTGGTATTGGTGGGCCAAGGTTGACTACTTGCTTAGTTTTATAGAGCTTGTTCTATCCATGATCAAATATACATACACATATAATGCTTGTATAGGAGAAATTTATAATGGAATTATCTTTATGCTTGAAAAAGTTAAAGAGATCATACAAAAAAAGAGTAAAATCAAGAAGAAAGCTTCTACAATGAAGTTAAGAGTGCGGTCATGAAAAGGTGAAATAAAATGACCACTCCATTGCATCTCTTTTTTTATAACATAATATAGCAATGAAATGCTTTGGTTATTTGAAACACAACCACGATATGATGACTAAGACATTGTAAATGGATCTAAGGTAGCAGTCATGAAAATTTTCCCCGATCCATCTATAATTAGTGTAGTCTACAATGAAATGTGAATGTTTGTAGCTTAATAGGTAGCATGGGAGAAATCAACTCTCTATAACAAGTATAACATTACTCCAGTCAAGTGGTTGCGTGTACATGGCGACGATACTAAGTACTTATGACTTGTTACTATTGAAATTCTCTCACAGGTATAGAATTAAATCGAAACTTTGTTATTTATCAATTAAATTTCAAGTTATTAACATATTTTTTTGTACATTGTTATTAATTTAAAATTTGCAGCAACCTTTTTTTGTATTAGGTGGCTAATAATTCTTTAGCAAAGCGGAATTGAAGTACATATGCCTTCATCCACTCAACTAAACAAAACAAGTTGGTATCTGAGAAAATTGAGGATTTGGTATGTGCGCATTCCAATTTACATCTTTTGTCGCACAAGATTGGTGTCTATACTAGAGCTCCTAACAAACTTTAGGATATTCATCCAAAGACTACTAACTTCGATGCTTTTGCAGCTACTCTCGCCCAACTTTCACTACTTTGTATTGATTATGGCAATCAAGGGAGTTTTACAAAAGGGCTAAAGAGTGGAGCCAGAGGGAGTGACATTCATCGAGTTGTTGATTTTGAGAAAAATTTGGATGATTTATTCTAAAATCTAGGTTATAATCATGTATATGTGAAATTTTAAGCATGTTGAATTCGTCGAACTTTCGTGAGTACAAAATATTTTAAGTGCATTATCTTTTATGGACTACAAATGAGTACTATGATTTTTTTATATATTTATATATATATATTTATAAGATATTGTGCGAACGTTTCTTTGCCTTTTAGTACCCAAGGTGTTTTTGAAAATCAATGTTTCCACATTTTGGACGGGTACCCATTTCCGTACACTAACAATACAACTTATACAACTCAAAACGATTCTCTTAAGGAGCAATAAATTGGATTTTGTTGGCTAGATTTTATGCATAGCTAAAAACCTAGGCATTCATGAGATAAATCTCCCTCATTTAACGGTGAGGCTCCTGTGTAAGATGTTTATCAATTTAGTAAGGATGAATCCTAATAACTGTCTTAAGGGGATTTACTTTAATTATTACAGCTCGTGAACCACAGGTGGGCAATTTTGCAACAAGTAAGCAACTGTTTTGGAATATTTTACAGAAGGAAGAAATAATAGAAGGAAAAAAGGAGGATGTGTTGAATCAATCGATAGTTAGCAGAGTTGGTCTCATCCACACAAATTAAATAAATAGATAAATCATAACATTCAGCAGAACGGGAAAGAAATGACTTCCAACCGAGATTTGAGATAACACAAAGTTTATCTAAAACCTTAAATAGAAGTGATCAGCAAAGCACCGTAGACACAAAGTTCTCTAGAAATCCACCTTTTATTCAATCTCAAGCCTTCGCAACAATCACACCAAGGGTTCGAGCACAAAGTTTGAAAACTCAAGAATGCTTTAATTACAAAAGCTCTTGCTAAAACAAGTTCTGATAAAACAAGTTGTGATCTTTTAACGTGTAGGCTCTTTCTCTATTTATAGTGCATAGAGGGCAATTACAAATAGGAAGCTTTTAATTAATTCATGCATGCGGAAGCTATAGAAAATGAGACAGTTGGCAATCTTTCTCCTAGAATCCTTCTATGCATGACGTGCATGATTTACAACTGAAAATAGAATCTTCTATTCTGCATGTTTGCCACCTATTTCCAAGTAATTGACTCCTTCCAGTAACTTGAAATAATGGCTTTTACACCAATCACTTAAGTTTCACAATTCAATTGATTATTCAATCACTTTGTCGGAGAAAATAAGAGAAAGAAGAAGAAATGAGAAGAAATTAGGAGAAAGTTGCAACACTCTCAGTCTTGTTCTTCTTCCATACTCTGCATGTTGATCCAACCTGTATGCACTTCCGCCTCATGAATGATTTGAATGATATCTCTACCTTGAATCTGAGATGCTTTTTAGCCTACATGTGGTTGACTCTTTGTCTCTGATTCTCACCAAACTGGATTTGGAAGCAGTTGATTGTAATTTTGCTTGCGGGTGTTGCTTCTAACCTGTCTTCCCCTTTTATCCCTGAAGCTTTTGCAGTTCTTCTCTAGTACATGCACCAATAAAATGCTTGCCGTAAACAATTCAGACAAAACTCATCACCTTTTATTTTTAATTGCATATGAGCAATTTTGAATTCTAGAAAGCACTTCGGGTGAAGGCAAATATAAGTAAATTCAATGAAAGCTTCAACTGAAAGATTTATAGCACATGCACAAGCTTCTAAAGGGGTTTTACATGCAATGACTTCCTCCCTAACTTTGGCGCCAACCCTTGCTAAAAAAAATAAAAAGAAATCAACTTTTAGGCATGAAGTTATGCCAAAGTGGGTCACACTTTTTGGCTAGGAATTGTGTGAAAATCATGAGGGTAGGCAAGTGTGAATTTTCAACCTTCCAGGCAGCCCCAAAATTCACACTTTTTACTTAAGTGAACTGTGTTAATTTCAAACCTTCCAGGAAGCCCCAAAAAGTGTGACTTGCATGGGTGAATTAATTCTCTTTTGTGTAAAAAACATGAGGGCAAGGAAGTGTGAATTTCCAACCTTCCACGAAGCCCCAAAATTCACACTTTTCATTTAAGTGATTTGTGTGAATTTCTAACCTTCCAGGCAGCCCCAAAATTCACACTTTTCACTTAAGTGATTTGTGTGAATTTCCAACCTTTTAGAAAATTCCAAAAAGTGCGACTTGCATAGGTGAATTAATTCTTCTTTGTGTGAAAAACATGAGGGCAAGGAAGTGTGAATTTCCAACCTTCCCGGCAGCCCCAAAATTCACACTTTTCACTTTAGTGATTTGTGTGAATTTCCAACCTTCCAGGCAGCCCCAAAATTCACACTTTTCACTGAAGTGATTTGTGTGAATTTCCAACCTTCCAGGCAGCCCCAAAATTCACACTTTTCACTTAAGTGATTTGTGTTAATTTCTAACCTTCTAGGCTGCCCCAAAAAGTGCGACTTGCACTTGTAATTGACTTCCCAAGTTTGACGTGGAAATCCAAGGTAGAAGGCAGCTTTGAATAAGGACTTGCATGAGCTCTCTTCCATGATTTGGATTAAAAACTTCATCACTGGATAACGGCATGAATTCTGGATGATGGGGCAATAGTATTTATGACTTTGCATAGAGAAATCACCCATTTCTAGAAAGTGCAACTTGCTTCCAAACTGTTGCGTTGAAAATCAACACTTTACAATAGATTTCACTTTTGTTTGAGGCCATGGATGACTTCTAAAAACCATAGGCAATTGAACTGGTTAAGCAGAAGGAACGAACGACCAAGGGGAATTGCCAAACAAACCATGGAGAAAAACCGAAACCAAACACAAGAAATAAGTAAAAACGAAAAATGCGCCAAAAGTCACAAACAATTGCTCGAAAATAACTTGCCATTTAACCATTCTGTAAAAACCCTTCCTTGTGTGAATGCTCCATTTAGAGATGAAAGTAATATTGGTGTGGAAACCCGTGACGGGGTTTAACTTCAGCACAATCTTTATTTATTTAATAAATAAATAAATAAAATGTTTTCAGACAAAACCTGGGGAAGGGATAGAGTGAGCTTTAGCATGCGGGTATTTGTCGAATTTGGCTTTTATGACTCCTTGTGGATACCGTAAAGCAATGCAAACAACTGTAGGCAAAACAAACACAAAACACGACTTGTTACTTAAAAAATAATGAAAAATTTAAAAGGGGTAGTCCCAGATTTTAGGGTGAAATCTCGGGGACACTGGATTTGTAATTAAAATACAATGCTAAAGAAATACTAACACTAAATGTGTAGATGCAGTCACTATGAAAAGCAATTAACTGCAGGATGATAGTTGGTATATAAGAGTGGTCAGAAAATATTACTAGTTATTTCATTTGTGGAAGCAAAGGAACAAGGATTAAACATGATAGATGAATGTCCTCATTATCCTGGCGATTGCTATTGTTGAATACTGCATGGAAGGGATTAAACTGATTTGAGATTCATTCGCAGAAAGAACTTATGCAAAAGAAACATTGAAGTCCTGAAAAGAGTCTACTGCTTACCAGCTGAGTAGTGCATGGAAAGGAGTGAAATAATAAAGGAAAACAAAGTGGAAAGGTTTGAAAAAAAATAGATTGCATTTGGAAAATAATGTAACAAACTCAACTCTTTGACATGCCTTCAAAGGAGAAGCAAGACAAATTGAAATAAGTTAAATCATTTGTGACATATGACAAGGAAAAGATCCATGGCAGACATTAAGGCACTTAACAGTTCCTATTAGTGCATGATAATGGATTTGGATGACCCCAAAATTAAGGATGTTGAATTGGGATGATATGCATATAGGTAAATAGCAGTTAACCATATTCAGAAAATTATGACTAACAAGGAGTGTTCATTTGGAATATTCTCGTTGATACTGCAATTTTTTTTCATCTATTCCCAGTATTTTTTATTCCACCTCAAAGACCTCTATGGCCTTTATGGCGAGATGAACAAGGTTAACTAGCTTTTCATTTCTGGTTTTCTATGTAAGCATATGCGTTTCTAATATGATTTTTGGATTAATTATAATGATTTCTGTTTGGAGTTCTCATGCTATTAGGTAAATTTTGGAAAAGCACTTTATCATATTATGTGTATTTAGAATCTTAATCAAATGGAAAACAGTCTCATGATTCTTGTTTTTTGATGAGTTGGATGTGAAATTGCTTGAAAAGGTAATGTACATTACCAGAGGTTTTCTAGATGAGATCATGTAGATTATATTTTATAGTTATCTGGGAAATAAGAGTTGAAACTCCGTTTACTCAGATTGAATTCAAAAGTGCATTGGTTGTGAACACAGCACGTGACCAAATGTCCTCTAGGTGAGACCACACTCATGATGATTTGGATTCAGCATTCGGCACTGCACTTCCAATGATCTGTATTGCAACACCATTAGGGAGAATTACTTGCAGTGGAAAGTAGTTTTTAGTGCCTTGATGTTTGCACGTATACCCTTGGTTGCGAATGCCATACATAGGTCATGACCTAATGTCCTCTAGGAAAGACTATGGTCATGATGATTAGGATTCATCTTTCATCATAGCACTTCCAGTGATGGCTATCACAAAACTAATGGGTAAAATTACATGCATTAGACCATATTTCTAGTGCCTTGATGTTTGCATTTGTACGCTTGTAGGCATTGGTCATCTATTGGGGCAACTGTGACTGAGAACACATGTTTGGAGTTTCTAGGGACAAACTTGTGCGTAAGCTGGGGAAAGGTAAAAGATTTTCACCAGTCAACTGGCACTATTGTTTCTTAGTATGAGCTTGTTGAGATAGTATTCTCAAGTAAGTTAGGAAGAGAACACTAGAGCAAATGAAATTCACATATTGTTGTCTGGTTCTATTTTTTTCTTTTTAATATTTATTTGAATCTCATAGATTTTGTCTATGCAAAAATAACAAAAAGAAGAAACGCCTTTGTTCTTATTCTTTTTATGTTCTCCATTTGTGTCTTCCATTAGCTCAATCTCCATTGTATCGTCCTTGGAGGAGAAAACAAATATACAGGGAGGGCTTGCCATAAAACTTGAGAGGAGAATCTGTAATGGAAGCCTTTTAAAGGCTTGTAAAATTCACAAAATCTTATTTATACTTTCTCCACTACAAAATTTTGTTGAAATAAAATGCTACTGAACTATGGCATGATTTTTTTATTTCACAATTAGCCAAGTCACCATTCACATCTTGCATCCTTTGCTCCATCCATACAATGGATGCGGATAAGCGAAGGATGATCTCCTAGTTTTCTTTCAGAGGTGCTATAATTGTTACTGATTGATGACATATTTATTTCAATTTATACGATAGAGAATAAAAAGCACCCTGGAAACTGTATCCTTACAGTTAATATTTTTTGACGGAATGTTACCAGGCAAAAATTTAACAGCCAAAGTCAGTATCCCTCTGAGAGAGTTATTTTTTTGCATTTAATACTGTTTTCAGCATAATGGCATCCTTCTCGATCTACATGTGAATTTACAAATTATTGTTGCCATTCAATGTTGCTTTGCTAAAAGTGGTAAATTTAACAATCAAAATTACTTTCTCAAAGTGAGATAATTTTTGCATTCGTTGATTAATTTTTTTTTTTCTTTTTCATTTTCTTTTGTAACTTCTGAACCCTCTTTATTCCATTAAAACTCATGACTTACGCTTTATGATTCTTGTAGCACTGCTATGATGTTCACAATGCTAATCAATTTCATATATTTGTATTGTGCAGTTGAGTCAACGTGGACCATCTTTGGATTGAGACATAATATTATCATTTTTAACATGGATAACCATCAAAATGTGGTTCATCTTTCTGGCATCTTAGTTCACTCTTAAGATGTCTATAACATAGAATGGTTAGCATGAGTGTTGTGACAATACGAGGATATATATTATTGGAGGTTGTTCGCACAAATGAAAATAAGTTTTGTCAGAAACTGATTCTCATGGTTGTGCAGTTGTTTTAAATAGCACAAAGATGAATATAAGTCCCCCCTCAATTATCAATTCTCATGTTTTTGTAGTTGTCTTAAATACCATGGTAAGGTGACTATGCCATTGGGGTTGTTTAGAGTTTTTTTTCAAGACAGTGCACTTCTTGATATATTGTTTCTATTCTGGGTCTCCTGCACTATTCTAATTAACTCTTGAGACAACTCTTCCTCTTACATGACATTTGGCATTTCTCGCCCTGCAGCCACTGTAACTATTATGAATTCTTGATCTTTAAGTGCTTGATTGGGCACAAAGACAATATTTTTTTCCATTCAAAGTAAGCATGAACAAGATGAGGCAAGAGGTGCAGCAATACTTGTCAGTTAATTTTCAGGCACTATGAATAGCAATTTTGTTCTGTTATACCTACAAAGATCAGGCTGTGACTGCCTTGGTGGATTCAAATTACTAACAGGTTGTCAGACATAATATAGCAATCAAAGGATGCAAGTATGTAGTAGCAGGCTGCCTTAGAGTACATAGTAGGAGGCAAGTATGTAGGGATTGCACGAGTATTAGCAGTTCTATAGACTATAAAGATCTTTGTATGATTCAGTCAAGAAAATTAAAAAAAAAATTCTGAAGGAATTCTATTTTGGTTGCCTTCATGTTTAGTTACAGATTATAATTTCGTGCTGATATGATTAGATGATTTCTTTGGCTATATATTAGTGATTCTTTGGCTGACCATAGTTTGATTGTTTTGCGGAGAGGTATGAGCAGCGAGGCATGCATCTGGCAAGGCAAGGAGTATTATGAAAATTAGTTGGAGTGATGCATTGACCACTCAAAGGATTACATGGAATGCCATGAGACAAGTCCCTGAACTGAATACCTACAACTAGTTCCATGATATTTCCAAAGAGGGGCCTTTCAGAGATTAGGTCAAGCAAGCCACATAGGTTGAGGACGTGGCCCCAACCCAAGAGGCATGGTCAGATAGGATTAGCAATAAGGTGGCTCTTATAGCTAGATGGAGTGCTATGAGTTGAGTGATTCTCATAAGTGAGTGTTGAGGAGAGTCAAACTAGACAAAGTGGCTATATCATCACATAGTGTGTCTATCAACAACATTGAAAATGATATCATTGGTTATTGGGTCTTTAATACCAACACATTCACCTACTTGGTTATTGGGTTTTTAAAACATATAGGAAGGTTGACATCACCTACTTGAAAATACAAGGAGGGTGCGAATCAGCGCTATAGATGAAGAGGTTAAACACAGCTTGCAAGATTCATAATGTCAAACGGAAAGAAGGATCAGCTAAAAACAACACCCTACACAAAGTAGCAAAGGAAAGTATAAAGATGTTTGTCACAATCCAATGGAAAATGCAAGTGGGCATCAACGAGTACCGAACATGTAGAGAATATGATTTGGTATAGGAGAATTGCAACATTGGATGTCAAGATGTGTCGGTAGTAAACAACACCTCAAACAAGGCAAACTAGATAGGCATGAAAGACGGATCTCCCGGAAAAATTGTTATACCCATAGTTACCAAGTCCAAAGAGAATCTGGATCCGTTTAGGAGGTCAAAACAATCCGAAAATCCGGAACTCTTGAAAAAGTTCAGAAAAAAATGATGTGGAATATATTAATTTATAAATATGCAAAAATTGACAAATACAAAGAAAAACATTAATAACGTAATACAAAATGTTAATATATTTAATATTTAATATTTAATTGGGTATTGGGAGTTTTCTCATCACAAATAAAACTAAAAATAATAAAGCCGACTAGGACCAAATTTATCCAGTTTGGCTGAAAAATCCGGATCCAGCCAAATTTTGTGCAGATACGGCCGGATTTGGTAACTATGGTTATACCACAAGGTTTGCCTCAATAGCTTCAAAAATAGCACACAAAGAAGGAAAGAAACCAGATGGAACTTTTGCAAATACTCTGCTTCTTTGATTTGTTAAATTTGAAAACTTAAAACAGGTGATACATATAGAATTTCTTTACTTTGTACTACATTATATACTAACATAAATGATCCATTTTATTTCCAAAAAGAAAAGAATAACAGAAAAATCTCATATGATCATACAAATTACTTTATCCACATAAAAATTTAAAATAGAAAAAAATGCTACCCAACTTTATAAATCTAGATTCTACAAGGTATTTTACAGCACTTACTAAATGATGTTGTCATTGGACGTTAACTCTAGGATCCAAGAATTTGTGGATGTAATCTTGTTTAAACAACATTCATGTATAATGAAAAAATAAATGTCTTAGTGACACTATTTGACGATCTAGGACTTAATGACACACACTTCATGTAAACTAATAATATGCCTAGCTTATGAAATAAGCTTATAACTCTGATCTACAAAAGAATTCTCTCAAGTGTTTGTAGCTTGTTGTTCCCATAAAGCAATAGTTTAGTTGCATACAGCATAATGTCGCTGCTTGAGATATGGTCTATTATCATCGCTATGCCATCCTATGCTTGCTCCTTTTGTCCAACTGAAACAATAAATTTAATATATATAAGGTATTGACTAAAACAACACAATTTATGTTAATCATAGAAAAAAATAAGATAGAGAAAAATAAAAAAGGTACAATCACCTTGATCTTATCACTTTATTTCTTCCCAACATTACATGGCTAGTCTCAAAACTTTTACTCAATAGCAAATAGGTCAAACCAATAGAGTGCCACGTCATCTAGGTAGAACCATACACTCATTTTTTCTAATATTTAACTTGAAAGCTTGTGGTATAGAGTTACGTATCCAATCCGTTAAATTAGAGAAAAAAGCATACAAATGAGAAAATGGAAAAACATGAAACAAAGAACACAATGTCTAGGATTAAGAAAATGGCAAAACGTGAAACAAAGAACACAGTGATAGGGATGAAAGAAAACCTTCAGAAAGTCGTGTGTTATCAAGGGTGGATTTCAGATTTCTAGAAAGCTTGAGTGGCAGAAAATTGTGTGAATATAATCTCATGCTTCTGTTCGCACTTTAAGAGATGATGATAAGTGACCTTCATTGACATTCTGGTTTCCGCACAGGTGTTGACTCATTGGATGTGTTTGCAACAATGTAATTTTGCTCATGGTTAAAACTGGTTGATCTAAAAAATTTAAATGGAGGAGTATGAGCAGAGATTCTGAGAAAGCACCTGTGACACAAAAGTTTGTAGCAAACTGCCCATATATCATAATGTTTGTCAAAAAATAATAATACATAGTGTACACTAAAGATGTTTGCCTTTGGTTCATGTTAAAATTTTAAATTTCTGACCTATTTTGCACCAAGAATGTGAAACAAGTACGTGGAACCTTCCAAAAGAGTGAGTATCAGAAGCAGGGATGGCTAGGTCAGCGAACAGCATAAACTCTGGGGTATGCTTCATAAGGAAACGCAAGAAACATGGAATTGGTAGAAAGCAGTTTTGGAGATGGTGGAAACTTCTGGATACTCTTAGGAACAGTGTAAGAAGCTTTTGGAAACTCCTTGAAACATCTAATGAATAACTGAACAAATCATCTGAGAAACTGTGTTCCAAGGCAACCAACTCTGGAAACTCCTGGAAAACAGCTCCAAGGTGACACAAGAGTTTCCAAATATGGCACAAATATTCTGGAAGAGATTCACTCCTCTCTAGATGTTTATAGAAGTTTCCACTAATTTCTGGGATAGGAAAATCACTGAAATGTTTAGAAAATCTGGAAACAGGTTTCCACCTACTGGAAACCAGTTGAGAGGTCCAGAGGTTCTGAAACATATTTTAGGATTCATGAATGAGAGTTCTGTATAGTCAAAAGGAGCTCCAGACATGGGCGCATCTTACTTGCCACTGAGAGAAAATTGACTCCAGTGACTGCTACTAGGGTTTCCGAAGGTCCACATGTTCCTTATTTGATAAAACTTACGGCGAAGTCTACAGCTAGTAGGAAATGTTAAGGCCCTTGCTCTGCCAACCATGCGATTTTCAAAGTAATAGAGGACCCTCCTTTTGACTGTGTTTGATCTTCAATCCTAGAATTCAACCGAAAAAAGGGACTTTTCATGGAGATAGTTGAGCTTGGAACTGGGTTGTGGGTGGTTAGGTTTAAAATTGGGTAGCTGTTTGATGGCTCCATTTAATATAGCACCTAATTCTTATTTCAGCTGTCATTTACAACAAAAAGAAAAGGTAACCTGTTATCATATTCGCTTGGCATGAAACTAAGTAAAGCTACAGGCAAACCAATAAATACCATTCAGATAGAAAGAGGTAATCGGCAAAATTCACAATAATCAGGTGCTGGATTAGCCCATCTAACAGTTCAAAAAGGGGAAATCCTGGGGATTTATGACGGGAAAATGATAGTTTGATTAGTACTTACCTTATGAGACCGGTGAATTCTATAAAGAGCTCCAACTGGCAATCAAAGAAATCCTCTATAGTCTCCCTCAGCTTTTCTGATAAAATCATTGTCCATTCCCCAATTTATTACAAAACATAAAATGTCATTCGCTCTTGCCATAAACCCTTCCAAATATTATTACACATATACAGCAAAATGGGGATTTAGTTACCTCTGATAGGAACGAAAGGCATGATAAGATAAGCACAGTTGGTGGCAATCAGGTGTGCAAGGGTGGTGGAGAAGACATTGGGTCTATACCCAACTGTGCTGCAGCTCTTGTGAATGAATTCCAGCTCCTGGGTGTTGAAAACAAAAACATAAATATTTTTCCAAACAATTTGAACCCTATAAAACAATCTGAACCCTCTAAAATGTAGGTTTTACTAAAGATAAAACTGAAAAGGAAAACAGTGGTTGAATATACCTTGCAGACATCGTGAGAGAGGAAGCCTGGAATGATTCGTCGTTTGTATTCCACCATTTCTGTAGCCAACTCTTGTAGGAATCATAAATTTACCCCGTAAAATTCAAAAAACTGTTTGCGTTTCCTCTTCTAAATTAGACGCTATGCAAAACGAACTTTGAATCTATCTCAAAAATTAGTCGTGCATTAATTGGCAATTTTGCCAAGAATGAAAGTGGCCCTTCTATGAATATATTTAAACCATAATTTTTATGCCGATCATTGATAATGCGAAATGAAAGTGGCTCTCATATCGATATATCGACTAGTATTATATATTTGAAAAGTGTCTCCTACATATTGATTTTAACGTTTTTATTTTAGATTTAGCCTATCACATTGCTTAATACTTTTATTTCATTCTTTTTATATTTCCTTTTTATTAATAGTAAAATAACTAGAAATCGCATGTGTATAATGCAATGTGAATATCGAAGAGTGTATGTTATTTGATTTAGAGGGATAGTTATTACTTTTGTAGTTGATGTTGATAAGGGGTGTGATTGATTTTGTAAGTGTAGAAATATAGATGACGTATTACATTTAAAGGTTTTATCTCTACATTTCAAAGTTGTTACGAATTTGTACACATACATTGGCAAATCTTATATCATGAATGGTAGTGTTTTGCGGACTATTTTATTTGAACTAAACATGAATAGATTTGATACATTTGATACCGCTTTGGATAGTTAATTACTTTTGTAGTTGATGTGGATTGTTATTATTTTGGGAAATTGTGTTAGTGTTACATCAGTTGTTTGGTTGGTTTTTTTGTTGAAAAAGCCTTTTTTGTACTTTGCAAATCTTTTGCAAGTCTTATATCACGAGATCTGAACTAAACATGTATACATGAAGACCTTCATACATTTGCAGATTTTGTATCATGAGTGGTAGCCTTTTGTGGCCAATTTTATTTGTACCAAACATGAATACATTTGATACCCCTTGAATGGCACTCCCGATTTGGATACAAGAAGTGTTGAGTAAAGTAGTAGTGGAGGTGGTATCAAAGTAGAGGGTAGTATTTACGATGGGTTGGGTGATAGTAGTCTTGACTCCTCCTTTCTTCTTGCTCCAAGTGTTGGTCACAATTCCCTAGTACCATTGTTGTCCAAGAGCACTAAATTGCGATGCTAAGATGGAATTCAGTGTTATTGTTCTGGTACAGTAGTATGAATTACACTGAATAGAGAGGAAGTGAACAAAATAACACAATTAGGTTTGTCTTGATTGAAAAAAGGGTAAGTAGATAAGATCTTTGTAAAGATCAATTTCTAAGGTGATCATCATAGATAGAAAGTCTTGCAGTCGATAGATAGTTGTTTGAAATTCAAACCCAAAGTTATCTCTACAATCTTTTCAACGACCTAACAATCTCATTACAATTTCTACATCACCAATGGTTCTAGTATTTTGTTACCAAGCCATATTCCAGATACAAGAATCTTGTGTGGGACATAAGTTCTTAATTTGAGACTACTTGTGATTAAATATATTTGGACTCTCTCCATTTGTCTCCATTTTAGATCTCACATGTTGTTACCCAAAACCTCACAATCGAAAAGGACCACTGGAGTGACAAGTAAACCGAACATTGAAGTTTTTTTGGGTTTTTAGAATGAAGTGAAATATTTTTCCATCCTTCTCCTAGTAAATAAAATGAATAAATGAATGGAATGGTTATAAGTGGGTTATAATTACATCCAAAAAAAATAGAAAGGTTTATGGACCTATAAGCATAAACCTACCTATACTAATTTACATTGCATTTTTACTTTTAAAATTAAATATTTAGATACATTTCTTAAATTACACACACACACACACTTCAAAGGTAGGGACGTTTTAAACCCTCTTTAATGGGTCGTGGGTCTATGTATAGTGTAGAGGATGACACCCACCATACATCTATATGTTGATATTTATCCAACATACTTCTTAAGTAAAGTGCATTTATCATGCTTTATATGCTCATTAATTTGGGTACATGTTTAGCAAATTACATCAAAATAATTGTGATTTGAAACATGTGATCTCTTAACTATAACTACAACGCCATACCAACTACATTCGCCCATATTTTGAATAAAACATAGCAAGATACATGATAGATTACATAACATATATGTGATGACATACATCCGATATATTATCATGTGTGTTGGATAACGTCTAGGTGACAGTCGTACCTAAGAATTCAGCAACCCAAAAAAGGGAAAAGAAAAACTTAAAAGCAATCTGTTTATTTTTAATAAATGGAAAAAAACACATGTTTTAGCAATTACCCTACGAGAAAATTTTGCTTCGGTTGTTATACCCTCATTAGAGTTGAAATTTCGTTCTTCTTCTTTTTGATGAAAAGGTCTTTATAGGAACTAAAAAATTAGTGAAAGAAAAATCTGCGCGTAGAAAAACGGGGAGAACATGGCAGCTAGCAATTCTGATTAGTATGCAGATTAAAGAAAATGTTCTTATTACTATTGTTTTTTCTTAACTGTGTCCGTTAGAAACTGGATATAACGGGCAGCTTGGTCCGGTACATAAACAATGTCCATGGCAGTTCCTCCCCGGCACAAGACTTTGCAGAAATATTAGTAACAACTATTATATGTTTCCTACATATCTTTTTCCCTCATAAACAGGAGGGGGAAAAAAAATACATCATTGTATTTAATCAAGCAAAAACATGTGGAGAAAGGAAGATATCAGAAGTCTCACTTTATTTGAAATATGCCGAGAAATAACAATCTAAAAATTATTTTTATCATAAACGTTTCACATATCATATTGATTAATAAATTATTCAATACTTTCTCCACCAATTTTCCATTGAATGAAGTAAAATAACAAATGGGGCAGACTTCATCATTGAAAAAAAAAATTCTTAAGTGGAAAAACAAAACTAATCACACCCAAGAACATACCAATCAACAGATTTGCAAACATATGTGATGTTTACATTAAGAGATCTTTTTCTCTCTATAAAATTCTGTCTTCTTCTCTAAATACGTTGCTTTGTTCTCCAAAATCTGTTTGGTTGTTTCCTGCCACAATAATAGTTACGAAATGCTTCACTATAATCCAAGATTAACCTGTTGATCGGCAATCTCTCTGCAAGATCCTCAACAATATAATCATCCACAATGTCAACAAATGAACGTCCATAAAACTTTGCATGGTATGCACAAGAGAGAAGTAGTCTCGGACAAGAATGAGGCCAAAAAAATACTATACAATTTATAGAGTGAAATTGATCGGCATCAATCCCACTGCACCACCCTGCCCACACATCGATTTTAATATCAATATTAAGCTCTGTCTCTTCATCTCTAAATTCAATATCCCATCCATACCATGATCCCTCTTCTGCAAGAGATAACAATATTAATTCTTGGCAAGTGATATGCTGTGACTCCATCTCTGTGCCGAACTATGTATTAAGTCTAAGCTGCTTGAACGTTCTCCTTAAATACATAACTTTGCTATCCCACCAAAAATAGAAGTGTTTTGGCTTTACTATAATTGTAAGAAGAAAAGCACGCGCACTTTTAAAGCACCTTAATTCAATATGGGTGTATAATTTTAGGCAGTTAATTTATTTTGCATGGTGGGTTTGGGATTTTAGGCAGTCAATGCTAATTTTAATTTTAATTTTAGTTTCCCTGTCAGAAGATGGCAGACAGTGAGCAACCGTTATATGAACTATGTGTGGCGACACAGAACTTTTCTTTACTATAAATAAAAACATCTTAATTTAGAAAAGTGTTCTTAACTAGATACTGGGAGCTAAAAACGAAAACGTTTTTCTAAATTAGGATGATAAGATAGACTAAATTTACTTTCAAATTTACAATTGAAATGGTTTTCTTTAATTAAACACAGTTAGCAAACCATTATTCGCATATTCTACTTGATAAAATTTTCTGCATATTGCTCTTACATTTGATATATTTATGGGATGATTAAATTTAATTTATTGATGGTTGATGTGGAGTAAAATACTAGTAGTCTTTCTTTATTCGCACCATTATTAAGTGATTCATAATTATGGAGATATAATCGCGAGGTTTTAACCTTTCTTTCACATTATTGAGCTTTGTTTTCTATAATTATAGTTGTGAAAAATCATACTTTCATAATTATAGTTGTGAAAAATCATACTTTCATCAAGCTCGTCAATTCCATACTTCTTTCCATGTCTTTAATTACATATTCAAGCAAACCCACATTTTTGTTTTCAAATTACCCAAGGGTATATTTTTCATTTAAGTCATAAGTGTAAAATTAGGTTTTTTCCGACTTTTTTCTATTTTAGAATTTTCATTTATTTTTGAGTGAATGCCACTATTTTTCTGAACAATATTAAAATATTATGAATTTAAAAATTATATTTTGTGTAACACTTGCTATTTTTTTACTATTTTTTGAAGTTTCAGATTTGAAGGAGGATCTACGAGCAAATGAGAAGAGAAATAAAAATTTTCAATTTCTTTTTAAAAATGTACATCAAGGAATCTATCATTGCGTCCTCTCATCAAGAGCTTTTTGAAAAGTCATAGTTTGGAAAAAATAGAGCATTGAGGTATCTAGACAAGTGTTTGAAGATTTAGGGCTCTTTAAGGGTTGTAATTTAGGTAGGGGCATGCCCTTGTCATTATTCACGTGCCACACCAAACTTGTCGCCATCACCCATGTGTAAAAAATGCCACCCGCTACCCACTGCTCATTCACTCGTGTGACCACTTGCTTGTTCCCCTAGTCCCCCTCTTTGAAACCCTTGGTCAGATTGGGTGACTACCTGATCTAATGGCCCTTTGACCTCTTTCCACCAACTCTTGGTCACATCGCATTCCATCCAAGTGACCAACTTACACAGATCTTAATTACCCTTAATGAAAACACCCCTGATCATATGGATAAAAATTTGCACCATCCCTTGTTTTCTTAAGAAAACTTTAAGGATGTCAATCGTGACATGTGAACGTGGCTATCAAATACACCAAATTGCTAGCAATTAGTTTTAAAAATAATAACATATTTGAGTGGATGGACCCATATATGACCGTTCGCTGAAGGTTTTTGATCCCCCAAGGACTTGCCCTCACCAATAGGCTTCTATTTTTGGGCACTGAACTTCCATTTTGATCCACAAGGGATAGGAGGGTGATTTGTTTTTTAATCCTTCCTATTTTTTCAATCTCTTCATAGTAGTACACTCAATATTTGTCTGTGAACAACTCAAAGTTTCAAATTTTGCATTTTTTCTTGAGAGCTTACACAATTATTCTTTTTGGAATCTTATAAGGGCTGCAACTTTTAATCCACTCAATAGATTGAGATGTTATTTTTTTGAAAGTGGAATTTTTTAGCACCCTATGCTATTATAACCTTAGTTTAGGCTCATTTAGTCATAAACTTGTCATTTTTTAGTTTTTACAAATTTATCATTATAAAGAATATGCAATTATGTATTATTCATAAAATACACCTTATTTTGTTGGGGTATCCTTTTAATGCCTCTTTGATCTTAGTCATTGGGCCAAAACATTTTATTTGGACATTTTTTTGCAAAACCACATAGCTATATGTCACTAGGAGTATTCTTAAGTGTGTTTCATTTGGATAATTTTTTAGGTACTTTATTTTTTCCTTAAAAATTTCAATGGCTTCAAGCAACCATGATCTTGACACCATCACATAGGAAAAAAATACCTGAAGTTGGAAAACACAATGTTATTTTTTGAAGTTTTTGCACTTCAAGAAAACATGATTAAGCATGCTGAAAATGATACAAAAATTAAGAAACCAAACTCCTTATTACTCTCACTAATTTCTAGAAAAGATGCCCTTATCCATTTATTGCATAACATTGTTGCAAGTTTGCAATATCAAATTGATACATCAGAAACACCTTCCATTGATCATAATCTACTGTATGTCACTAATCCTACACCTCTAGAATCTGATTCATCATATTATGTGTTCCATGTTATATTTTATGCACTTATTATCACACCTATTGCAACCGCCCACATCAAAGCCATCTAACTTTTTTCTTGGCTCATATGAGAAACATATAATTGGTTTTGGTTCATGTATACTTCATGTTATGGATCCCTTTAGTGTATGTATTGGTATGCACTTATAAGGCATTGTTCCCCCCATCTAACTTTTTCATTGGAATACTCTCCATGACATTGGCTATAAAAACATGTGCTTTATCATCATTGGGATCACTTCATATGATATCAATTAATTTTGTATGCTTTACTCCCAATGATAATATTGAGAAACACATGGGTTCATATGCACATCTAATCATGTAAAAGAGACCTTATATTGTACTAGTGGAGTATGATAAAATTGACATGTCATAAAATGATTGCACACAACCCTAGATCACATGCAGTCATCCTATTCCCACCATCCAAGTTAATTTGATGTATATTCAGATCAGTTGTGGTGTCGTTATTAATGTTCTTTACACATACACTACATGGTTGATTCTACCTACCACACACACATGATATAACTCCCTAGAAGACAACTAAGAAGTATAGAGTCAATATCTTGTCATGACCCCTAAATAAATTACATAAACAAACTTAGAAAATAAAGTGATATAGTCAAGATTATGGATTCAAGTGAATGTAACTTCTTATCTCACAAAAAAATGAATATAGACACAAACTTAAATAAAAATGACACACCAAAAAATCTTATGTTCATTCACCTTGAATTGGGAAAAACATACAAACACAAAAATGCAACTTTATTTTGAGGGTATAAAATACATATGTAAATATACAATACTTGTGCATCAATAGAGTTGACTTAATACCTATATTTATGTGCAAACTTGTGTGTGCCTACTAAAGTCTCTCATTTCAAGTCACTACCACTGTATTTGAAGAAGAAAAATTAGCACCACTGTCTCTCTAAATTCTAGCTCACTTATGACTAACAAATTTCAAATGCAGTCCATTCCCTTTTTAAGATGCCAATCACTAACTATTATGAAATTCTAAAAGTATTAGCTTTTTCTATGAGAATCAACTCATATTCCCTTCTTTCCTCTTTAACTTCTTTCTAATTATATGCTTAGAACGATAGGGCCTTTGACATCTTACCTTGCATAACATCTTTTGTGGATGTTGCATATGTAAATATTATGTAGAGGGAAAGAGGTTATGTTGCACATCATGGGAATTTATGATGCATCTCATAAAAATTAACCATCAACATTTTTTTAGTTTAAGTGAAAAGCACAATGACACTCTAAGCCAACATGAATCTCCTTTCTATAATTAGTGTTTGGCTAACATCGCCCTATAATTATCCTATAGTCACCCACTTAGTGATGGAATAATTTCAACCTATAGTCAAACTATATTTTCCTAGTTAGGGAATGTAACATTTCCCTATATTCTACCTATAGCCTCCCTATAGTTTCCTAATTAGTAGTGGCCTAACATCACCATATAATCAACATATATATAGTTTATCTGATGCAGGATCATCAAGTGTAAATATTATATTTTGGTGTGGTAGGGATTATATATGTTTTGGAGATGAAAACATATGGTTTGGATTTAGTATAAACCTTCCCTAGCCTTTATATCCCTCTAATTTCATTTTCCCTCCAAAAACCAGGATTCAAAAATTTAAATTTATAATAAGGATTTCTAGGATTTTTCAAGCCTTATAGCCAGATGAGTTGATCATGAAACCTCATGAGGAGTTTGAAGTGATGTCATTTAATGTATTAAGGTGAAAAAAACCTCTCCCACACATGTTAACCATATTGGCTGAGGTCTTGAGCTAAGTCACTTGGGTGGTTAGTAATCAGTTAAGGTTGTAAAAATGATAAAACTAAGCAAATGAGATCATTATAAGGAAGTAGGAGGAGTGATAGGGGCATGAAGGAAGGTGAAAGGATTATTTAAATGAGATTTTTAGTGTAATAGAGATCAATTTTAAGGTTTTGGTATCATACTTCTATGATCATTTGCTAAATATATTGTTGTATATGACTGTACGTAAGTGAAATTTGGTATTCTAGCATTGCTCTTGTGCTTGTTCTCTTCGTTATTTTGCATTTTTACTGTAGGGGATAAAATTAAAATAGGTTATATGATGTTTTTTGGATCAATAGAGGATTTAAAGGGACTGAAAACTATAAAGAGACCATTGTCCAGGTTTGTCAGACTATTATAGTCAAGTCTATCATAGAGAAGAGGTAAAAAAAATGCTTTTTTTAACATAATAAGTCCATCAAACTTGTTGGGATGTGTTAAGGGATTATATGAATCATTTAATGACTATTTAGATACCCAAAAAAGGCTTTGAAAATATCATGTTTCAACAAAATATTTCCAAACTATACCCTTCGCATGCCCACTAATAGTATTGTTTAGACCCCCTTGTGAATTGTTATGAATAAATTGAGTTAAAATCCATATTTAATGGTTTTTATTTATTACATAAATACATGAACTAGCCCTAGATCAATAGTAAAAAATTGGTAAGGATAATCCTTGTGGAATTCCTTAAAATTTGTAAGAGAAATTAGGGTAAATCTATCTTCTTGGGCGCAATGTTAAGGGCAGTATGAATTGTCATGAGCATAGGTCATTTTAGATCTCATTTAGAGTTGTTGGAAGGATGGGTAGGTTCACAAGAACCTTAAGATCATTACTAAATAGTTAGAGGAGAATATCCCAAGAGAAACATTGTGCTTGATTAAGATTGGTCGAATATCTTCTTTCTGGCAGAAAAGTTAATTGAAAGAAAACACAAGGTTAGTCAAGAAGGATTACCTCTCTATTTAGGAATCCATCAAGTGGTATCGGAGCTGTAAGCTCCTTTAAAGAGAAAAATAATGGTATACAGTGAAGAGAAAAAATAATATTGAGGTGGTGAAGAATCTTGATGTTAAGAAGGGAGCTCTTTATAGCTTGGAGAGAGATAATGGCAACCTTTTAGAAGAGAAGAAGCATCGAGAGAAAGCTAGAGGATCATTGAAGATAAGAAGAGGTGTGAGAACCTAAAATATTTCATTAAAGTTCAAGAAGAAAATAACCCAAGGGGGAATATAATTAGAAATGTCAACATACTAGGTAAGAAGAGGGAAACCTAGGGTGAGACATAAGTAAGGTGGAAAAGACTTGCTAAGAGGCATATTGAGGTCTAGAAGAGAAAAGAGATAAAATGAGAAAAGAAAAAGATAATAGAATGAAGGGATTTTCTAGGAGAGACGCTACATGAAAAAGGAGGGAAAAATGAATAAATATGTGGTTAGTGAATAAGAGATATCTTTGATAAATATGCTGGTATAAATGATACTCTTGATAGAGGACAAGAGAGAGAAAGAGAGCCAAGGGTTGTTCTAGAGATCAAGAAGAAAATCAAGTGGCCTATAAGGTTACTCATGGATAAGAGAATACATATTTCCATTAGAGACAAAGAAGAGAAGAGAGAAGTTGCAATATAAGCAAAACAAGAGTGAGATGGAGAAGCTCTCATACAAGAAGCTCATGAAATAGTTGTAGGCCAACAAGTAAGAAGCAAATGATCAAAACCTTGGGAGAGATGAAATATACATGGAGGAGGATACTGACACTAGTATTTGTCATCCAAGAGTGATGTTAGAAGAAGAAGAAGATACTACATAAGAAGAAATTGAAGACATGATTTATAAGAATTTAATCAAGAAGGATAAGAAAGAGGGTTGCAAGGAGACTTTTAGGGTGCAATATGGCCTCAAAATTTCATTTCTATTTTTTTTTATCGCATGTATGTAGGTTTACAAGTTGATGAGATGAAGGAATTATAGAATGCCTTGACTAGAGAAGCATTTGGGCTAGATTACTGACTCATTGATAGAAGACATGTACCTAATGGAGTGTTTATGGAGAAGACGAAAATGGATAATATCAATGACAAGGAGGATTTAAGCTTCATCATTCTAGAGGATCAACAATTGAAGAAAGAATAGGTCAACTTGACCAATGATCTAGGTAGACTAAGAGGAAAAATAAGGAGACAACATAATGCAAGTTATATCACTTAAAGAGAGAATAAGAAGAGAACCTAATATGGTGTTAAAAGGAAAACATAAGACACATATACAACATGAATAAGTGCCTAACTTGGAACATGATGAAGATTAATTCAAAGAGAAAGATATAATGTCAAATGAAAAAGGATAAGGTGTATTTTAAAAAGAGTAGTGCCTTAGAGCACTTGAAAGAAGTGAAATGGATAGAAAAAATGAGGATGAAGCTTGTGAAGGAGCTCAATGACAACCCATCTAATGGAATGAATAAGGTAGTAAAAGGGAAATAAAGGAGAACACTAAGGAATATATGATTTAGGCATCAATAATGCAAGGATAAAAATTGTTGGATTTGATGGGAGACGAGGAAGACATTAAGAAGGAAGAAGCTGAGTGTAGCTCTTGAAAAAATAATATGATGCAATTAGTAATGAAGAATCCTTAAAGAGGGATCATGATTGAGAAGAGTCCATTGACAAGAACCAAGATAAGGAGAAATGGATGAAGTTGATTGAGAATGAACAAAACATCAAGGTAAATTATAGCGGTGAATATTCGTTAATTCATGAATATTTCTATTTTTAAAATTTTCATTTGGGCAAATTTTTAGGGTAGGAATTAGGACTGAGTTTCCTAAATTTTCTAGGTATAATTTAATTTTGGGGATTGGTTTGCCTAACATTTACACTAATAGCCGACTATTTTAATTTAACTCACCTTTAGTGTGAAATTGAAAATTTTCAAATTCACCTTCATACATATACTAATTACGTGTTTTATAATTCCATATGAAAAATTCTGACTATCAAAACATTTTTCATTCAATTTATTTTTGCTTAACACGATAGTGACTAGATATTGCAAATTGCAACCTTGCAGGTATGCATTAAGGTATTTTAAATTGTTATGGTATTGTATCACATGCTACCGAGTGGCAACATGTTCAATACTACTGGATAGTAGCATTTAAAATGCTACCTAGACGGTAGCATTGTGTATGCTACCTACCTGTATCATTATAGATGCTACCGTCTAGTAGCATGTTCAATGCTACCATATGGTAACATGTTCAATGCTACCGACCCAGTAACATTGTGTATGCTACAAGTCGGTAACATTGTCTATGGTACCAAAAAATAGCATGTACAATACTACTAGTCAATAGAATTCACAATGCTACCATTTTGTAGCATTATACATGCTACCAACTAGTAGCATTGGACATGCTAATGTCTGGTAGTACTATGTATTCTTGTGAAAACTTTCACAATGTTAAGATTTAAACCTTTTTCACTTGCTATTTACAATTTTTTAAATATTCTGCTTAAAAACTAGCCTATTTGAAAATTCTAGTTGTATAGGTACAATTGATTCTATGTATAATGAAAACAAGATAGATCAAATTAAAATAAAAAGTAGCATATTACATTATTTCAACTAACTAAAAAAATGAGGACTCAACTTGCATCCACTATAAACAATAACATAAGTAACAAATTTTCATTAAAATTTTATTTATTTTTTGTCAGTTTAGATTAATTTTTTTACATCTTTGTCACAATCAAACCTTTTTCTTGTTTGAATACTGAAACCCCTATTGTTAATTGTATTCGACATGAAAAAATTATCCAAAACATATCCCCTTAAGAAATAATTAACAATTCAGTAGATGAAGATATAATTGATGATGACATACCAGAGCTAGAAGACAATCCTCACTACTATATGCCTCTGATAGAAGAATTTTCTAATGAATAAATTCAAGTAGAAGATAATATTGAAAATACTATTCAAAAAATGAAATCTGCGAGAAGGAAGAAAACTACTTGGAGAAGGTCTTTTCAAGTAGATTAGGCAACAAAATATCGATTCATTTAACTTGTAGAGCCAAAAAATGGTAATGATACTCCAAAATAATGTATATGTATAATTTAATATTGGAAATTAGGTAAAGAACATAAATTGCAACTAAAATTAGACATAATTGAGAAACATTGTGATAAAATATGTGTGACAGTCAAAGAAAATGATGGAAAAATAATGAAGACACATATATGGAAAACAACAAAAGAATGCATGCATGTAATATATATGGAGGAGTATGAAATTAGGAAGAAACATTGTCGAAAACTTATGGAGAAAGGAGGAACAATTAATGCAAATTTTGGAAAAGATGTAAATGACAATTTTAAGGCAAAAAATATACAATTTTCAACTATATTTTTCATTCTTGAAATGGGAAGACCTATTTCATATTTTTCTGAATTGAAGAATTTTTTTTAAGTTTAACGGGTTTTCTTACCTTCCACAATCACATTGGTTAGACACCAATACTTGGGAAATGGAAAATTGTCGTGCAATAATTGAAAAGGAGGATTTGAAAGAGAAAGTCAAGAATGTAAGTTTTATCTCCCTTTATGTCGATGAGGTTACATTAGTGGCCACCACATCTTGGGTTTGCATGCATGTTTATACTTTTGAAAACCACACAAGGCAACCTCATCTTCTAGCTATAAATAAAATGAAGGAAAAATGCAATGTTGAAACTCTTTTTAAATTGGTTATATCTAATTTGAAGTTTATAATTGGGATGGATTATTATTCAATAGCTACAAATATTATATGTGTTGTTGTTGATTGGTGCATCAATAATGTAGGACCATAAAATGAGTCTTTGTGTCTGCCTACAAACATCAGTTGTGCCTTACATGATTCCAATTCATTACATTGCTCATAGGCTGGATCTTGCATACAAGATATTTAACACATTTGAAAATGTTGAAAATTTTGAATAGCACTGTTATCCTTGAATTGCACACGTATATGTAAAACAATCCAAAAATATTTCAGGAGTTTCTAAAATTTTCAATTGGAGTGACATATGGTAAAAATTTTCTTAAAGATGTTGATAAAAGATGGGTTTCCATGTATGAAACTGCACACAATTTTTTTTAATGAATACCCATCATTAATTGGTTTCATGTTTAAGTATCGTATGTGTGTTGACAAGGCAAAAGATCTAATTTAATGCTTAACAGATTTGGAAACATTGTTTACACTTTACAAGATTCTACCCATGTTGAATGAAATCAATTCCTAACAAAACATGCTCAATAAAAGTCCATTTATATACTCGACTTCATTAGATTGAGAAAAAGAGTATGTCAAACACTAGATTTGTTATACAACTTTGATGAATGTTTTCAAGGACATGTATTCATCAGTTGGAAAACTTTAATAATTTTAAAGCATCCTAAAAGATATTTTAGATTCAATATAACTAGTAATATTTGTATCCATGTAAATGAGAATGAGATTCAAATGCACACTTTCCAAAAAAGAGTGGATATTGTTGGAACAAAAATTGGAGAAGTACCTATAACACGTAATTTATATGAAGGTATTTTAACTCAAAAAAGGATAAAATTGCAAGAAAATTTCACAATGCTTATCCAGTGAGATTAGAGAACAATTTAAAAGGGATTAGATTCTTAAGGCTGTAGGTAGTTGTTCAATCCTATATTTTTGAATTTTGTAGCATGTAAGAAAGCTATCATTGATTCATATAAAAGACACATAGGTTACTCTCATTATGAATTTTTGGAAAATTAGTATAATTTAACAAATTTAAAATTAAGGGTATTCTTTAGACGGAATGTTGACATTCATGTTAATCAGCTCATTTCAACGTCACAATGGTTGAGACAATGATGAGGGACTGAGAGAACTTGGCAAATAATGGAGTAGAGCTAGAGAGACTATCGAAAAAGTTGAAGCCCGTAATAACATCATAGAGTCTGGAATCCTACTATGTCTACCATCCCTGGTGCCTTAATAAAAATATTATGCAAGATAGTGGTAAATAATATCACTTTGGAACATTGAAGATTCAAAACTAGGTCGAATTGGATGGTTAAATGGTGATTTAATTAACGCATTTACATAGAGGATTTAAAGGTGAGCCTTCAAGATCTAGATTATTAAACTCTCTGGTACTAAGTCAATTACGAGTGGTTTAGGATGATAGGTCTGTGTCCTTCCATTTCATCAAGGATTCAGTTTCCTATTGTATCAAAATAATTGGGTAGATGGAGGAAAATATCAACCATATCCCCTCTCTACTAGATCATCCCATCAAGTGTAAAGGGATTCTATCTAGGGAAACCTAGCCTTAACACGAGAACCAAAAGCTAAAGTCTCCCTATTGCTAAGATAGAATGATCCGCAACAGCACCATTGGCCAGGACACTATTCTCTATGCTCCATTTTTGTAATAATCTATCTGACAGACAACCCTGCCCCCTTCTAATCTAGCTCTGGTGTTTTTATAAAAAATCATTGTCAAATAACTTAGATTGGATGTGGTCTCAAAGGGATTGAGGAAAATGTGGAACTGCTTATCAAAGAAGGAATTAAAACCATTGGGTATCCCTCTGCTTTGTTCTTGTAAAACTTTTAGAAAGTTCCTTCAAAACCAACTCATTTCATGGAATTGGAGGTATAGAGTAACTCAGATGGAAGAAATTCAGTCTAACAATCTTGCAATGCACAAGGCAGTGCTGGACTATATTCGACAGTTAATGTGAAACAAGTGTGTGACGCTTGTGGCATTCCGGAGGCTACTTGGAATAATGGAAAACTTAAAACTATGGATAAATTTCTATCCTAGTAGCACCGAGACCTTGTCATGAATAGCTTCCACTGAATCTTTTCAAAATCCATGAATCGATTTCTCTTAAATGATGTATGAGATCATTCTGAAGATAATTACTATGTTGTTTAAGTGTTAACATTTGTTAAGCTTTTGTTATTGAAATCTTTTTGGATAAAAATCTAGAGACTTGTTTGAGATTGTATGTTTCACGATATGATATGGACACATTTCCTTATGAAAGAGTAATGACAATATGGAAATTCTCTTGAAGAAAGGAGAGGGGTCTGTAATTATAATACATGGGCTAAAAGTAACAAAGAATACATAAACATTGAAACACCGACTTAAAATAGCAATGAAATATTAGATAATAATTTCCGTTTTGAAGACCTAAATAGTCAAGAATTGTTTGAGCTACTTGATATAGACTAAAGATGTATGTATGAAACATATTATTTTTGGAAATCAAATTTCATATCATATTATAAGTATGTAACTTGTTATTTGTGATATACACATGTTATTTATTGAATAATATTTTCAGTGTTATAATTTATTTAGAGTTTTTAATCAAGAAATGTCATACTTAGTTTTTGTTGTATTTTAAATCACAATAATATCATGAATATTATTTGGAAAAAATAATTTAACAGAAAGTGCATGAATATAATACAAGTATTAATACCATATAAATATTTTAACTCTCAATTGGATTTTCATATAATGAAGAAGATCAAAATTACTAGAAAAGTATATATTTATATAATAGTAGAGAATATTAAATTGTTTTACAAATTACAACTAGAGTTTCAAATGAATTTTTTGAAAATTTCATCTTGTATCTTCATCCTTAAGAAGTAGATTCTTTCATTTGGGTTACTGACTCACCTGCACCAAAACCTTCTTTTAAAACACTAGACTGAACAAGATCCTTCCCGACTGCATTGATATTTGAAAGTATGACATGTTCTAGATTTGCTGCATCACCGATGGACAATAACGTTGGATTATTTTCTATGTTTTCTTCTTCAACATTATTTCAGGATCCATTCCATTCTCCTTTATTACCCTTCTTACAGGTATTATTCTGCTTGTTTAAAATAACAAGCTTTTTGCTTCAAATCAACTACTATAATTAAAATTTTCATTGCACTTTTCAAATACACATCAAGCACTGTTGTCTCATTCTTTAAATTCTGGTACTTTGAATACATTTTTAAAAAGATAAATAATAATAAAATTTAAATAAAATTGTAAATCATATTTGAAAATTATTTAAAACTTACCAATTCCTTATCCTTTTCCATGTTCACAATAACAACAAGGCCCTTGTCTCTTGACCATATATTATGGTAGGATTGTGCTTCTACATTTAAATTCTCCTTTTTGTTCAACATTATATCTAATGCATCATCATTATAAGTATTTTAAAAGACACATATACAAGACACAACCTGATTCATCAAAATATCAAGCTTAGCCGGTTCGTTTTGAACTAAAGAATACAATAAATGTCTTTGGAGTGGTTGTTAAATCGTGAATTTATTTCTTTAATCAAAAATTTATCCCTAAACTCCCATATATTAATAGTTCAATATCCTTAATATAATATCATTAATTGTGGCTAGACAATTGTCATCCAAAAGACTATCAAGTGAAAACTTGGGATTTTCATCATCATTTAAGGCAATTTCCTAGGTTAAGGTGTGTTTGATCTATTTTCTCTTGTTGGAGAAGGATTCCTTATCACTTGAATCATATCTTATGTATTGAAATTTCCATGGGCACGATCCTCGCTGACACTTTCAATGCCAATATATTCTTCATCCAAATCAATTTCATTCAAAATAAAAACACCCAGCGCACTAATAACATTTCCCAATGAAAAAGTTGGAAACTCAGCTCCAAAATTAAGGGTTCCCCTACTTGCAGCTGGAGCATTATATGAAATATTTTTCCCACTGCCCCTAGTCTTGACATTTTGTCTGTGGTAGATGGAAATGGTGGCATATTTTTCCTCAAAGAATCAAATGCATTTGGAATTGGAGGTGGAGGATGCACTGCAATAATCGATTGTAGAAAACATGAGAAAATTGATACAAAAAAACATAACAAGAATGGAATAATGGAAAATTATATATAATTTTTTATTAAAAAACATTACTTATTTTCGTGTATATTGTAGGTGGGATGTAGATGGTGCATGTTATAGTTGTTGTGGTTATTGTTGAGGGGTAGGCTGAAAATACTATGAGTGGGATTGGTATTGATAGTGTTGATCTAAATGTAATTAACCATTAAAAATTTGAAGTTCACCATTTTCTTCATTTAAAACAATAAAATTTATAACAAACTAAAAATAAATTAAAGTTAAAACTTAAATAAGATACATACCTTGCGGTAATGAAGATACATCTTGATTATGTGTTTCATCAAATTCATATACAATTCTTGTTGGACTAGCACGAGCCTCGATGATATAAAACTGAGATACTGGAGGTTGTTACACCAAAGGAATGTAAACAATTTATAAATGTTTAATTTATATTTATATGAAAATTATATATACGTTAAACATATTGGAATATATAACTATAAAAAATCTGTACGATTAGTGCTATGGTGGACGTGTCAATTGGATGAGGAGTTACAAAAATCCTCATCCATTTCACTTGATAAGTGTTTATTTGTGGAGTGGAGCCGAGTGGTGTATTTAGTTTGACTGATCTTTTGAAACAATAATAGAATCTCCAGAATCTGGAGGGAAATTTCCTCTTTTGCCAACCTCTCTTCTGATTGTAGTTGCAACAACTATCCCCTATTATAATTAAAAAGTGAATTGAATATTAATTCCAAATATAATTTACAAATATTAAGAAAATTAATGATAATGATTAAAAAACAAATAATTATAAATTTGGGCGTTGGGACTGACCTCCTATTGTTTAGTTTGTAAAGACATAGTTGTAAGCTTGTTGTTAAGTGTGGTAGGAGTAGGGGTGCAACATAAATTGTACAGAGATTCATAATACAAAACAAGAATAAAATTTGTGGAATTAATGGTAACAATCTCATTCACATTAATGTTACTTAGGTCATGTATTATCTTGGAGGATAAGACAAGTGCACCAATCATATTTTTTACACTGCTAAGGGTGCACACGATATAAACAAGGGCCCAAAATTGAATATCTGTACATCTACCCTACAATATGATTCTAGCCTGGAAAAATTGTTACAAATATATTGTGACATTATTAATAAATTGTAATATTATTAATAATGAGTTAATACAACTCATATTAATAATATAGTTAATAGTTGTGTGTGAGTGAAGTTGTTGAATAAACAACTCATGTACCTATTTTGGTGTGTGAAATAATAAAGGAATGAAAGAGATATCCTAGGGATAAGTATGAGAGATTCATGGAGAGAGATATGAGGGATTGAAGATGAGTGTTGGCTCTACAATTGTAGGAGATCAAACACTATATATGTAACCTCTATCAATATCAATTATATCCCGAATGAATTCAATTTCTATAGTATTATTATTTGGTGTTTTTATAATTGTGTAGTTTTTATCAGTGGTATCAGAGCAGGAGATCTAAAAGGTAGAAATGAAGATTTAATTATTCCCTAAATGATGGCAGTATTTTATGTCAGGAAATAGAAATGTGTAGAATTGTGAGAGTACGTTCAGTATTTATTTTTTATATTCTCAAACCTTGTTGCAAATCTATGACATAGTTTGCAGTTTGAAGTGCATTTTTATTGAGTTGGACATGGTTGTTTGGACATCAACCTTCTTTGATTGCAACAAGTGACTCCTAGGAAGTGCATCAATATGTTCCAGTCACGTATCTATTTCATTGACTTTCTTTTGGACCTTCTCTTTAAAAATTATTGTCCATAACATCAAACAAAAGAAAAGAAATAAGAGCCAATCTGCTTAATTTGGGTATATTATCATATTGGAGGTTTATGTGGAAGGATCTGATATTTTCATACATCCAGGCTGCATACAATTCCATACGCTCCCATGGTGATCCACTTCTGCATGTATATTTTTACGTGTCATGCATAAGAGAACAATTTTCAAGACCACCCACCAAGGCTACATTCACCGAGCACACAGATTTAATAAGTCAAAGGTCCTGTGAATCTAATTGAAAATAACATTCAAAATTAATTTTTGGGGTCGCATATGGTGAGAAAGTTGCATTTGGATGGAAGTATATGATCGATATTCCCATTCATTTATCAAGTCACATTGATTGATCAAATTAACTCGAGAGAACACAGAAAGTACAATTCAGAAAGGTCTATCTTAGTTGACAAGCATTTTTTAGCTGTATAGTAACACACATGTTATACTGAAGACTTGCTCACATGGATTAGTCCATACACGTGGATAAAGGAAGATGAAGTCCATGCATTTCTTCATTTGATCACGATTCACGAGTTTCATGCCTCTAAGTATGTGGGAGTTCTCTGTATCTAAAACTGTCATGTATCTACACCAAGCACCATCAAAATTAAAATTTCAATATCTTAGGTAAAAGGATCAAATAACTGGAAGTCAAGCAAAAATTTGGAAAATATTTGAGTCTTTCACATTTTCATTTTAAATAGATATTAATATCTCTAGTTTTCATTTTAAGTCTAGTTGTGACTTAGACGTTTTGTCATCTATACTCTTAATTGTTTTGTAGTGCTACAAAAGACTTTTTACTTGTCACTATTTTGTATTGCTACAAAAGATTTGTTACTTGTCTGTCGTCGTTTAAAAAAAATTAAAGTATTTTTTAGTTGAAAAGTTAAGTATATAGTTTGGTCTAGTAGTATGTTTTAGCTATCATCTTTATTAAAAGTGTCAACATTGAGGTCAATTGTTGGTCATAGTCATTTTTTGTGTCAAATCCAAGTGTTGTCTTCTCAAATTTGAGTGTAATTTTTGAGTCATTGTAAAAATATAGTATTTTTGGTTCTATTATCAAAAAGTCAAACAGTTAAATATTGTAAAAAAAAAATTGCCTCATGGACGCATTTTCGGTGTTACCCAACGTCCAATTTTTTGGGAGAATATGATGAATAATATTACAGTTCTGATGATATTTTTGATGATGTCAAAGAAGGAAAATGTTTATGGCTTCAGGGGATCCGCACCTCGACTCCGCCCTGTACCGCAATAGGGAGCACGCCCAGGGCATTACCCCCGAGACCCTGCAAGGGGCGTTGCCCCTTGACCCTGCTGGGGGTTGCTGCCCCCAGACCCCTGCTTTGAAATTTTAGAACCAAAGTAAATATTTGTGGGGAAGATGCATCGACAAAAGGTGGTGCAAATTTGAGTTCCATGGTCCAATCTGCTGAGTAAGTAGCGACACTTTGGAAGATGGAGGCAACAGAGGCTGGAGGTCAATCAACGACCTCTCATCAGTCATCAACGACGAGGCCACATGAAGCTGTGGTGGCAGTGTGTGTATGTGTGTTTTCTTTTATTTCAGTGAAGAAGTGAAATGTTCACATTGAGGGGGGAACTGGAACACAGTTTGAATGTTCATTTTTCCCTCTATTCAAATTGTTATGTTTGTGGAGCCTATTTTCATGTTAGAGTGTGGTACACCTTCTATGTGTTACACTCGGGTATTTTTATGGCGGTCCCGCCGGTGAGCGGGTCAGGGGGGTTCGAAGCCCCCGAAGCAAATTTTCATGGGTGGTTTATTAACCCATGGGTAATGGGTAACCGTTATGGGCTGTTTTTGGGCCCATGTTTTTTTCGGTACCCATTGTTTTGTAAAACCGCCTCTTCGGTTACCCATAGGTTTATGGGACAGTTTTGTTTTTCCCCATTGTTTTGATACCCACGGTTTTGTAAAACTGCTTAAGCTAGTTGTCTATTTATATGGTCTTATGCATATGATAGATGTTACAAGTAAATGTATTGCAGATGTGTTTTGAATTCGGCTGTGAATTCTATAGAGTTTGTTGAGCATAGCTCCAAACGGATCTGGGTATTGTATTGAGAGAGCAGTGGCTTGTAATAAAATCTGAGCAAGTGATTCTTGGTGGACGTAGCCCAAATTGGGTGAACCACGTTAAATACTATCTCTTTGTGTTGTGTTATTTTATTCTACAATTTTATTTGAGATCTGTAATAATTTATGCATATTAGTTTCTACTGTTGCGATTCTGTGAGGGATTATTCCACATATTTTATCCCTTATTTCCTAACAATTGGTATCAGAGCCTGGTTTGGTTTGCTGAAGTGTTGAATCACAGGGAAAGTTTTATCTTGAGTGGGAGCTATGGCAGATGATGGAAGATCTAGGGTTGATAAATTCAATGGGTAGAATTTTAGTCTTTGGAAGATGCAGATGGAAGATTACCTTTATCAAAAGGATCTTTATACTCCGTTGTCTGAGAAGGTGAACAAACCCTCGAGTATGACAGATGCGGAATGGGATTTGTTGGATCGGAAGGCACTTGGAACGATTCGGCTGTGTCTTGCATCTTTGGTATTATTTAATGTTTCAAAGGAAAAGACTACAAAAGATCTAATGGATGCATTAGGGAAGTTGTATGAAAAACCCTCTGCCTCTAATAAGATATTTTTAATGAAAAAGTTGTTTAATATGAAGATGTCTGAGAATAGTTCAGTAGCAGATCATTTAAATGATTTCAATACGGTTGTGAATATGCTAGCTTCAGTTACAATAGAATTTGATGAAGAAGTTAGGGCTTTATTAATTATGTGCTCTTTACCTGAGAGTTGGAATAGCCTAGTAATGGCGGTAAGTAACTCGGTTCCAGCTAACTCGAAGTTGAAGTTTGAGGATGTTGTAGGGGTGATTCTAAGCGAGGAAATGCGAAGAAAAAGCTCTGGGGAATCTTCTACTTCAGGGAATGCTTTGACAGTGGAAACTAGAGGGAGACAGAAGAATAGAGGAAACCGTGGAAAATCAAAAGATCGGGCAAGGTCAAAATCCAAGAACAAGATTGTATGCTGGAATTGTGGAAAGCCTGGGCATGCAAAGAAGGATTTTTGGGAGCTTCAGGATAAGAAGAAACAACAGGAAGAAAACAAGGAGGCAAATGTGGCAACGGGTAATGTATGTCAGGATGCTTTGATTCTTTCTTTGCACAATATTACTGAATCTTGGGTTTTAGATTCAGGGGCTTCTTTCCATGCTTCTCCACATAGGCATTATTTTGTTGATTATGTTCAAGGAGATTTTGGGCATGTTTTTCTTGGTGATGATGAGCCTTGCAACATAGTTGGAAAAGGTTCTGTTTAGGTTAAGATGCAGAATGGGAATACTTGGCTATTGAAGGATGTCAGACATGTGCCTACATTAAGATGAAATTTGATATCGGCAGGGCAGTTTGGGAAGTGATGGTTGTACTGTGATATTTACAGCTAACTCTTGGAAGGTTACCAAGGGTGCTCTTGTGGTGGCAAGAGGTAAGAAGGTTGGAACCTTGTATTTAACCACTGATAGTACTAATGATTGTAATCTTGTGGCTTCAGATGCAGATACAACATTATGGCACTATAGGCTCGGTCATATGAGCCATAAGGGCATGAACATCATAAAGAAGAATTTTCCTGGATATACAGAAACAGGTTTGGATTTCTGTGAGAACTGCATATATGGGAAACAGAAGCGAGTAAGGTTTCTCAAGGTTGGACCTACGAAGAAAGAGAGTAAGTTAGAGCTGGTACATTCTGATGTGTGGGGGCCGGCTCAGGTATCATCTCTTGGGGGTTCAAGTTATTATGTTACTTTTATTGATGATGCAACAAGGAAAGTTTGGGTTTATTGTATTAGAAACAAATCTGATGTATTTGACACTTTTGTTAAATGGAAAGCCTTGGTAGAGAATGAAACAGGTCTTAAGCTAAAATGTCTCAGGTCAGATAATGGAGGGGAGTATTGCAGCAATGAATTTAATGATTACTGTTCTAAGAATGGAATCCGCAGGCAAAAGACGGTTCCAGGAACTCCGCAGCAGAATGGGGTATCAGAAAGGATGAACAGAACAATAATGGAACGTGCTAGGAGCATGAGGTTACATGCAGGACTGCCTCTTTCTTTTTGGGCAGAAGCGGTGAGCACAACTATGTACTTGATAAACAGAGGACCCTCAAGTGCCTTGGATGGAGGCATACCTGAGGAGGCATGGTATGGTAAGAAAGTTGATTATTCATTTCTTAGAGTCTTTGGATGTGAGGTGTTTGTTCATATAGACAAGGATGATAGGACCAAGCTAGAGGCTAAATCAGAAAAATGTACTTTCATTGGTTATGGCGGTGATGACTTTGGATTTAAATGTTGGAGTATTAAGGACAAGAAAATCATTCGGTCTAGGGATGTGGTATTTAATGAGAAAGTCATGTATAAGCAACAGTTGCAGGAAAATAGGGAAGAATCCAAGAAAGAATATGCAGTGGTAGAGGATCTTCCAGATGGGAAAGTGACCCATGAATCAGTTCAGGAACCTACTCAACAGGAACCCCAAACTCCTACAGTGAGGAGGTCTTCTAGGGTAAGAAAAGAACCTGAACGTTTTTCTCCTTCTCTTTATTATTTATTACTCACTGATAGTGGAGAGCCAGAGAGCTTTGATGAAGCAATGTAGGTAGATGCCAGTAAGAAGTGGGAGCAAGCCATGGATGAGGAGCATAAGTCTCTCATGGAGAACCAAACTTGGGATTTGGTGAAGCTACCGGAAGGAAAAAGAGCATTGCAGAACAAGTGGGTGTACAAAGTTAAAGACGAAGAAGGAGGAAAGAAAAGATATAAGGCCCGGTTGGTGGTCAAGGGGTTTGCACAGAAACAAGGTATAGATTTTGATGAGATATTTTCTCCTGTAGTAAAAATGACTTCTATTAGAACTGTTCTTGGAATAGTGGCAGCAGAAGACTTGCACTTAGAACAGTTAGATGTAAAGACTACATTTCTCCATGGTGATTTGGAGGAGGAACTATATATGCAGCAACCAGAGGGCTATGAGGTCAAAGGTAAAGAGGAGATGGTGTGTAAACTGAAGAAGAGCTTGTATGGCTTGAAACAAGCTCCACGTCAATGGTATAAGAAGTTTGATAGCTTCATGATGGAGCAAGGTTATATTAGATGTCATTCTGACCATTGCGTGTATACAAAGAAATTTGAGGATGGAAGTTATATTATCTTGTGTTTGTATGTTGATGACATGTTGGTTGCAGGTAAAAACATGCAGGAAATAAAAGTACTCAAGAAACAGCTAAGTGAATCCTTTGATATGAAGGATTTGGGGGCAGCCAGACAAATCCTTGGTATGAGGATAACTCGGGATAGGAAGGAACGGAAGTTGACTTTATCTCAGGAAGAGTACATTAAGAAGGTATTGGATAGGTTTAACATGCAGGATGCTAAACCGGTTGGGACTCCTTTGGCAGGCCATTTCAAGTTATCAAAGGAGCAGTGTCCCATGACAGAGCAGGAAAGAAACCAGATGTCCAAGGTACCTTACTCATCAGCAGTTGGCAGTTTGATGTATGCTATGGTGTGCACTAGGCCTGATATTGCCCATGCAGTGGGAGCTGTGAGTAGATTTATGAGTGATCCAGGTAAAGAGCATTGGCAAGCAGTAAAGTGGATCCTTCGGTATTTGAGAGGGACCATGGGGACAGTTTTGTGCTACAATGGATCAGACACCACTTTACGTGGTTATGTAGATTCAGACATGGCTGGAGATGTAGATAGCAGGAGGAGCACGACAGGTTATATTTACACTATAGGTGGGACATCAGTGAGCTGGATTTCACGACTACAGAAGCTAGTGGCTTTGTCAACCACGGAGGTTGAGTATGTTGCTGCCACAGAGGCAAGCAAAGAGATGATTTGGTTACAACAATTTCTTGAGGAGTTGGGGCATAAGCAGGAGGAATGTAAGCTGCATAGTGATAGATCAGAGTGCTATACACCTAGCTAAGAACTCTGCTTTCCACTCCAGGACAAAGCATATACAGTTGAGAAATCACTTCATCAAGACAGCTTTGGAGGAAGATAAGTTGAAGTTGGAGAAGATTCATACCAGCCAGAATCCTGCAAACATGATGACCAAGGTGGTCACAAGGGATAAACTAAAGCTATGTTCAGCTTTGGTTGGCCTTCACGGATGACAGTGAAGGGTTGAGAAGCTTTCTCAGAATGGAAATCAGTCTCCAAGTGGGAGATTTTTATGTTTTTGGAGCCTATTTTCATGTTAGAGTGTGGTACACCTTCTATGTGTTACACTCGGGTATTTTTACGGCAGTCCCGCTCGCCACTGAGCGGGTCAGGGGGGTTCGGGGGCGTGAAGCCCCCGAAGCAAATTTTCATGGGTGGTTTATTAACCCATGGGTAATGGGTAACCGTTATGGGCTATTTTTGGGCCCATGTTTTTTCGGTACCCATTGTTTTGTAAAACCACCTCTTCGGTTACCCATAGGTTTATGGGATGGTTTTGTTTTTCCCCATTGGTTTTGATACCCACGGTTTTGTATCAAACTGCTTAAGCTAGTTGTCTATTTATATGGTCTTATGCATATGATAGATATTACAAGCAAATGTATTGCAGATGTGTTTTGAATTCGGATGTGAATTCTATAGAGTTTGTTGAGCATAGCTCCAAACGGATCTGGGTATTGTATTGAGAGAGCAGTGGCTTGTAATAAAATCTGAGCAAGTGATTCTTGGTGGACGTAGCCCAAATTGGGTGAACCACGTTAAATACTGTCTCTTTGTGTTGTGTTATTTTATTCTACAATTTTATTTGAGATCTGTAATAATTTCTGCATTTAGTTTCTACTGTTGCGATTCTGTGAGGGATTATTCCGCATATTGTATCTCTTATTTCCTAACACAATTTATATTTAGTAAGCAGTGGTTCCTACATGATTCCCTGAAGGAAAGACATAGTGGACAAACGAAAGCACAAGGAAAAGAAGCATCATGATATTGAGGTTGTTGGTTGTCCTGTAAAACCATCCTTGTTGAGGTTGTTGGCTGTCCTATAAAACCATCCATGTTGAGGTCGTTGGCTGTCCTAAAAACCATCCAGATCATGAGCACGCATGGGCGGAAAGCTGCAGAAGGAAGTGTGATTATTTTTTCTACCTTGTCAACATTAGGGGAGTGTATATTGTGAATTAATAATGTTAACAATAAGGGAGTGAATGTTACAAATATATTTTGAAATTATTAATAAATTTTAATATTATTAATAATGAGTTAATACAACTCATATTAATAATATAGTTAATAGCTGTGTGTGAGTTAAGTTGTTGAATAAACAATTCACGTAGCTATTTTGGTGTGTGAGATAATAAAGGGATGAGAGAGATATCCTAAGGGATAAGTTTGAGAGATTCATGGAGAGAGATATGAGGGATTGAAGATGAGTGTTGACTCCACCATTGTAGGAGATCAAACACTATATATGTAACCTCTATCAATATCAATTGCATCCCGAATGAATTCATTTTCTATATTATTATATTTCGGTGGTTTTATAATTGTGTATTTTTTATCATAAATTACACCATACCTTGCAGAAAATGGTTACTAAAATCCTTGAGGGGAATTCCCCTTTTGAAGGATTTGGGGAACCTATAAATGCAAGGAGACAAAATTTATCAATATTAAATAAGACACAAAATCAAAATTCCTAAAATTAAAAATGGTATAAACAATAATATGATTATTTGAAACTTATTTACTTACCAGTAGCTGCATCAATATATAGTTGGTAATGAGACTCAAAATATTTGATATCTTCATTAGAAAAAACGATCTTCATTGTGACACGATTCACATCTTTCTATGGTAGTCTTGTCAAATTTTGAATGTCTTCAGGCAAAGTTCCAAAAGATAGTGTGTGTGATGGGAGTTGAGTGGAAAAAGTACAAAAGGAACTGTTATAAGTTGTTAGAATCCTGTTGAGTGTTTTGGTGTCTATAAGAAAACATGACACATAAACTAGCCTTGTGAAACTAGAGGCATGAATCCATTATGAAAATGAATTGGGATTTGATAGGAGTTTGTATAGTTGAGGAAATACAAGGCTCTTATAAGAAAACTTACAGATTTGAGGTTGTTCCTTCTTGGGCACTTTGGAAATGACCTTCTTTCTCACCGTTTTCTTAATAAATCGAGTAGACCTTCCTGTTTAGGCTCTGGAGATGACCTTCCTGCTTCTTGTTTAGTCCATAGATATGACCTTCCTGCTTCTTGTTTAGTCCATAGATATGACCTTCCTGCTTCTTATTTGGAGATGAGTTTCCTTGTTGGGATAGTGGGAAGAGGGTATTTTTCTTAAGTTTTGTTGTTGTTGGTGGATGGTAGAGGCTTCTTGTTGTTTTTAGTAGATGTTTAAGGTTATTTTATCATTTTATGTAAAGTGAAAATGAATAAGATTGTTGGTTTTTATAGGTAAATGGAGAGAATGCTATTGATCGGTAGCAATTTTTTTTCATGCTACCATCCGGTAGCACACAAAATTCTACCGAATGAGAACATTCTACATGATACCAACCGGTAGCATTTTACATGTTACCAATCGGTGGCAAGAATAATGCTACTGGCCGGTAGCAAGGATAATGCTACTGGATGATAGAATCTTACATGCTACTGACCGGTAACACTCTGTAATGCTACTAATGGGAAACAAGGATAATGTTATCCATCAATAGTAAGGATAATGCTACCGACCAGGTACATGTAAAATGCTATCAACCAATAACATTCTCCATGCTATGGGATGTTAGCATTATTCTTCCTACCGACAAGTAGCATTGTAGAATCCTACCATCTGGTAGCATTCAAAATGCTACTGACCTATAGATACAAAATGCTACCACCCTGTAGCAATGAAAAATGATGCCAAACGATAATATTCTATAATACTACCGGTCGATAACATGCAAAATTCTACCAGGTGGTTGCATTTCAGAATGCTACTAGATGATAACATTCAAAATGATACCAATCAGTAACATTGAGAATGTTATCATCCTACATAGAATTTTGAGAGCTACCAAGCAGTAGCATTCTGAATGCTAGCAGTCAGTGGAATTCTAAATGCTATCAAGTTGGTAGAATGTAAAATTAGTCTTCTGCTACAACGACAACCTTTCCCCAAATTTTGTAAAAAAAAATCGTCCCCACAAAACAATTTTCCCTAAGATCTGCCTTACTTTTGAAAGTGGGTTTTCAAAATTTGCCTACTATTTTCTATGGATTTTTAGAGGGACCCTTAAAATTTATGATGCTAAACATGAAGACCTTTATATCCATAAGGTCATTAGCATATATCGAGTGAATTTTATGGTTGCAATGGGGTTTCATCAGGGTTTATTTTAGGAGACCTCTTGGAAACCGGAGGTGGAAAAGCCCTGGCGAATATCCCTAGAACCGATTTCACGGGAAAGACAATTTTTTTGGGGTTTATATGCAAATTGTTAGCCTGATTTTCAAGTGGTGTGATAGAATGGCTACAGACATGTGACAAGAGATTTGTTATCGTGTGACAACAAACTTGTTGTCACGTGACATCAAACCTCATGTCGCGCGTCAGCAAGGTTGTTGTCACGTGACAACAAATCCTATGTCGCGCATCTGCAGCCTTTGCCCTCCTGTCGCGCGTCAACAAAATCTCCATGTCACGCATCAACAAACTCTCTGTTACGCATCTGTAACCTTAACCCTCCTGTCGCGTGTCAACAAAATCTCTATGTCTCGCGTCAACAAACTCTCTATCGCGCATCTGAAGTCTCCATCCTCCTATCACGCATCAATAAAATATTTGTCACACGTCTACAACCTCCGCCCTCCTGTTGCACGTCAACAAACTCTCCGTGTCACGCGTCAACAAACTCTATGTCACAGGTCTGCAACATCTGCCCTCATGTCGCACGTCAACAAACTCTATGTTGAGTGTCTACAGCCTCCGCCCTCTTGTCGTGCGTCAACAAACTCTTTCTCGCATGTCAGTAGCCTCTGCCCTCTTGTCGTACGTCAACAAATTCTCTGTCGCGCGTCTGCAGCCTCCGTCGTCCTGTCGTGTGTCAACAAACTCTCTGTGTCGTGCGTCAACAAACTCTCTGTCGCACGTTTGTAGCCTCCGCCCTCTTATTTCACGTCAACAAACTCTCCTTGTTTCACATCAACAAACTCTCCTTGTCACGCATCAACAAACTCTCTGTTGCGCGTCTGCAGTCTCCGCCCTCTTGTCGCATGTCAACAAACTCTTTGTCACGCGTCTGTAGCCTCCACCCTCCTGTCACGCATCAACAAACTCCCCTTGTCACACGTCAACAAACTCTTTGTCACACGTCTGTAGCCTCCACCCTCTTTTCGTGCATTTATTGTACTTGAAAATACATATGCCCCTAGGTGGTATGTGTGAGTTAGTAGTGTTCTACCTGGCGAATAATCTAGGATTACATAGGGGATATTTTCAAGGGTAGGCGAAGCCGACCCCTAAAAAAATTAAACTGTACTTTTTAGGTGAACAGGTCATTGGCCTGCGCCAGAAAATTTTCCTTTTCAAAATTTTCAAAAATAGAATATTCGCCACTAAAAAAACCCTGAGAATAAGTGTAGGAAGCACATGAGAAATGAATGATATAGGTTTTTGGTGGGATATCTAACTAGAATCAAGGCTATACTAGAGGATGAATTTTCATAGAAATGGATGTGAGGGGAGGAGGAAGGTTTCCCTTGAGGACTTGCTACATGTTTGGTGCCGCATACCACTATAGACATTGTCTAACTTACCCAACTTGTGGGTATCGTAAATACATGCTCATAATTGAGGAAATCTAAGAGTTGTATAACAAAATGACTCATAAGCATGAGGGCGTGCCAAAAGGATTTATAATTGATTGCGTAAAAAGATTGAAGGACCTAAGGTTGGAGCAAAGATTAATGTCATGACACACAACAATGTGAGCAACCAACCTCGGAACGAAGTTTCCAATGGACTTTGCATAAACTAAAAAACTACCTGACCTTTCAGCTTTGAGAATAACATAAAGGAAAGTACACAACCCAAACTATTTTTAGATCAAGAGAAGATTCAGATTGCACGTTGTAGATACGCCATTAATGGTGGTTTAATTGTTTAAGGAGGGAGAAGTAGAGTTTTAAGACTTTATCGACAACTGCAACTAAGGGAGCACCATCAATGGTTGAAAGCAAGAACAACAACATATAGAAAAAATTACGACCTATTTTCCCACCATGGTTCCAAAGAATTCAGTAACAACGTTGGAAATAAATATTTTTAATTTGCAGATCTAAATTTTGAGTAGTTTGTTTAATTGAAGCATTGTAATTACCGTTTATCATATTCCTTTGGATGAGACTATTCCTCATATAAGTTCCCATAACATAGGTTGTCTGGTCAAAAGTACTTTTCATTAGCGTTGTCTTTAGTTTTAACGAAAAATAACATACAGTAAATATGTTTAAAATAAAATACGCATTGGAATAATAAGATGTGAGTATGGAAAGTTGAGGTCACGACTTTAAAATCGAAAGAATTTTTTTATCCAAATTCTCAGTCAACAAAAACTGGACAGCCATTGATTGTGAACTTAGGTGAAGGATAGACACTATGTTACTCCCTCTAATGAAACGACCTTTCAAATCCAGAAATATGATTTACAAATCAATATGTACTGTGTTGGTGTATTTGTATCAGTTGTGTGGTATTGTTTTCTTGGGCTACTCACCCTACAACACGACCTTTCAATTTTATTGCTTTTCTTTCTTATAGAAATGTATTATCACTTACAGCTTATAAGTTCTTATTTATTTTGGAAGCTTATAAGTTTTTTTAAGCTTCTTTGAAAAATATTTTCTTATTTATATTTTTACAAAAAGGAAAAAGAAAAAGAAAAAGGAAGGGATAAAGTAGAAGATACAAGAGAAAAGGAGACGAAATCGGAGACAGAATGTAAAATTTAATATAAAAGTTAGAAAATGGTAACTAGAGTACAAAGAGAAAAGGAAAAAAAGAATTGAAACAATGTAAGTTAGAAAGAATGATGGAATTAGAGGTGGGAAAGGAAGAGGTAATATGTAGTGTAGAAGGGACTGTAAGGGTAATTAGGAGTTGATCAAGCAATTGGTTATAGGTTAACGGAATGCAGCCTGGACTATTTGTTTATGTGGCTTTGTAGGAGAAGAGATTTGGACATCTTAGAATAATGATCAAACGATAAGGGAGGGGAAATTTGAAGACTCAATAAGGAAGGAACTCTAGAGATATCAGTGAAGGTAATCCCTTGACTTTTAGTGTTTCTAATATCAATAGTGGTTCTATGCAAATTAAGTCCATGAGACTTGTAACTAGTTAGATCCCAAGTCATTTTGAGTGGTAGTTTTCTTCAATTACCTCTAGAAATAGGGGGATAGGAATATGGGAAGGTATTTCAAGATCCCAAGTTGGGCCAATATATCGATCAAAATCCATGACAACAAATAATGGTAGATCAAGAGAAGCAAAGGTAGCGTCATAAACAATGTTGACAGTAGAGCCTGTTGCACAATTGACAAGACATGTCTCAAACCATAAATTAGTTATGAGCATTACTTTTTGGTTTTTACAAAGGAGTAATTTTTGTAGCAATTGATCATCATCTGGATCTCCCGAATCATTAAGCTTGGTAAATTGGGAAAAGGACATGGCAATATGAGAGTTAATTCCTTTCAAAATTTGGAGGTTGTATTGATCGACTTGTTCATTCCTTACAAATAAATGGGGTCCTTCATTGAAGGCAAGGATGTTTTTATAAGAAAGTGCAGATTCAGCACGCGACATGAGAAGCTCTCAGTCTTTAAATAGTGGAATAGCTTTGCAGATGTTGAGGAGTAGTTGCCAAAAGGAAACTCATGCATTCAAGGAACCTTGCTGGAAGAAGATGGTGTTTAAGGAGATGAAAGTGCGAAATGATTTCCAAATTTTAGCACCATATGAATTTCTATCATATAGGGGGATGTCCCTGATAGGTGGAAGTTAGCCAAGGTCTCTCATGAGGATGATAGATTTATTACCAGATTCAAATGTCTTGGAATGGGGAAATACTTCATGGAGGTGATAGTCAATTTTAGAAATTAGTTTTGGTCCAATGAAACTCATTTCATCAATTAGAATATATTCAACATGTTTAAGGAAATATTGAAAAGATTCCAATTCTTGACCTTATAATGGTTTGAGTTATTTGATGGGAATGCAAAGGTTGGCGTTTATAGTAGAGGCAAAAATTTTGAAATTCGTAACACAGGGAATAATGAGTAAAAGGAGAGGTGAAATACCATCAGGTGAAGCAATTTGGAATGTGGAAATGACAGTATTTATGAGGTATGTTTTTCCTATCCCTACAGTACTCTGAATAATCATACACAATGGAGGAAGTCGTTGTTTAGAAGAGAAGTGGTGGAAACAAATGTTGAAAGCTTATTGTTTTTCATAAGAGAACAAAATTACAGGTTAACCAGAAGGTTTTCGCATGCAAGAAACAATTATTGCGGATTTATTAATTTCGATGAAATAAGGACCAAGGATCTGTAAATAATGGGTAACATGATGAATGTTCCAATTATGGTGGGTGTCAATTTCTCGGAGGCCCAACATATCTAGGTTTTCAAATATTGTTGTGTTGTCTGGACGTAAACGAGTCAAAAGTTATCATTCAGTCAAGTGTTCAGGGGAATGATTGTTGTCGTTATCAGATCCTGAATTACTTTCTGAAGTTTGGGTGGGAGCAGTTTGGCAGTAGGAAACATGTCAGTGTCGATAATTCCATTTGAAAATATGTCACTTAGAAATTACTTCCTTGGTGGTGAACCCAATATCGGAAGATATATTACAGAAAGGCTTGTATAGGAGGATCTCAGACAAACATAAAAGTTCAAAAGAAGTTGAATTGTTTGTTGGAATGTGAGAAATCTTAGATAGGCATGGACAATAGTTGGGTTTGTGTGAATTTTCCATTTACATTGCAAGATGATGTTTGTTATAAGTCTAGTCTCTGGTGAATTGGATAAGAGGAAGTGAATCCATATCTGTAAGACGGGTCGTATATGCATTCAAGAGAACTTTTGTTTCATGTGTCTGCGAGTTAGATTCTGCAAGTCATCTGAGTATTTTTCTTCTGACATTTAAAGAGATAAAATCCTGGCTACACATAACAAGTGGTAATTTTTGTAGCATGTGGAAAGTTTTCTGTGCACTAATCTCATGCTCAACAACACTTTCAGTGAGCATTTTCTGAATTGTGATATATACTGGAAAATCAGGGTTGGAATTTGTAGAGAATATTAATAGGATTTGGTGGTAGGTTTCTGAACATTGTTATACATTAGAAGCATATTTTACAATGTACTTGAGGACTGCATGACGTGAGAGAATGGGCTGACAGTCAATGTTAGATTTCCGTATATATAGCATTGCATGGTTGTAGAAGTTTAATCTATCATCATTTCTGAAAGGCTAGTATTTAATTATTCCACTCTCTTCAATGAACAAAACAAAATTTGGATGTGTGGCCTAGGGGACATTGTACCGGAATTGGAGATGGGTTTTTTTATGCAAACATGTTTTCTCGGAACAATTTGTGTGTAACTAAACAGGTTGAATTAGTTCTTTAAGGTCTTGAAGTGGAGAGGAAGCCAATATTTACCTTGTTGTCAAAAAACAGGGATCATCCTAGATTAAGCTTCGAACAAAATTTGTGTGATCCATGGCTGACTGAATATTCCAAGTGGACACATATTTATCAAAGTATATTCTGACGACCTTTATTGATACAATATCTCCCCAATTAATTGCATTGACATTTGGAGCATCCTTTAACCATAAGAAACCATGGACATGTGATGAACCTCTATGTTACCAATCATACCTAAGAGAAATACAGAGTATAAAAGAGGTATATACATGTAAATTAAATAGTAACGAAATAAATATTCATGTGTACCAATAGTCTTTAGCGTTAAGTTGTTTCCGCAAAACTTCTTCACAAAATATTGTGAATCTTGTATGCAACTATGTAGAAACACGGTGAGGGTTGGAATTAATGTTAAGTGTCCTCCAGCGTTGTGCGGAACAAACATCTATAGGGGGAGCATCAAGAATGACATCATGGAGTTCTGGCCATTTTTTCCGCTGCACTTAGATTGAAGAACAAAAATTTTGTGCCCAATTTCTCAACCATGTCTGACACCTCACATCTACTTTTAGACCAAAAAGAACATGTTCCCTGCAGGTTGCTTTTGAACCGCATCAAAATGTTAGGGAGATGGTCATGAGGGAAGTATTGAATTATTTTCTGAAGGTCCCCTATAGTTGGGGAGACACCTTGCTCAATGTTTTGTTTTATGAAGACAGTCGTTGTAGAATGGATTCTATGATACATAATTAGGTTAGGAAATAAGTAACATAACCTTGGATGGGAATTAAACTGACCATCATGGAACCACATCAAATACATGACATATTCATGCATTTTAACCTCTTTCATATGAGGTTGTTTAAACATTTATTTACTTATTGATAACAAACTCAGAAAATCTAATGAGAACAAGACCTCGATGGTGTACTCATTTATTGGAGAATCGCCAACATCAGTCCAAGAAAAAGTGATGGAATTGTTGTGCCCATGAAAAAGAAGGAATTTCTCTATCTCCTCCCTTTTTTTTCATGTGTTATGCATTGATGGCACAAAATATTATGTTTTGGGAAGTGTTTCATCTAATTCAAAAGGAACATTGTCACAATTTTGTGCACTAATGTAGTGATTGTTATGATGGTTCATTGTAATTGTGTTAATAGAGGAGGAAATATTTGTTGGTTTGGAAGGCAGAGAGACTAGGGAATCATTGTCAATCAAAACGTCTTTGTAGTATGGATCATGGTAAATTTATATTGAAGGGATTCCCAAACAAGAGATCTATTAATAAAGAAGTCATACTTAGTTTGTTACAATTTTGTCTTTTGTATTAGCACACGGTCTAAATCATCAAGACGGTGCGTAAGATATTTAGAAATGGATGAAATGTTTTGTGGGAAGATTATAATGTGTCTGGAATATTTTTATTAGCGACCATGCACATGGGTTACCTACAAAATTGTATTGACACGTGCAATGAACATATCTTCAACTTGGGTTAAATATTTTAAGATGGTGGGTTGAGGTTTAGGGTTCATATTGTTCTAGGAGGAGAAGCAATGCCCATGTTTTTTAGACTTGCATATGTTGTAAGTGTGTAGCCCTTCACAAAAACTTGGTTGAATGTCAGGGTAATTCTCTGAATAAATAGAGAAAGTTAAGATATTAGAAAGGATATCGAGTCTTCTTCAAAAGTGACATTGGGCTTCAAGGAAGGAAGTGAATGTCGGATATGGGGGTTCTTAGGGATAGAGGAAATTATAGGGAGATGAACACAAGTTGCATTTGCATAGGAGGAAAGTATTTGCATGTCCAATATTGTATTAGGTTAGATTGTATTGGGGGCATGGCTGATAAACACATCATTATGAGGGTGGATGTTTAAATGATGTGGTGAAAAAGATGAAGAAAGAAGGAGGTTGTGTGGATTTTTGTGTAAATATATATTAAACCAAGATCCATGTGTAATGTTTTTAAATAAATGGACATTACTTATAGTATACGGGAAGAAAGATAATACAACAGAGGGCATGTTTGATGAAGTGCATGGTCCAGGGAAGCATTCCTGACAGTAAGTTTCCAAATGTGGTATCGACAACATTTCTCAACATAAGTCTGAATTTTATTTTGTGCATAGTGTTGTCTCCTTTGTGCAGGTCACTGAGGAGTAGACATTAAAGAGAAGGCTATTCCCTGTAGAAATCAACGAATGTGAGGGGAGTTAAGAATGCTTTAATAGCTAAATGGATTATGTATACAACAAATTAAAACCATCACAAATAAATCCTCATGAAAATGCATTCATATTATTTTATTTAGTACTTGTTCAAGGGAAATGATATACAAAAAGGAAAATATAGATTTTTTCCTCGAAAGTATTAGCAAGAAACATGTTGGCAAGGGAAAAAACTTTTCTATGTTGTATAAAAAAAACATTAACAATAATATAAAGTATTCGATCATGTTTATATAGTATCAACGAACACTGATACATATTAAAACAAAAGACAACAAGACAATACATACATATGGTTTTACTATTGTGGAAGGATGGCTATTGTGCATGCATTTTTTGGGAAATGTTATACATGTGGGAAACATTTTTATACATACGATTTATTTTTTTAAAACGTTTATGTGGAAAAGAATTTTTTTTATGTCCTCTATTACATTATACAACCACATCCACATCCGTTATCCCTTTCAAAAGGGAGGAAAATATTGGAGAGTGTAGGAAAGGGTAATGGTTGGGAAGGGAAAAAGAAAAATTGCCAATATAATTTAAGGAGGAAATCCAAAAGTCTTTAATATATTAGAATTAAGAATAATGCATTTCATTTGTCTGTTTCCATAGTATGTTTGGGTTTTTAGGGAGAGTGAAAAAAAAATCATGGCCGATAATGTGGTTTGTCATTTCAGTTGTTGCTTCATCATCAATACACAACAGTTATAGGTATTTTTCCGCATCACCCATGATCGATGCATCATATTTGTCGAAGGTTGTAATTGACTACAACTCCCAATGAAATCCTTTAAATCAAACGGTAGTGCATATATACAATCACAGTGTTCAAAAACTATCTTATAACTAGCACAAAACCATAAGTCATCACGCACTTACTTCATTCATTTCTTCTCACCTTTCATAAGAGGGAAAGCGATGTAAAAGTAATTATCCATGGCAATGTTTGTGATTTCAATTGTAAGTTTGGCCCATTCATCGAATTCATTTTCCCCATTTGGTGGATCCGAAAGCTTGTTGCTAAGGAGACTACACTATTTGGAGGTCCTAGATATTTGTTAGTGATGGAGGGAGTGGAAGCAAATTAATCATTAGAGGTAACCCACTCATGAAGTGCATTTTTTTATAAAACTGGAGGTTTGAAAAAGCACTTGGTACTTGAGATAGTTTCAAAGGATGTTCCATTGAAATTGGAAACACTTACATATTTTATTACACGGATTGGAAACTACGAAATAGAAAGAATGTCTTCAAGCTCTCTACTTATTCCGTCAAAATATTGACCCACAAAGTAACAAAGACATTATATCCAAACATATCCTTGAGTTGCAGTGTTATTTTTAGAGTTTTAGTTTGGTTGTTCCCGCAGATTGTGGAGCATGGATAAATGAAAAATAACTTATATACACAAAAGCACGCACTTGGGTACATTTCTAGATTCTAAAAGCATGCTAGCTTTACATGATTTCTAACCAAGAAAACTAGTGGTTGACAACTATCTTTGGCTTCTTTTTTTGTCTCTTGCTTTCTCTTTTGTCTTTCACACCCTACATCCCAGTCAGAACTTAACTCATTTATATTTTATGGCTCTATACACTAGCACCCATCCATGACAGTAGGACCCATGTGCTCATGCCCCTCCTAGGTGCCTCTGAAACTTTCTCACCTTACTTGCTCCTTTTGGGTCTCTTTTTTCTTTTGGGCATCTTTTTCACTTATGGGTCAGCCTTCCAGTTGTCAATTACGAAATTAAAGCAAGGGAATCATATACATAGTTATGTGTTCAAAATGAAGGACCAAGCACTAAGAATTGATATCATCACCTAAGCTTGCATTTCAAAGGCACTAAAGCACTTCAAAGGCATCCATTTATCATCTATTTAAGGCACAAGGGATTCATAGTTCTGCATACAGTGCATAGGAGAGGGGAAGTTAGTTCTATTCCATTGCAGACATGTTATACATTTCTATATTCTAGATCTATCCCACTATTATTTGTGCAACTTGCACAAGGGCATCGTAGGGCATCATTTCTACACATAGACACAATAACTACATAGAGTCTAGGATGTAGTGCAGTACTTGGTCATAAGTTCACTTTGTCGGTTGACTGTTGGGGTCATTTTGGCTCCCCATTATTCATTTTCCTTTTTAGCTTTGATGTGGTTTGTGGGCTTGTGTAGGTGAACTTATTACTTTCAGGTTATAGGTACATTTAGAGATCAAAGTGTGAATTTTATGTGTCTAACAAGAAGCAAAAATTAAGGCCTTGTGACATATCAGAAATTAGGTTCTAATAATCTTCATAGTCAGTGCACCCAGAAGCAATCACCAATGCCTAGGCATCATTGCCCTATTGTGGGTTCCGGTGTCCAACCTCCTTTCGGCATTTCAGAATTTACAGTGACTAGTGAAGATCTTGTTTACAGTTTCTTCATCAATCATACCTGCCTAGATCACTTCCTGTTCATTTGGGACTCAGCTAAGTCACTCATCTTTGTCGTCTACTTATAATCTTGCATTGTTTGAGTGCTTAGAATTTGTATTTTACTATATTTTATCATATCAGTTACTCTGAAATCAGATTGAATTGTATTTTTATTAAATCATTTGGTGAACCTCACTCGCGATTGATCCTTTGGATCTTTGTTCTATCGGATTTTCTTTCATGGCTCCTCAAGTCTCTTTGTCTCAATTGCTTCAAATGCACCCATCTTATCAGGATGTTCTCCAAAAATCCCTAAACATTATATACCTCTCTAGCACTATGCCGCATGCACAAGTAAGTGCCATCTTCGATTGTCTTTCTGATGACTCTATTGGTCCTAATAATACAACCAATAAATTTATTTGTAAGTCAATTCAATTTTTATGTTATTTATTTCAAGATAAATTTCAAGCTATGCAATCTACGATTACATCCCTTATATTTGAAATCCAACATCTCAAGGTTGCCTCTCAAGATCATGTTAGTTCATCTTTTGTACCTTATTATAATCTTATGGTTACTACATTTGTTCATATCAGTGAACCCCAAGTCTTGTCGTTCCCCGCACCTCTCAAATTTGATCTCAATAGTAAGAAACATGATATTCTTCATGGGATCCTCAATCACCAGTTGATCAATTTGCCAACTACTCATTGTTATCCTCCTTATTGGCTTGCCAAATATTGTTAGGTAAATCATAGTTTACCTAGGTTAATTTAGCATTTACCGTGGTAGTTTGATATTATTATATGGTTATGAGTGTGAAACCGTTTGTATTGTTTTATTATTCACCTAGGATAATTTACTACATAGTTGTAATAATTATATTTGTTTGTATTTTCATATAGTTATGCTTCCCAGATGTATTTTTGAAGCTACTGTAATTGTGTTTATTGTTGTACTTGTGCAACATCTTGTTTGTCTGTATACAGTTGTCCAATATCTATAAATATTGCACCCATTCTTATTGTACCATATTTTTATTGAACATAAATAGTATTTACGAGGATTATGTCCCTCTTCCATAGTTGGTATCAAAGCAGGATAGGAGAGCTTGTGAGCAGAGAAGGTGTGCAGAGAGAATTAAGAAGAGATAGAGGATCTTGGAGAAGCATTTGTAGCAGTTGGAGAGCCAATGCAACGTCCTGCAACTTCCTAGCCCCATCCCTACATCCCCATAACCTCCTGATCAATCTCTAGGTGTTTGGAAAGTAAATGTTTGTTTGCACTAGTGCCCCATGCACCAAGCAAAATTTACTTTATGGAATCATTCTGATTTTAAAAAATATTAGGGGTTTCTCCACTACATTTAGTGGATATTTTAGTCTATGCTAGAAATTACAGATTGTCCAAGTTTGGAGGTATTTGCATTGGAAGGTTGAAGATTGAGTTGGGTTTACATAGCTCCTTACCAAGATACATTGTGGCTTTTAACCAAGTTGTTTAAGCAAAATGACTGAACTCCCTACCCACTCCTGGACGATTTGAAGGGTTTCAAATCGAGCTAGGAATTGTAACTTGCATCGAGTCACATTCAAAGGTTGAGCCATGTTTTCTTGCAATAAATTGGCTAAGTTACAACCCACCTCATCGAGATGTGCAGTGGTTATAGGAGGTTCGAGTCACACCACTACTCCACTAAGCTTTTTGGGAATTTGGGACTACAAAATAGTGCTATGATTCAATAATAAACCAAATCATGCACGTAGGATCTAAGCAATTCCCCAAAATCTATAGTAATGGAAGTATAAACTAGAATAATCCAAATCAAAACAAAGTACACACACATAACACAACATGTGATGTGGTTCACCCAATGTGGGCTACGTCCACCAAAGTTAGAGATCTCAATATATATAATAAATAATAGTACGGACCAACTCTTCCATACAAGAGTACAATGCATCTCTCCAAGAGTATCTTCTCCTCCAGATATCTAAACAGATATCCATGATTGCACTACAAATGAGCCAACAAATAACCACCATATCTCACATAACCAGGAACTACTGCATCTCCCACTACGCAACCAAGCTCTCATGTGAATCTATAAACAAGACCTCTCACGATGCTCTACCAATGTGCAATCATAATTATGCACCAAGAATTAAGTCTCATCTCCATCATTGCATCTCTCCCTGTGAAAACATGAAGACAACCTCCTCTAAAATATCTGGATACTATCTAGTACTTACAAGCTATCAATGAGCTACAATACTAGATCTCTATGGATCAACAATACAACATGATCTCATGGATCTACAATACAAGATCTCACAACAACATGTGGATCTACAAGAAGAAACCTATGTGCTCTGCATACTATCAAAGTCATTACATTACATTGAAATTGAAACAATACAAAGGAAATACAATAGAAGACATAACCACTTTCTCACCATTCAGATGTACCTACTATTTCCTTTTGTCCAGCTTCTCTCCATGGAAGCTTTGTCTTCATGCAACATTATTTCTCTTCTTCTTCTTCTTCTTCATCCTATCAACCAAGGATTACTCAATTATTCATAGATTATATCTCTAACCCTAGTTTCCCAGTTTATCAAAGCATACACAACCTTAGGGCAACTTAGTTATGCATTTACAATCGTCTGATCACTTTTATGATTAACCGTCGGACCAAATCCCACGTTATAATGAAAAATTTAATGCCACAGGTAACTGATACTGGTTCCTCTAGGTGACTGATGTCGGTTAGACAACTGACTTTGATTACTGTGTAATTCAGTAAACCTTCCATACATGATTTTGTGAAGCAATTCAGCTCCACAACTTAATAGAGTTATTTTGAATGGCATTGGCGATTACAATGAGATCAAGAAAATACACACAATGATCCCTACCTCAACGAGCTGAGATTCAATAAATCTCAGATCTCCTTATAAATGATCCAAAGAAAACCTTCATCAAATGTCTGAGCCAATCGACTTGATTCGTTCAAGTCCATAGACCCCTATGATGAGGGATCTTACACAAAGTAAACTTCGGCCGATCGCACCAATAGAAGAAAAACAAATCACAACAGAGGCCAATAAAAATAAGAAGGAAGGCGGCTGATCAAAAACTATACATCAAAAGATGTTTAAAGGAAGATATAAGAGTGTGGATCCTCATTTCAAGGAATCCCTAATCTTCTTCGACCAAGCAGTTGCCGCGTGGACCCCTCCTATACTGCCACATCGTTTTTTAAAGGTTAGGATATTTTATATATTCTTTAAATAGAATTTTCTTCATTATAAATCATATGCGCTAAGTGCGCTTTGTTGGCTAGTGGAGAATTGGGAAAACATTGTTTGTGGGGAGGTTCGTGGTTCCACCCCCACCCCTATACCAATCATTTTGATATATTAATGATTTGGCAACTTTTTTGACCAAATTGCCACAATTAGTGGCCAAATATGTCACTAAAATCACTAGTTATAACTAAACCCTAGCCTACATTTAGAGGAGAAAACCCTATTAAAGGGTAAAAAAAAAATCTCCCATTCTACATAAAATTTTCATTCTGAGAAATTTTTTCTAAACGGGGGACATCAAAAAACTACATTTTAAGATGTTTTTTTTGTGATTTTTTACATAGTGAGCAATACTGAGCTCCGAAGACCACCAGGGCCTTGCAAAACAATTTTTTTTTCCTGCCATTCAATTTTTCTACATATTAGATGTAATTGTACATTTTCAGTGTATTTCAGTGGATTGTACTAATTTATAGGTTGCCATATTCAACTACAAACATTGTAACTACTAAAAATTGACAGAATTTTGTAAACAAAATTAGTGAAATTTTCATTTTGTAACACTCACAATATATTTGTATCTCTTTTGCAACGTTCAGTATATACAATGCCTCTGGGAAGTGCTTACGGGTAAATTCGTCGTGACTACTACTGCACTTAATGCCTAATATTGCTGCAACAACGTCGTTTGGGCATCGTCCCTATAAATCAACGGGGAGTAATAAGAAAACAATGCACACACTTTGAGCCATCCCATCCATCTATGAATGATTGCACGACATAAATCTAGACACTGAAATTATCCAAGTATATAGGGAAGTTACGCATGCATATGAGGATATTTATTTACGCTGGTGTTAATAATTTCCAGACCCCTTTCAATACTTTATTGGTACCAAATATCAAATTATTTCACGTATGTTAATGCCTCTTTCACGTATTGTCAGGTATATCAAAAGGGTGAGCTTCTTCCATGTGCCAATAGGTATATCAGAAGGGCACACATATAGAAAGGTTTGGTATATCGGATTGACGGTATATAGATTAGGAGACCATATACCTAGAGTGATAAGAGCCTTAACCTTTGTTAGTGAATTTAGAAAATGGGCACCAATGCCCCCAAGTTCTTTCTTCTAGACTCACAGCTCCTCAGAGGAGATAATTATGTTGCATGGAAGACTAAGATCAAAACACAACTTGAGTTTGAATATATATTCCTTGTTGTGAATGGTTATGCAACCATATCACCAGATGATGCTTCCCAACGGAGAATTTGATAGGGCCAATTAGAAGGCCAAATTCATAATATTGTTCACAGTTTCTAACAACGTGCAACCCCACATTCGAGATGCCACAACAGCCAAAGAAGTGTGGGATAAGTTGAGCACAATGTGAGAGGCCAAAAATAAGAACATAATTCTAAAGTTGTAGATTCAGTTACACACACTAAAATTCAAATATAATGAGAAAGTGGAAGCTTTCTTAAGAATATTTACAGAATTGAGGGCTCAATTCTATCCCTAGGAGAGGAGGTCACTGATACATCTCTTGTTCCCATTATTCTGAGATCACTCCCTCCATATCACATTTTTGTGATGACACTCAACATATCAAATCAGACAGTTAATTTCAACAAGTTAGTGAATCTACTGCAACAAGAAGAAGCTATGTATGATAAATATCGTGAAGAGGAGCAGGCACTATCTTCTCATCAAAAAGGAAAAAGGAAAAACAAAATCTCATTCTTCTCAAAAGTCCCAAAAACAACATCAGCATCAACACAAGGACAAGAAAAATAATAAGTGTCATATCTGCAATAGAGGACATGATGTAAAATATTGTTGGTACAATACATATATGAAAGGTTCATCAAGTCATTCTAAACCTCAAAATTAGCATTCTCATAAGGGACAGACACACTACAATCAAGGGCAGAAGAAGGGGAAGTGGCAAAGAAAACTCCATCAACAAGGAAATATAGCCAAGCAAGAAGATCCTTTAGAACATGAGGACTTCTTGTACACTTCTCATTCCAATGAACTATTCACGCCATCTAGTGATATTTGGTTTGTAATCCACTCAACACATGACTGGGCATAGAGACTAGTTTATCACCATGAGGGACACACCTTCAAAAAACCATGTTTCGTTAGGTGATGATTCTTCTTACACAATACAGGGTATTGGGAACATTTCTCTACTTCTTGGTTCACATAATTGTTGACTATCAGATGTATTATATGTCCATGGCTTAACAAAGAATCTACTATCAGTAAGTCAGCTTCTAGATCACAATCTGAAGATTGAATTTGACAATCATTCCGGTAAGAAAATGTTTGATTCAAGAAAAATCAAAAGGCTCGAAAATTGTTGCAAAAGACTCTAATGTGGGACTTATGTTCCAGCTTGAATTTGTCCACAAATATGATTAGGCACTTGTGTCTGAGAATTCTTCCTCGTCACAATTGTGGCATCAGAGAGTTGGTCACATAACTTTCAAATATCTAGAAACACTTCACCGGCACAACATGGTGAGAGGCTTGCCATCTCTCCAAAAGGATATAGATAAGTTTCCTCACTACTTTTTAGGTAAACAACACAGAGCTTCATTTCATAAGAGTACTTATCGATCTCATGGTAAGCTTGATCTGGTTCATACCGATATTTGCAGTCTGATGTGACCTAGTCATTCTTAATTTCAATACTTCATGCTTTGTGTTGATGATTATTCAAGAAAAAATTGGATACATTTTCTTCGTAAGAAAATTGATGCTTTTGAAAACTTCAATAAGTTCAAAGTGGCTATAGAGAACAAGACTGGTTGTCATATCAAATATCTCCGCTCAGATCGATGGGGATAATTCACCAGTAATGAGTTCAAATCCTACCTTCAAGCTCACGAGATTCATTGACAAATTCCTGCTCCACACACACCGCAACATAATGGTGTTGTTGAGAGAATAAATCGTATTATTATGGAGATGGTGTATTACATGATTTATGATTCGAGACTAGTGAGGAAATTTTGGGTAGAAGCAACAAAGACAATAGTTTATTTGTTGAAAAAAGTTCCCAAAGTTTCTCTTGATGGAGTGACACCACATGAAGCATGGTAGAAGAGAAATCCATCTGTTGCATACCTCAGAGTATTCAGGTGCAAATATATCATGCACATACCCAAGAATAACAGAAAGAAGTTGGATATGAAGTCACAAAAACTCATCTTCATTAGCTACAGTGAAGAAAATATTGGGTACTGATTGATGGATCTAAAGACCAGAAAAGTATACACCAGCAGAGATGTTGAGTTCTTTGAGAAAAAGGAATTTGAGACTCCTTCTCTAGACTCACCTGATGTAGATATTTCACCCATTATAAAAACAGAAGTTGATGTTCCCATTGATGATGACAGTGATGATGGGGATGATGGTGATGATAAGACAAGACCACGACCTACAAGAGTAGTACAATGTATGCCCAAGTGGTATAATAACATGATACAAGATGAGAAATTAGATGCTCTATCGGATACATCCATCACTGGACCATGGACTCATAGTAAAGCACAAGAAGAAGTAAACTTTGATTTGATGAGTAGAGTTGTTGAATCTATTGATCCCTCTATGTTCTAAGAATACATATAGTCAAAATCTTGGAAATATACCATGGATGTTAAATATCAATCATTAAAGAAACAAAACACTTGGTAGCTTCGATATTCCACCAGAGAATAAACCCATTGGTTACATATGGATATTTAAAACAAAGTACAAAGTAGATGGGACGATAGACAACTATAAAGAAAGACTGGTAGCAAAGGGGTATACACAAAAGGAAGACATACACTATGAGGAGAAATTTTCTCCCACAGCTAAGATCAAAATGATCAGGATGATCTCTGCTCTAGCTACATAATTTAGTTAGAAATTCGATCAGATTTCAATGTGAAAAGTGTTGTTCTAAACAAAGATCTACAAGAAGAATTCCACATGATTCAACCTAAGGGTTATGTTGTACATGGTGAAGAAACAAAGGTATTCATACTCAAGAAATATTTGTGTGGCCTGAAATAGGTACCCCGGGCTTGGTACATCAAAATTGATGAGCATCTCGTTCAACATAGATTCGTCAAAAATTCATATGATCCCAATCTCTACCTAAACAGGTAAGGGGGGAGATTTTGATTGTTGTTGTCTACGTCAATGATCTAGTCATCACTAGCAGCTCAATGAAGATGATCGATGCAACTACGAAAAATATTAATCGATCATTCGACATGAAAGATCTCAAGCTAATGCACTACTGACTTGGATTGGAAGTATGGCAGAAAGAGAACCACATCTTTGTTTCTCAATTGAAGTATACCAAGACAACACTCAAGAAATTCAGGATGATGGATTGCACACCTATTACTACACCTATGGAGATGATAATACAATTATCTCATTCAGATCCATCTCCTATGGTAGATGTAACTCTCTATCGATAGTTGATTGGGAGTCTCATTTACCTAACTTATACTAGACTAGATATCAGCTTTGCAGTGAGTTGTCTTTCCAGGTTTATGCAAGAACCCAGAGTTTTTCATTGGAAGTAAGCAAAAGTGTATCTTGAGATATCTCAAGGGTACAATAGATCTTGGTCTAGAGTACAAGAAGAATGATAACTTATTCTTGAGTAGATATTCGGATTCAGATCATGCAGGTAACATTGGTGATAGGAAATCCACTTCTGGATTTTTATTCTTTTTAGGATTTGGACCGATATCATAGGGAAACAAGAAACAACACTTTATTTCTCGCTCTTATACAGAAGCCAAATATCATGTTGTAGGTGAAGCTTTCTGCGAAGCGATATGGATACATTGCATACTGGAAGGACTTGGAATACCATAGGACAAACCTACCACCATGTATGTAGACAATGAAGGTGTTCTCAAACTTGTTTGTAATCTATTTTTTCATGAAAGAACAAAGCACATTGAGGTACATGTTCATTTCATACGTGAGCATGTCTTGAAACATAACATACAACTTTAGTTTTTCCCAACAACTAAACAATGAGAAAATATCTTCACAAAGTCACTTGCACGTGAAAATTTCAATTTGTTCAGATAGTTCCTCTCCATATCACTTGAGGAAATGAAAAATTAAGGGTGGGAATGATAGGTAAACCATAGTTTACCTGGGTTAATTTAGCATTTATTGTGGTAGTTTGATATTATTATATGGTTATGAGTGCATATCCATTTGTAATTTTTTATTATTCACCTAAGATAATTTGTTACATAGTTGTAACAATTATATTTGTTTGTATTTTCATATAGTTATGCTTCCTGGATGTATTTTGGAAGCTACTGTAATTTTGTTTATTGTTGCACATGTGCAACATCTTGTATTTCTGTATTCGGTTTTCAGATATCTATAAATATTGCAGCCATTCTTATTGTACCATATTTTTATTAAACATCAATAGTATTTACGAGGATTATGTCCCTCTTCCATATTTGGTATCAGAGTAGAATAGGAGAGCTTGTGAGTAGAGAAGGTGTGCAGAGAGAATTAAGAAGAGATAGAGGATCTTGGAGAAGCATTTGTAGCAGTTGGAGAGCCAATGCAACGTCCTGCAACTTCCTAGCCCCATCCCTACATCCCCATAACCTCCTGATCAATCTCTAGGTGTTTGGAAAGTAAATGTTTGTTTGCACTAGTGCCCCATGCACCAAGTAAAATTTACTTTCTGGAATCATTCTGATTTTAAAAAATATTAGGGGTTTCTCCACTACATTTAGTGGATATTTTAGTCTATGCTAGAAATTACAGATTGTCCAATTTTGGAGGTATTTACATTGGAAGGTTGAAGATTGAGTTGGGTTTACAGAGCTCCTTACCAAGATACATTGTGGCTTTTAACCAAGTTGTTTAAGCAAAATTACCAAACTCCCTACCCACTCCTGGACGAGTTGAAGGGTTTCAAATCGAGCTAGGAATTGTAACTTGTACCGAGTCACATTCAAAGGTTGAGCCATGTTTTCTTGCAATAAAGCGGCTAAGTTAAAAACCCCCTCATCAAGATGTGCAGTGGTTATAGGAGGTTTGATTCATGCCACTACTCCACTAAGCTTGTTGGGAATTTGGGACTGGGAAATAGTGCTATGATTCAATAATAAACCAAATCATGCACATAGGATCTAAACAATTCCCCAAAATCTACAACAATGGAAGTATAAACTAGAATAATCCAAATCAAAACAAAGTACACACACATAACGCAAGATGTGTCATGGTTCACCCAATGTGGGCTACGTCCACCAAAGTTAGAGATCTCAATATATATAATAAATAATAGTTCCTAAATCTTATTCGTCTATGTCTAGTGAGCATCATCCTACCATTACTAATGTTCCTCCTCCTATCAAGTCTTCTACAGTGTTACCAATTCAAACTCAACAACCCCCTCTCAAAATTCATCCTCCATCCTCTCCTCCTATTGAGCCATCTATAGAGTTATCAATCCCCAATAAGCCACCACCTTTAAAGATATCCCACGTACCTCCTCCAATTAGGTGTCTAACTCCTTTTTTCAAACAAGGTAATCCTAATATTGATGGTCGAGACACATTTCAAACTCATACATGACATGGTCCTTCCTACTGTATCACATAGATCTCCATTATTGGCACACTTGAGGGGCATCACTCTTTCCCCCCCTTCCACTCATATCACTTGTATTTCGTAGCTCCTACCCCACTTTACACTTTGTGCTTCATATCTAATCTCTCTAAAAATTCCTACACACCTTGATACACACATTGTATCGTCATTACCCTATGATGCACTCTAGGTCCACAGTTCATACTCGATTTCTGAGGGTATAATTCAAAAATTAACCTCACAACACTTACACTTTATGTTTTATGCTTCACAATACATATTTCTTACATCTATTCTCATACAACCCATTTCCCGATGACACATTCTTTTTCTATGGTTCATTCTTGACTATTTAGGGGTATTTTATAAATGAACCTTATCTCATACACATCCACTGGAGGGCACACATATCCTCCCATCTTCACACTTTAAATTCCACACATCCATAACATTTGCATATCTTGGTTGGACTTACTCTTCCTGAATCTTCTTCTACTTACATGTACACTTTGTTTTCTATACTAGATGGATTCTTAGTATATCATCATCTTTCTATATATACATGTGTGTTCACTTGGTCTTTTGAGGTGAATTCAAATCTCTTACAGGTTCTCACATGTTTCAATGATGATGTTTGACACTTTACCTTTTACCTGTCCTACCAAGGCTCCTGGGGGCATATACTTTTACTATTACCATATTCTACACACTACATTTTCTATTGTTTCATTATTTACTAGTTGTTCATACTAACACGTGTTTTTTGCTGATGTATCCACACTTTGACATACTATTTATCTTTCTAACATACTAACGGGTGCTTTGTGACAAGCATTTTCTTTGCAGGACTCTATGCCACCATGGTTCTCTAATGCATTTTTCTTGTTATTGTTTTCCATTAAATGCCATTTTTTATGGGTGTTCTTATTTATTTTATTATCATTGTATGATTTTGTCCACTTTGGCCTTGATTGTCTTATGACATAGTGAGCGAGGTCCCATGTATGAAACCCACTTTTTGTGGTCTATGTTTTTTACACACTTGTTTATTACACTGTCTTCTCTTGTATACTATCTTTTATACTAACACTTGCTACTATCCATCTTGTTTTCATGTGCCTTGGTTTCTACCATGCACATCCCCTACCCCATGTAATTATTTATTTTAGATCAGATCAGGGTCCTCTCCTTTGAACCACATTCTCCTGCAGTCGTCACATGCGCCCCAAATGAGGGCAGGCATACATTGTGTGAATAAATCGCCCCTACACCAGCTCAAAGCATAGTTCATATCATTACACTATAGAAATGGCACAGGAACATAGTCACATAACAATCCAGAAGTTGACTTGGAACTCATACACAGTATAGACACCAGTACCTAGAAATAGACAATAGCATTTGGGCACTCCTGTCTTCCCCTGGGTGCTAATGTCTTGGGGCAGACACTATCATTTTCACATTACAACACATTCTACAACAAATCACAGAGTAATTCTACATTTACAGGTATTGGCCTTCATTCACAGAATACATGTTATCTCCTACATTCAATACAATCAAAACAACATGTAAATAATCGAGACGTACCATTTGTAGTGGTGCTTATAGGGTAGTATTATGGAAGGAGAGTAAAACTAGACCTATCTCCCCAATAATTTCTCTTTTGGCATGATATCACCCAAAAAATACTCACTTGGTGTGAGATCTCCCAAAAAAATTGCACTTGGCTTGAGATCACCCAAAAAATGCATTCTTCGTGTGAGATCTTCCAAAAACTCACCTTCATCATGCAAATCAACAACTCCAAAAAACATGAAACATTTCTACTCTTTACACTCATTTACATTAGGTGCACACTATCCTTTTATTTACTACTTTTACACACTTTTACATACTTCACTCAACTTTTTCATATACACGACTTTGACTACTTTCTCGCTCTTCTTTTACAGGTATGTCCTTATACATAACAAGAATCAATGCACATCACCAAATACAAGCACAACAACAAGTAAGATCTAAGCATATGATCCACTCTTAGGGTCCACTTCCCTCTTTCCTAGTCTTCACACTTAAACTTGTGATTATTTCACGCTTCACTTATCCACTCAGCACGGTATCGGCTACACTCTCTACATGAGCATTAGGTACACATATTATATCTACTTTATGTTATCGAGTATTCACTTAACATCATAAATTGGGGGCAAATGTAAATAGAAAATCACGCACTTGGGTACATTTATGTCCTAAAATAATTCTAGCATTTACATGATTCCTAAGTAAGAAAACAAGTGATTGACAACTATCTTTGGCCTCTTTTTTCTTTCTCTTACTTTATCTTTGGTCTTTCCTACCCTACAACCCAGTTGAAACTTAAATCATTTATCTTTTATGGTTCCAGACACTAGCACCCAACCAAGACAGCAACGCCCAGGTTTTCTTTTCCCTCCTGGGCTACCCCGACCCTTTCTCACCTTACTTTCTCCTTTTTGGTCTCTTTTATCTTGTGGGAATATTTTTCACTTATGCGTCGGCATTCCAGTTGTTAATTATGAAATTTAAACAAGGGAATCATATAAATACATAGTTATGTGTTCAGAATGAAGGACCAAGCACTAAACATTACTATCATCACCTAAACTTGCATTGTAAAGGCATTAAAGCACTTCAAAGGCATCCATCTAGCATCCATTCAAGGGACGAGGGCTTTATACTTTTTCATACACTTCATAGGAGAGGGGAAGTTCATTCTATTCCATTGCACACATGTTATACATTTCTACATTCTATATTTAGCCCACTATTATTTTTACAACTTACACAAGGGCATTCTAGGGCATCATTTGTACACACACACACACAATAAATACATGGAGTCTGAGATGTAGTGCAACACTTGGTCATAAGTTCACTTTGTCAGGTGACCACTGGGGTCATTCTGAATCCCCATTCTTCATTCTCCTTTTTAGGTTTGATTTGGTTTGTGGGATTATGCAGGTGAACTTTTCTTTTTCAAGTTATAGGTACCTTTGACGATCAAAGTGTGAATATCAGGTGATTAACAAGAAGTAACAACGAAAACCTTGGTACATATTAGAAATCAGGTTATGAGCATTTGTGCACTCACAGTCACCCAGAAGTAGTTACCAACACCCAGGCACCCTTGCTTGAGATTTCCCAAAAAATGCGCTCTTGGTGTGAGATCGCCCAAAAACCTCACCTTCAATATGCAAATCAACAACTCCAAGAAACATGACACATTTCTATTCTTTACACTCATATACATTAGGTGCACATTTTCCTTTTAATTTCTACTTTTACATGCTCAAATTTTTCATATACACGACTTTGACTACTTTCTCGCTCTTCTTTTGCAGGTTCGTCCTTATACATAACAAGAAGCAACACACATCACCAAATACAAGCACAAAAACAAGTACAATTTATGCAGACAATCGACTCTTAGGGTCCACTTCCCTCTTTCCTAGTCTTCACACTTAATCTTGCGATCATTTCATGCTTCACTTGTCCACTCAACACGGTATTGACTACACTCTCTACATGAGCATCAAGTACACATATTCTATCTACTTTATGTTATTGAGTATTCACTTAAAAACATAAATTGGGGGCAAATGTAGACAAAAAATCATGCACTTGGGTATTTTTCTAGGTCATAAAATAATTTTAGCGTTTACATGATTCCTAAGCAAGAAAACTAGTGGTTGACAAGTATCTTTGGCCTCTTTTCTCTGTCTCTTACTTTATCTTTGGTCTTTCACACCCTACATCCCAGTCAGAACCTAACTCATTTATATTTTATGGCTCCATACACTAGCGCCTATCCAAGACAACATCACCCAGGTTCTCATGTCCCTCTTGGGCTCCCTTGACCCTTTCTCACCTTACTCGATCCTTTTTTATCTCTTTTATCTTTTGGGCATATTTTTCACTTTTGGATCGACCTTCCAGTTGCTAATTACAAAATTTAAACAAGGGAATCATATAAATGCATAGTTATGTGTTCAAAATAAAGGACCAAGCACTAAGAATTACTATCATCACCTAAACTTGCATTGCAAAGGCACTAAAGCACTTCAAAGGCATCCATTCAAGGGATAAGGGATTTATACTTTTGCATACACTGCATAGGAGAGGGAAAGTTCATTATATTCCATAGCACACATGTTATACATTTCTACATTCTAGATTTAGCCCACTATCATTTGTGCAACTTACATAAGGGCATCCTAGGGCATCATTTATACACACACACACACACACTAACTACATGGAGTCTGAGATGTAGTGCAACGCTCAGTCATAAGTTCACTTTGTCAGGTGACCACTGGTGTTAGTCTGAATCCCCATTCTTCATTCTCCTTTTTAGGTTTGATGTGGTTTATGGGCTTGTGCGGGTGAACTTTTATTTTTCAGGTTATAGGTACCTTCTACGATCAAAGTGTGAATATCAAGTGAATAACACAAAACAACAACAAAAACATTGCAACATATCAAAAATCAAGTTATGAGAATTTTTGCAATCATAGGAATCCAAAATTAGTCACCAATGTCCATGCGCCCTTGCCCTACTGTTGGCACTCATTTCTAGCCTCCTTTCGGTATTTCATAATTTACAATGACCAGTGACGACCCTGCTTATAGTCTGTTCATTGGTCATACAAGCCCAGATCACTTCATGTTCATTCAAAAATCAGCTAAGTCACTTATATCTCTCATTTTCTTATAATCTTGCATTACTTGAGTGCTTCACATTTTTATTTTACTATATATTATCATATCAGTTACTCTGATATTAGATTTAATTGTATTTTTATTAAATCACAACTATGTCAATGATGTCAATAAAAGACCCTACGGGAATTCAAGGTTTATCTTTGATTTTTGTGAAGTGAAAATGATATGAAATTATTTCCTCCTCGTTGATTATGAGAGGAGTGAAAAATGAGGATGCCTACAAAAAAATTCCAAAGGGTTGTTTGAGTGGCTAAAACATGGTTTTACTTTTCCAATCCTTCCATTTGCAATGGTGTACATTTTTCTAGTTTCTATTTTCTAATAGATCATTTAAAGAACCTCGTTAAAACATGTGACATGAATTTATCCTCCTTTGTTATCCACAAAATCGAATCCAAAAAAATAACCACTCCACTTTTTGTTATTATATTCTCAGGGAGTTGTTTTGAAAAGGGTGTGCCCCTCTACAGACCATACTCGCATGGTTATATCTAAAGCACTAATTTTTATAGGCATGTTTGCACAACTTGAAGGGGCATAATTTTTTAAAGGAGGTCTTTATGGAAGTAGACCATTTTTAAGGCTATAATATGCCTCTAAATTTGATTCTTATTGTGAGCTACATTGCTTAGAAGCAAAGTTAGTGCACTGATTTTTGTATGTGTTTTAGAAACAATATCCATGTCCATGACAAGAATAGTCCTACACGTCAGAAAGGGAAATTGGGAAAATAGAAAAATTAAAGAGGGGACTGATGAAATTATTAATGGAAAAATGTGAGAAGCATACAATTCATTTTTTTATCATTCTACAGAGAAATTTTCACAAACAGACAATGATGCCTTCTTACAATGTTTTACCTAAAACCATACTTGTAAATTTAGATGGGAGTACTACGGTTTAAAAGTGTACTCCATCAGAAATGTCAACAAGTTGTTGAACCAAAACATTTAACATTGATCAAAGTGGGGGGACAAGTTAAGCAGGTTGAGTATCGGTTTTGTATCAGGGCAACCCTCAATCATGTGAGAAGTGCCTCCACAAGTCAAAGTCACATACATGATGAGAATACCAGTCCATGAACTTGAAACTTCTACACATTTATTGCAAATACTTAAATTTTAAGTGTTTGCAAAAAGGAAAGGTAGACCGAGTAGGATGTGATTGCATCTATGTAAGGGTATAAGAGAACTATTACGATACACGACCTTTGATATCAATTCAAAGGAGCCTAACCAAAGTAGAGGCATTACAAACACAAGTTTGGACAAATATTTATTTCAAACATTTAAATAAGTGCAAGGCATTCAAAGTAAATAATTCCAAGTAAATGTTTGTAAACCCAAAAAATAGAGATATGAAAATGAGACAGCTGTGTTGAAATAGGAAAAAAAAACTAGCATAAATGGGGCATGTGTCCCCAAAAAAATAATATGGTATAGATTTTAGTAATGAAAAAATAGACATGGTTTATCAAAGATATTTTTAACATTTATAACTTGCTTCAATATACAGCCACGTTCTTTTTTGTTAAATAATGTTTTATTGTTTTCTATTTTTTAGAAGAAGATATGCCAAACATGACTAGTAGAAATACAGAAAAAAATTCTAAATAAGTTTGGTATGTTTTTTTAATATTTGTCTCAACTATGCAAACAATTTGTTGCAAAATATGTCTTGGGAAAGCCTTAATTCAAAACTTAATAAACATCCACGTTAAGTATAAGGCAAAGTAGTTTCTTTGAGTTGTTTTTTTGCAACTATTGTTTTCATATATTTATCTACAATTAATGCCAAATAATATATGATGAAAAGGTTATCCTTCATCACTAAACTGAAAAAAAAAAAAAATCTCTACCTTCTATAACAACAAATTGGCATCACATTTTTTTCTTTTCCAAACTCACATGCACAAAACAATAATAACAAACTATGCGCTATAACAAATTATGAAGATGGATTTATTAAACTTTTTTTAATTATTTCATATTTAGAGATATTACATAAACATGGATCTACTATTTGGGGACTGTGACAAATAGAGGGGTCTAAGCACATTTCAAATACATTGGTTGGTCCATCAAATTTGTAAGGACCACAAATGGGATGGGACTATTGATTTTAGAGATACTGCTTGGTCTCAAGTTCGCATTCAACCTATATTTTAAAAGAGGGTTGAGAATTATGACGATCCCAGGAAACAGGGCCTTTGTGCTTGTCTGTTAAATGGATCACGAGGGTTTTCAAAGGTGACTTTACATTTGAAACTTACTAGTCTTGTCACATAATTATTACATTAAGAACTAAAAATTGGCAAAATGTGAGTTGGTTCAGATAACATTCTTCTTGCTCCATTCTTTTATTTTAAATGTCGATTTTCCTATTTGATTGCATCTGTCATTAGAAAGTTGTATAAGCCATGTTTACCAAGTTTTTAAAGTCATGAAAGGGGCAACCTCTTGCTATCAAACTTTCTCAAGAAAGCTTAAGGAGATTATGGCATCAAGTTTAAGAATTCTCTAACCAGTTCAACTGATCATTTGGGATTTCACTATGTTGCATTGGTTACCTTGGCAAGTCACTAAAGATAATTTTTTCTTGATCAATAAATTTCTGCAGTTTTTTTAATTTTTTTGCAATCCCTAATTCCCATTGAGTTAATAATCAAATTGTGCACTCCAACTCGGTGTAATTTTTTCAAAGATTGACATTGGTTGTCCTTCCATCCCTTTACATCCCTTCCCTTGAATTAAAACTACACATCTCCTTCCCAAAATGTATTTAACACCCTGAATGAATATTAAAATGGTCCAAATGCAAATTTAGCCATAAGTGTTTGGCCAAATTAAGTGTTCAAATTTGGAAATCTAAAGTTGTATCAGATGTGCAAGTATTGGCATGGAAAATTTTACATTACAAGTTGTTTGTTGGTGATAAACTTAAACATATGACTATTCAACATAATAAGTACCCTTTTTTCAGGCAAATGAAAATTTGAAGCACTTGTTTTGAAATTGCACTCATGCTAAGAGCCAGTGATCAACTGTTTTTATGGATCTACCTAGAATATTTGATCATCATTGGAACTGTGAAGAGGCTTTCTTTGGAGTGGGCCTTGAAAATAATGTGATTTTTGATTCTGTCAGACATGTTCTATTGTTGCATTTATGGAAAATCAAATGTTTAGTAGTATTTTCTAGCTATAATTTTCATCAAATAGTTTGTAATTTCAAGGTTTTATTGTAAAATATCTTTTTTTTAGATTGTGTCATTATCTTCTCAAATACACGTATTGTGAAGAAATAATAAAGAGACAACATATTAGTGGGAGTAAATCAAAACTCAAATCATTCAGCCCCAACCCGATCATAGGAATGAAAATAGGACAATATTGTGATTACAAACTCTTCAAAGACTATGGAAATATATGAGATAATACTATTGTAACAGGGCCTTACTATTCTACTTAGTTCACTGTTTTACATCAATACTTAAATATAATCTTGAATTTTTTTATGTGATGGGTTGTTTTTAGAGTCATGCATGCATGTTTGTTGTTGATGACATTTTGAATTCCTTTGTATATAGGTTCTTTTTTATACTTTGTATAGTATTCTTTAGTGTGCATTTACTCTTTTTCCTCTTCACAACCCCTTTTAAACTACACATTTTTTAAATCAACTTTAATCTATACTTTTTTGAAAAAGTAAACCCTTTTAACATTGTAAACTTCATTAAAACCATTTCATAAGAAATAAATCAATGGGAAAATCCGAACCCCTCATAATGATTGCCTTAAATTTGAGGCTTGTTTAAATCTAGGCATGTTTAGTTTGTTGTGAGGAGTACTCTGACCGATAGTCCCTGCATGTTGAAGGAGTAGTCCGACCGGAGTCCCTCTGAGTGTTTCGCCTTGAGTGTGCGACTGAAAAATGAGTATTACACATTCTTTATATATAAGGTGGTATGAAACGCAGGCTCTAGTTGTACGAAAGTAACAGTATAAAACTTACACACACAAATATAGTCCCTTCCTCACGCCAAGGTAAAGTTTATAAAGGCTGGAACACTTTGCTTAAATTGTAAAATGTAATGATTTCTCATGAACAAAATAAATTAATGAATGTAGAAAATAATGTTGTTTCCAAATGACTCCATATTTCATTAAGTACTGTTGTCAATCAATGTATTCGCCATGGTTCATATGACATTGATCCCTTTGGAGGTGTGAGCGGGATCATCTAAACGATTAGGTGTTAGGTACAAATAATTGCGTTGGAGAAGCTGTCAAATATTTTATTATGTTGCTTTAATAAACGAGAAAAAAAGTTAGAGCAGCTGTCTCTTTTCGAACGACACTATCTGGATGTGTCGCTTTCCACTTGGCCCCTGGATAACTCCTGAATATTCCTTCTTCTTCACAATTATTTGCGGCATTTGGCTGAAAATATTACCCGCGGAGGAAAGTTGCAGTTTGCGATGGCACTTTACTTGTGTTCCACGTTGAAAATGAAATTACGCGTATAAAGGAAATAGCTACTCCCTAACTGTTGAGCCCGTCACAGCCATTCCCAAGGCCTCAAACCCGTCATAAAAGGGCAGGTAAAAATTTACATGTGGAAAAAAAATCAAAATCTAAAAATTATTTGACAACATAGAGGTGGCAAGTTACTTTCAAAACTATCAAAAGAAGGGCTATAGGGTGAAAAAACACATGTCAACAATTTTTGTGAAAATATAAAATACTTTTTATGAATTATACAAACAACAATCACCTCCAGTTTTCCAAGATTTGTGCATGACTATTATATACGTTAGACAAGGCGTAATACTTGCAATTAACATACGTTTTAATATAATAAATATAATTTTAGTATAATACTATCAAGCACAAATCTCAAGTTTCTAGCAAGTTTTTAATGTCATCTCATTAAATACTTGAGCACAAATACCTCAAAACCAAAGATTTAATATTACCATTTAGAATTCATGTATTTCCTTGGGGATTCATTTAGATTTTTTTATCTAGGTCACCTTGTACTTGTTTCCCGCTTCTTTGTTGCAGGAGCCACCTTGAGAGATGTAGAACATAGATAGGATAAACTTACACATAAATATTTTCCCACTTGGGATCCTGCACAACATGATTTGGAGAAAATCCAACGTGTAGAGTGGCCACTAGTTTGGACATGGGCTGAGATAGATATTTGAGGTCGTGGAAGAGCTTATGAGAAAAGTGTTGAATTGATCTCAAAGAGTGACCTCGATTTTTGACTCCCAATGTAGGGTGTCAAAAAGGTTCTATGGGATCCATGTTGGTGCCAAAGGGTGGGATGAGCTTGTAATGGTCTTGATCCAAATCGCTTAGACAACTTTGAACTCGGTATGTAGACAAGTGCAGCAAGTTGGTGGACAAAAAAGTGGACATAAAAACCTGAAATTCACGTACCGCGATCGCGGTTTAAACCACGATCATGCAGGACTATTTTTTACAGGTTTGGGAATTTTTAAACTCGAACCTAAAACCACGATCGCGGTCCTCTGAGACAAAAAAAAGCAGACCTGCGACCCCTCATTTTCCCTATTTTCCCCTGTAAACCATGATTTCTCCTAGACTGTTGGCACTCAAGCTTTGAAAAACCCCTACAAATTACTCTTTCAAACTTCTGGATCATGAAATTTTCAACAATGTCGCCAAGACAAAGAGGTAAGCCCTCGATTTTGATCAAATTTCTTGCATTTTAGGTTAATTTTTGTGATTTTCATGGGTTTTTTAATTTTTTATTTATGTATACAATTTTTTTGTTTTTTCAGTTGTTCGGCAAGCTTGTAATCCTGTAAACCATCCAAATATTCCTCAAAACCCTCCAAACATTCCTCAAAACCCTCCTCCAAACATAGATCTCACCTCCTATGTGGCTCCTTCTGTCCCCACAGAACCAGCAGGAACACAAGCTGATATCATTGGAAGAATCTAACAAAATAAAATTGCCATTGAGAACCTTATTCAGATAATAAGACAAAATCATGCCACAAATCCATCCCACATGACTTTAGCCAACACATTGCAAACATTGATTGGCGAAGTCGACTCCGTAACCAACCAAATAAATAGATGGAATACCTTTAGAGGTGATTGTAGGCGGTGGTATGCAGATAAATTATCCCATGCGGCCGTAAAAGATAAAAAAAATTGCAAAAGACCACATTTGTGCATTATTTACTGACCCAAGAACCAATGCCCCCCCCCCCCTACAACTACTTGCAAATGGTTCCCAATCCATTGGTGCCATGATGACCGAATCAAGAACAATTTTTGGGACTCGATGGTGGATGGTTTTTTATTATCCACCATGCAACAACAATGAGGTTCCTCTCTATTTTTTGAAGAAATTATATTGCGAGTTCGTGCTTAATGAGGTCCCAAATTATTTTGACTTTTTTGATTTTTATGGGTGAGGAGGTGGCTCTGCACAGAGTAGACCTGGTGCACATGTTTGGTCAACCAAGGATCCCCCATGCCCCAAAACCCCCATTGCCTTCAGTTATCCCTCCTACAGTGAAGGAGGTTGTGGAGATTGACACACTACATGCATTAAGGGAGCTCACTGACACTCTGACCCAGCATAGTGACCAGATTACATCTGGTGATGTTGGTGGAGGCACCAGTTCTAGCGCACCACACCACTGTGGATCATGTGGTGTCATATGCACTACGGGCGAGACATCATTTGTTGGATCACATGATTTCTTTTCTCTAGATGAGATGATGGCAGATGTTTTTGGAACTGGTGCAAATGATCTTGGTCTTTCACAGGTAAATGTCAAATAAAAATTTAATATATATACACAATAGTTTAATTCATTTGAGATTTTAATATATATGTATTTGATTATGTCATGTACATACATGTAAAAACTAATTTTTTTTTATTTTAAACAGCAAGAGCCGGTGAAGGACACATCCGGCATCGACATGCTAGCTACTGCAGTTGGGCGTGTTACAGACGTAAGTTTCAAGTTACTTACATTTCAAATTATATTTGATTGCACTTTTATTATTAAATACACATTTTTAATGTTCGTGTATAATGTTTCACGTGTACATGTACATATTAATATGTTTGTCTTTTATATGCAGGAGCCTGGTGGGTCATCATCTGCTCTGGGCACTAAGGCTACTGGCATGCCTCACGTGACTTTTACGTAGGTTAGTTTCTCTTTACACTTTGTTTCTAATTGTGGAAGTTCAGTTGTGTATCTACTCTTGTAGGAATTTTGGAGACTCGAGTAACATCGAAGCTTCCCTAGGATCATTAAACCTAGATTCCTACTCTTCAAGGAGGTCATATGACAATAAGCAGTATTATTAAGAGCCTTGGTTGGTTTCTATTAGAAAATTAATACATTGGTCTGTTATGTGTCGATTATGCTTTGGGTTTGTTATGTGGCAACTTCATGTAGATTAATATTGATATGTACATGTTTTTTGTATAGCTTATGACTGCCAGAGAGACTCCTCCCTATATGCAGACTGTGGAGGCTGTTGTAGATGTTGCCATAGCGTCTGCAGATCCACTAACTCAGGTACAATTTTTCAAATTTGTTAAATTTTGGAGGAATTTTTTCTTATTACTTATCTATAATATCAAATTTTGTACATGAAATATTTAATTTGAACTATTTATTTGTATGTAGCCTACCCCTCGTGAGTCTACCATAGACCCTGCAATGCGTCGACGACAAATTGATAGGGATCATGAGATTGCGGTAAGATTTCACATGCATTATAAATTCTAAGTTTCTAAATTTTGAATGTATTTTAAAAATTTGGGTGTTAAAAACTTGTTGTTTATGAATGTGCAGGCTAGGTTGCAGGCCTGCTTAGAGACGCCTAGGACCACACAGATGAAATCCGTAGTGGCATCTCCCTCCACTACATCCACAGGTCATGTGGACATGCTTCTTCTAGCAGGGCGAAGAGAGGGAAGATGTTTCATGATTAGATTCATAGGACCTGGATGTATAGATATATATGCCATCTGGTCCTAGTTCATGATTCTTCATATAGTCCATGTATATAGCCTTATGTGACCGCATGTGGTCCTATATGTATGACACACTTAGTTCGATACATTATGAATTTATATTTTCAGAGACACGTGGCACACTTAGTTTGATACAGTATATCCATGTTGGTTTTCATAATGATATTACTTCTATGTTTGATTTGATTTCATTGCACATGATATCCTTCTACATGTATGTTTTCATAACCATATTAGTTCTATGTTTGATTTGATTTGATGGCCTTGATTATGTGACCATTATCCATATGATATATATGATATATGATGTTATGTTATTGTTAAATGATATATGATGTTATGTTATATAATGGTTTTGAAGGTTCTTGGGTGCAAGATCATTTTTTTTCAAGAGATTCAAGTGTGGACTTATATCAATTTTCTTATTTTAAGCACGTGGTTAACACACTCCAAAGTGGGAAAAAATGTACACAATTAAAAATGGTCTTGAGGGATTTAAATTACAAGTCATTTTATATGTTTTTAGTGTACTTACAATTTATTTGTTAAGTATTAGTCCAAATTAAGTGTTATTGATGTGTGTAACAATAAGGTCCTAATTTGAATTCACTTGTTTAAAAAAATATAGAAACATTGTATAGTTTAGTTGGCACAAGATATGCAAAAAATATTCTTAACACTCTATTGTGTATTAACATGCTTTAAAAAGAGATCAAACAATCATTAGAGTATTTACATGGTAATGTGTTAACCTTGTTGCAATCTCATTGATGCGAGCCGAGTAGTGAGAAGTCATGCCCCAGGACATCGTGGGAGAAAATTGTCACCACCAACACATCTGATTGGGGGGTATATGCCTTTGGGTGCTATGGCGGGCTCTAGGGAGGCCCGTTTGGAGTCAGACCACCCGATCCGGAGCCAAGAACCCCTTCCCTATTAATCCCAATTCAAGTTTTCAGTGGAAACTTATGACGATCACAACTTGGCGCTCAGTCATCCAAACCAAGAACCATCTAAGCCAAAACTTGAGTGAAGGAGTTCTCTAGTCGCACCCAAGAATTCAGGGTCGTGGCATTCCTTGAGCCTTTGTGGCATAATTGTTTACAAACTACCTTTTCTAGGCAGTCCTAGGAAATGAACGAAGGTGAGTAGTGAGAAGTCATGCCTCGGGACATCGTGGCACCAAACCAACTATGCCAACACATCTGGGTGGCTAGGTAAATGCTAGAGGAGGCATCATTTTGGTGTGCGACAAGGTCGTTGCTTCCGGGCTACTTCGTTCGGGCATAGTCCCTTAAGAGCCCTGAGACCAAAAAACCATTCAACTTCGACGGGTGATTACTTAGACTCCGTGGCACCTATAGATGTCTCATCAGATCCTACACCTCAGTGTAGGGACCCTCTACAATATTTTGTCTCAGTTTTTTTCCATCTCTGATCGGTGCTCTCGCTGCCCTGTTGTTTGCAAACACACGAAATAGTGCAGTTTGAGCCAGTGTAAGGCTGTCAAATGCTATATTTTGCAAACGGTGGGTCATGGCACCAAACCAACTATGTCCAACACATCTGGGTGGCTAGGTAAACACTAGAGGAGGTATCATTTTGGTGTGTGACAAGGTCGTTGCTTCCGGGCTACTTCGTTCGGGCGTAGTCCCTTAAGAGCCCTGAGACCAAAAAACCATTCAACTTCGACGGGTGATTACTCAGACTCCGTGGCACCTAGAGATGTCTCGTCAGATCCTACACCTTGTGTAGGGACCCTCTACAATAGTCCTTGTCTTTGGTTTTTTCTTCTCCGATCGGTGCTCTCGCTGCCCTATTGTTTGCAAATGCGTGAAATAGTGCAGTTTGAGCCAGTGTAAGGTTGTCAAACGCTATATTTTGCAAACGGTGGGTCATGGCACCAAACCAACTATGCCAACATGTCTGGGTGGCCAAGGTAAACACTAGAGGAGGCATATTTTTGTGCACGACAAGGTCATTGCTTCTGGGCTACTTCATTCGGCGTAGTCCCTTAAGAGCCCTGAGACCAAAAAACTGTTCAACTTCGACGGGTGATTACTCGACTCCATGGCACCTAGAGATGTCTCATTAGATCCTACACCTTGGCATAGGGACCCTCTACAATAGCCTATCTCAATTTTTTCCATCTCCAATCAATGCTCTCGCTGCCCTATTGTTTGCAAACACGTGAAATAGTGCAGTTTGAGCCAGTGTAAGGCTGTCAAACTTATATTTTGCAAACGGTGGGTCGTGGCACCAAACCAACTGCACCAACATGTCTAGGTGGCTAGGTAAATGCTAGAGGAGGTGTTCATTTTGGTGTGTGAACAAGGTCGTTGCTTCCAGGCTACTACTTCGTTCGGGCGTAGTCCCTTAAGAGCCCTGAGACCAAAAAATTGTTCAACTTCGACGGGTGATTACTCAGAACTCCGTGGCACCTAGAGATGTCTCTTTTAGATCCTACACCTTGGCGTAGGGACCCTCTACAATATCCTATCTCGGTTTTTTTCCATCTCTGATCGGTGCTCTCGCTGCCCTATTGTTTGTAAACATGTGAAATAGTGCAGTTTGAGCCAGTGTAAGGTTGTCAAACACTATATTTTGCAAACGGTGGGTCATGGCACCAAACCAACTGTGCCAACATGTTCGGGTGGCTAGGTAAATGCTAGAGGAGGCATCATTTTGGTGTGTGACAAGTCGTTGCTTCCGGGCTACTTCGTTCGGGCGTAGTCCCTTAAGAGCCCTGAGACCAAAAAACCATTCAACTTCGACGGGTGATTACTTGGACTCCATGGCACCTAGAGACATCTCATTAGATCCTACACCTTGGTGTAGGGACCCTCTACAATAGCCTATCTCAGTTTTTTCCATCTCTGAATGGTGCTCTCACTGCCCTATTGTTTGCAAACACACGAAATAGTGCAGTTTGAGCCAGTGTAAGGCTGTCAAACACTATATTTTGCAAACAGTGGGTCATGGCACCAAACCGAACTATGCCAACATGTCTGGGTGGCTAGGTAAACACTAGAGGAGGCATGTTGTTTTGGTGTGTGACAAGGTCGTTGCTTTCCGGGCTACTTCGTTCGGGCGTAGTCCCTTAAGAGCCCTGAGACCAAAAAATTGTTCAACTTCGACGGGTGATTACTCAGACTCCGTGGCACCTAGAGACATCTCGTTAGATCCTACACCTTGGCATAGGGACCCTCTACAATATCCTATCTCAGTTTTTTCTATCTCCTGATTGGTGCTCTCGCTGCCCTATTGTTTGCAAACACGTGAAATAGTGCAGTTTGAGCCAGTGTAAGGCTGTCAAACACTATATTTTGCAAACGGTGGGTCATGGCACCAAACCGACTGCACCAACACATCTAAGTGGCTAGGTAAACACTAGAGGAGGCATCATTTTGGTGCACAACAAGGTCGTTGCTTCTGGGCTACTTCGTTCGGGCGTAGTCCCTTAAGAGCCCTGAGACCAAAAAATTGTTCAACTTCGACGGGTGATTACTCAAACTCTGTGGCACCTAGAGATGTCTCATGTAGATCCTACACCTTGGCATAGGGACCCTCTACAATATCCTATCTCATTTTTTTCCATCTCTGATCGGTGCTCTCGCTGCCCTATTGTTTGCAAACGCGTGAAATAGTGCAGTTTGAGCCAGTGTAAGGTTGTCAAACGCTATACTTTGCAAACGGTGGGTCATGGCACCAAACCGAACTATGCCAACACATCTGGGTGGCTAGGTAAACACTAGAGGAGGATATGTCATTTTGGTGCGTGACAAGGTCGTTGCTTCTGGCTACTTCGTTCGGGCGTAGTCCCTTAAGAGCCCTGAGACCAAAAAATCGTTCAACTTCGACGGGTGATTACTCAGACTCCGTGGCACCTAGAGATGTCTCTCATTGGATCCTACACCTCAGCATAGGGACCCTCTACAATATCATATCTTATTTTTTTCCATCTCCAATCGGTGCTCTCGCTGCCCTATTGTTTGCAAACGCGTGAAATAGTGCAGTTTGAGCCAGTGTAAGGCTGTCAAATGCTATATTTTGCAAACGGTGGGTCATGGCACCAAACCGACTATGCCAACACATGTCTGGGTGGCTAGGTGAATGCTAGAGGAGGTGTCATTTTGGTGCATGAACAAGGTCATTGCTTCTGGGCTACTTCGTTCGGGCGTAGTCCCTTAAGAGCCCTGAGACCAAAAAATTGTTCAACTTCGACGGGTGATTACTCAGACTCCATGGCACCTAGAGATGTCTCGTTAGATCCTACACCTCAGTGTAGGGACCCTCTACAATATCCTGTCTCAGTTTTTTCCATCTCCAATCGGTGCTCTCACTGCCCTATTGTTTGCAAACACATGAAATAGTGCAGTTTGAGCCAGTGTAAGGCTGTCAAATGCTATATTTTGCAAATGGTGGGTCGTGGCACCAAACCAACTATGCACACATATAGGGATGGCCTTGTAAACACTTGGGGAGGCATCATTTTGGTTCCCTATGCTCCGGTGCTTCTGGGCTACCTCCTCTGGAGCCAAGAACCCCCTCCACAGGTACATAAACCATTGTTAGTTGCTTCTCTTTTCTTGTAAAACAATGAAAGCTTCTCTTAGCTTCGAGAATATAAAATTCTCTACTAACAGTGCCAACCACGTGAAGGTGGAAGCTTTTCTGGCACCACTAACCTGCATAAAAGTGTTAGTCAAAGAAATTTAAGTTGAATCAAAACCATACTAGATATATACAAAATACACAAATTTAATAAAATATATGAACTTGAATCTAGAACTGACAAATTTAAACAATTCAAAGAAATTATATATACCAGACGAGCTCATGTAAATTCATTCCAATGTTCACCATCAGGATGTGAAAGTGGAAGCTTTTATGGCACCACTAACCTGCATAAAAGTGTTAGTCAAAGAAATTTAAGTTGAATCAAAACCATATACTAGATATATACAAAATACACAAATTTAATAAAATATATGAACTTGAATGATCTGGTTGAAAAATTTAAACACTTCAAAGAAATTATATATACCAGACGTGAGCATGTAAATTCATTCCAATGAACCATCAGGATCAGATCTACTCTGAATAGCAGACATGATTGCTTCATGATCTGACTCTCGAACCTTCCAAAGAATCTTGTTATTAGGCCTTCCTCGATATCTATACAGCTGAATATTTGTCGCTAGAACTAGATGTGAATATAAGAGTATTTTCTGTGTGTCTCAAAGTCTTCAAACACCCAAATAGAGGAATTTTTTAATGGATACCGTCGAAGCCAAGTTCCAGTAACTACCACTGACCCTGTAGGGTACTCAATATCTTCACCATCTATAACAGGAGAAGTCAACTTCTTTCTTTCCTCGATGCAATGACATAAGAAATAGTTTGTTCCTTCTTCATTGTCTTCTGTCACAATAACTGCAAACACATGTCCTACAAAAAAAACAAAGGTTTCAACTCAAATTTAAATTACATATTAATTTCAATGGACATAACTCAATACAAAAATTGTAAATAACCATTTACCTTGTCACACCAAAATCAAAATTTCATCAAAGTCCTTGGATGTTGCAACTTCATCTGGAGAAACAAGTCGTAATGCCTGTGGAGGTTGATAACTGGGAAGCGGAGTTAGAGGCCTACAAATCCATCCATCCACCCATTCTTGTGAATCACACTCAGTAGTGACAAATTTGATACAAGATGCACAAAAACATGCCAACTTTCTTGTCCATGTGGCCCACGAAGTAGCGTCTGAGCTACAAAATGAGTGCATATCACTAGGACCCTGTGAGTGTCATACAATCCTCGTAGTTAGCAATTTTTTGTTCCTCTATCAACCAAAAATATCTGTGAACTATGGAATTTTCTTGAGAACCTCGGGCCATGTTGTCAATACACCATTCCACTATGCTCTTTGCATCTTTCAATTTAGCACCATCTTTGTACTTCAACTCTTCTCTTGCAAGAGCTCTTTTCACACATGCCCCTGCACCGTCATGCTCTCCTTTTCCATGTCTAGCCTCAGTGAAACTCCAAATATGTTGCACACCCATCTTGACGTGCATCCTGCTCATCCAATAAAACATTCGTGCATTCTTAAACTGAGACGTGTAATTATCTGACCATATATAATGTTGATTGAAGCGGATGTCCCTATCAGACAAGTTTCCATAAAATAACTGGAAACACCCTTGCACAAATTCAGTAGAATGAGTACGATCATCACTGATATAAAAGTGGTACTCTCTTAAAAAAAATTGATCATTCTTTGTACTGTCAGGAGAATGTATAAATGTTATATGCACAAAAATGGCAACCTGTACTGAGTTGTAATATTGCGATTGAACCTCCATTTGTGGTTGCAATGTGTAATTCTCTACAAAATCAACCACTGAAACAATAGTACCAATAGGAAATGTGTCCTTGCATATCTTGAACTATTCATCCAACCATCGAGCTCTGTGTGTATGCCTAGCATACTCATAAACAATTTCATCCTTAAATTTTCTCATAAATTGAAAAACAGGCATATGTTCTGTAACTAGCTCACACCATTTAGACTCCTTTCCATCTTTCAACTGGTATGGTACTGATTTATATTTATCAAACTCAACTAAATTATGTCCTATTGCACCTCCAATTTTCTCATGGATGCAACTTTCCAATTTAGGTAATCCACCGCACGTACCACAACTTCCATCTAAACAATCCTGACTATAAAAAAATTGTCCAACTTCTCTTTCACAAAATATCGTAGGAATGAAATCCCTGGAAGATATTGGTGGAACTTGAACACCACATTCTGATAACATAGTTTTAGAATGAAAATCAGAATGAATACGTAAAAATTTAGCATAATGCATCACAAATTCAACATGTTGCCTACAACAACAAGTGGTGTGAGCGTGGTTGATTTTCACATAGAATGGTTTCAACATTTCAAAAAAATGTTGACTAATTTTAATTTCTAGATGCTCATGTTCAAACTTACGAAAAAATTGAGTTTGAGTCATATCTAAGAAATGCTTTGGATGTGGTTCATGATTAGTAGAACCAACTCTCCGTTTTACAACATCTCTTGTATTAGGTGAAACTCTAGTGTTATCATGCCAAAATTGAATTACAACTTCTCTTATAGCATCAGATATATCTTTGTCCTTACGCGGTGCTCTAGCAGAAAATGCCCAAAAATTGGTGTTATTGAGTGATTGAAGGATATTACGTCTTTCAATTGCTTTCATTAGAGTTTTTCGATTAACTTTCAACATTCGACTTGTTTGCGTAATCAAACGTTATTTTTTTGTTGATTCACTTACAACACTAGTAGCAAGTACACGATGCACAATATTACTATCCCTTGTGCGTCTCTTGACACCAACAGTGTGATATGCATCATGAAGGTTTTCAACAATTGTAGAGGTTTGACCACGTATATTAGATGTTGTCAATCCTAAGGTGTTTAATGTAGGTCTCATTTTAATCAATTTCATCAAACTAACCAACAACTGACATCTTTGGGAATCATTTAAAATTTCAAAATGATTATCCCAAATTTCAGTGGCTTTTCTTCTGATTTTCCATTCAGAAAGTTTGTCAGACATTGGTTTCAAAATGTTCTCATCAATTTCAATAAAATAATTAGGTTTCTTACGTAAAATCCTAGGAGGTGTTTTTGTCAAATTTTCTTGTCTACAGTTTCAACCTGAATTTCCTTATTCACATTTTCATTGTCTCCTTCAATTTCAACATCAGCTACATCACGAGTATTTAATTCTTCTTCAACATTGACAGTAAAAACATCTTCATCACGAGTATTTAATTCATCTTCAACATTGACAGTAGAAACATTACCTGGTTCCTCATTGCTTACAATAGTAGGGGTTGAAGATGAACCTCTTCTTGATTCACGAAGATTCCGCATTCGCTCAGCATTTTGAAATCTTGTTGCCTCTAATTCGTCTGGTGTTTTTTACTTATTGACTTCCTTTTTTGACTTCGTTTCTTGTCTCCCATGATGTTTTGCTTCCGGTGATAAGAAAAACGTGTAGAAAGTGACAAAATTTCACAGTAATTCATACAGTAAGGTCAAACAGTAAAAATCACATGGTAATTCAAACATTTGGGATGCATGTAAATATGATTTACTAACCGTGATCACACTTTATAAACTGTGATCATGGTTTATAAAGCACCATGATATTAAAACCGATCGTGGTTATAAAAACTGCGATCTGGTTCTATCTGTATCATCAAATCTGACCCTCAAGGCTCAGGAAATCTTTGTTTTTCCCCAACCAAAGCTATGGGAGGTCATTATGGCATGTAAAAGGTCAAAAAATTCAAATTTTCTCTTCCACAAGACTTGAACCATGCTGAAAAATTGAAAACATCTCACAAAAATGGTGTCCATCGCGTAGGGGAGACTGTTAGCTTCGTAGAAATATTGATTTTAAAGTGAATAGAATAAGATAAATATCATTTTATAATTTTTTACTAACAGTAGGTCTTTAAGACATTTTTTCCCGTGAATGTTCATGTCTACGTTTAAGACTGCAACTTTTGTTTCACTTATCAAAATGTGATAAAACCTATACCATCCCAAGCATGGAAAATTCTATACACGTTAAAAATATATTTGATTTTGATATTTTTTGATATAGTTATGGTGGGAAAACAGAAAGTGCTCCGTTTTCTAAAAAAAATCAGACCACTTTCACGGAAAAAATCATAAAAAAAATATTGCTCGAAAAAATACAAAATAAAATCCATCCCAAGATAGACAACGACATCTAACTTTTCACCAAAGGAAAAAAAATAACAAGATTTGGTCATCCAAATCGCGGGCAAACGGACTACAATCTTATAGGTTTTTTCAAAAAAAAAACCAAGTCATATAATTTTGAGTGTTTAATATAGCTAAACTTGTCTGTTTTTTTAAAAAAATTAGTAGTTTAGAAACTAGATTCTAGATGCTACGATTCATATTTATATAAATTTTTCTAATTTTGAGTGTGCGTATTGCTAATAATCCCTACAAGTTGAGATTTCACTATTTTTTGCAATATGACGTCCACTTATGACCCCTTTTTGTCCACCAACTTGCTGCAACTACAAATTAGGTAAATTACAATATTTTGAAGACTCACAAAACAACCTTCTGAGCCCTAGAAAATGGGATTTGTCAATAATTTAGTATTGTATCTTATTACAGTTCAGAGTCGGAAAGGAGTTGTCATTTAAGCCTTAGATTGACTCCGACAACTGATCGTTTGTCAACCACAAATCTTGGCCAATGGCCATGAGACTCAAAAACTAGGTTCCTTGTTGACCTCATTCTTACATTATCCTTAAAGGAGAGCTGTCTAGAACTACCCATACATTTGGTAATTCATTTTGTCTCAAACGTTCCTAGACCCTGAAAGCTAGATAGGAGCACATTTTCTGACTTGGACGGAAGCCTATATTATCTTCTGACTAGAAGGAATGGTTCTGTTTACAACAATTTCATAGGGCATTCTAGGAAAAAAACATTTCTAGATAGTTTGGCATACAGGGTCCTTCATAGGTCTCCACTTGTAGTTTAGACTTGTTTGTGCACCACATTCAGACTCAATTAATTACGAACAATTCGGTGGGTTCAAAAAACTTGTCGTCGTTTGCAACTCGTTTGTCAGTTCCAAGCGTCCGTCATTTCTGATGTATTCTCCATATATTAGGAACAGCATGTAGGAAAAACACCACGTGGAGATTCCCACCATCGAAATTCAGTTTTCATATGACATTTCTTATCCCTCAATGCTGAAAATCAAGTTGTTGTTACAACCAGCCACAATTACGATCGATGGCACCGGAAAACTGAATCGCCAATCGTATAACCAGTGTTATCTTAAACCGTTTCAAATTCCGCCAGTTAGAAGTGACAAATCTTGGGCATATGCCATGAATTACACGTAGGAATTTACTCGTTGTAGCATCACCCATACAGATAGGTGACGTTTAAATGTGGTTTCCCCCGCCTCAACGAGCCCTAAATTGAGTGTTTTTGTAACTAAGAGTGGGACAAGATGTAAATAAGAAATTTGCAAGTATCCCTGTCAAGTTACCATGACCTGACCGTATCAAAAATAGTAGCGAGCTTAAGAATAATATTGTATTACATCAATGTTAAGGACATATGGAGGGATCACTTAGTCAATGCCGATAAAAAATTGTCTTTCAGTTGTAGGGAACTAAACAATTGACTCCAAACACTACAAAAAGAAATAAAATATTTTGAAAAAATATGGGAAAATGGGCTTTGTTAATAATTTTTTTTTTGTTTCTTATTACAGTTCAGAGTCGGAAAGGGGCTGTCATTTAAGGTGAGGTACAACAACTACCTTTATCAACCACAAATCATGGCTAATGGCCATGAGACCCAAAAACTAACTTTTGGTGAATCATGTAATTATCCTTAAAGGAGAAGTGTCTATCCTACCCATACGTCTCGTAATTCATTTCATTCAAACTTTCCTAAACAAGAAAGCTAGATAAGCCTTTTTCTTATTGGATGGAAGAATATCTTTGAAGAAGGAATGGTTGTGTTTACAACAATTTCATAGGGCATTCTGATTAATATATTTTTTGAATCTCATAGATGATCCTTCATATCTAGTGAATTTAGCTTGTTTGTGCACCACATTCAGCTCATTAATACGAACAATTCGTTGGGTTTCTTAAAAAAGTGTATACTAGAGATCCCGAGCGTCGTATTGTGAGACTCCCCATATGTTATGAACAACATGGAAAAAAAACACCACTAATTCCCAAAGAGTTTTTATATATATAACTTTAAGGATGTGAAAATCAAGATATTCCAAAAACCTTCCACGCTTCCACAATGACAATTTTGAATAACAATTATAACAGTGTTATCTTAAACCGTTAAAAAGTGTCATTTAGAAGTCAACAAAATTTGGGCAAATGCCATGCTTTGATGTAGGGTTTATTTTTAGCTAATAAGATAGTGATTAGGGTTTCCCCGCATCAACATCCCTATTGATCTATGTAGCAAGTGTGGGACAAGATGAAATAAGTATTGAGTAACATGTGAGTAACATGAGCTGACTATATCAAAAATAGTAGTGAGCTTAAGAATAACATTGTATTTCATCAATGTTAAGACATATGGAGGGGTCACGTAGTTAATTCATAGTAAAATTGTCTATCATTGTAGGGAACTAAAAATTTACTCGAACACTAAAAAAAGATATAAAATATTTTGAAAAAATATGGGGAAAATGGGCTTTGCTAATAATTTGTTTTGTTTCTTATTACAGTTTTGAGTCGGTAAGGGCCTGTCATGTAAGGCAAGGTACAACAACTACATTTATCAGCCACAGATCATGGCTAATGGCTATGAGACCCACAAACTAAATTTTGGTGAATCCTACAATTATCCTTAAATGGAAGTTGTATATCCTACTCATACGTCTCATAATTCATTTCATTCAAACTTTCCTAAACAAGAAAGCTAGGTAGCAGCCTTTTCTTATTACATGTCCAGAAGAATATCTTAAAGAAGGAATGACTAGTTGTGTTTACAAAAATTTCATAGGACATTTTGATCAATATAATTTTGAATATCATAGATGATCCTCGATATCTGGTGAATTTAGCTTATTATGCAACCCATATTCAGCTCATTAATATGAACAGTCCATTTGGAAAAAAACTGTATAATGGAGATCTTGAGCGTCATAGGATATTTTTTGTAGAACGTATAGCCCGCCACTAAACATTGGCACTAGCCACCACTACAATATCGAAACCCCACCAAGTGAAAAACCCCCTTCCAATGGTGAAGTAATACCAGCGAATTCCAAGCTTTCTAGAATTTGTTTGATGATCTCCATTTCAGTATGGAGTATCAATGAGAGCTAGGGTTTTCTCAAAAATCTATTAGAGAGATTGTTTCGAAAGATAATGGTGCGAAAAATAAAATTGGAGAAAATGAGCATGGTGCTATGGAGGAGAACTGTTAACTTGAGCAATACCCACATGGAGACAGTGTCGATGCAAATAATTTTTTATTAGGGCCTAAAGAAAAACTTATTGGGAGCATGTGGGCGGCAAATATTAATTCAAGGTCATTGATATGGGCCAGGGTGTGGATGGAAAGGATGAAATGGAATACTAATAGGATGCAATAAGGCACTCGGGTTTCTACCTGTGTGATGCCTTCGGTGTAAAAATGGTATTTTATTACAGACCCTAGATTTGCAATTTGGTGAATTTGTTATCCTCTTCAGATGTCGTAAAACATTTATCTTTAGAATTTTTTTAGAGGAATTGCAACCCTCGTTTTAAACTCCAAATCAACTTACAATACATATGGTTGTTGATGTGTTGAGTCTTTCATTTAATTATTGGGTTATACAATAATTTTTTCTTTCCATCTATTGTTGTTAATAGAGAATTAGTCGGCTCTATCACTACATGGAAAGCAAGTTAAATTCCCAAGGTTTTGGGCGTTTTGGCAAATTTCTGAACGGAACACATGGACGGCCATGATTCTACTTTTTTCTGAATTTTTAAGTGAAACACAAGGACATCCACGATCAGCTAGAGGTCATTGATATGACCTGTAATGTGGATAGTCAAGATTGTTGCTCATTGGTACGGACGTCAGAGCTCACTGAGGTTTCTAGCTGAAAAATATGCCTTTAGCGTAATACCAAAAGAAAATTATACTTTTACATTCCTACCCATGGAAGGAGCCATTGTTTCTTTTCTCTTAATCATGCTTTGTTATTTCCCTTGAATATATTGTTGATATTTTTGAATCTCTCGGAGCACGTGTAACTGATTTCCTAATGTTATTCAAGTTCAACATTGCAAGGTGAAATTCAGTAGTGGAACCTACAGGAAAAAGCCCATTAATATGATAACTTGTAAACTAAGTATCATGGTTGATTCACATAAGAGAATAAATTATTATTGTACCACGTTTGAGAAATTAGTTTCTGACAAAGATGGTGGTGGTGTTTTGTTGTGTTAAAACAAATAACACTACCCAATTCCAACTATTGCAGACCTACATTCCTAAGAATGTTCTTTCAAAGGGTAAGTTAATGCACTCTTTTATTACTAAGATGGGATTTACATTTGCCAGCAACTCTTTTTTTCGAAAATAATATTATTAACATGTATGGAAAATGCAGAATTTTAGTGGATGCACGCACATTGGTGAATTTTTGAGTGAAACATATTTGAATAAGGATTTGAAGCAACCAGAGCTTGCGTTTCAGGAAGAACAATAGAATCTGAACCCACATTACAGTGTCAACTAACGACATTCAACAGAGCATTATTCTTCGATTAATGTTGTCTATTTGTGTGTTGTTTCAACCTTTCACACATTATTGCTCGTCCATAACGAGCTATATATTCTAGTTTTTAAATATGTTTATTACTTCTATTGTAAACAAAATTATTAATCAAAATTCTTTTTTAAAAATTTTACATGTATACCCCTAAAATAAATGTAGACAAAATAATTCAAACTAATAGTTAATTTTATGATGGTAATTTTTTACTAATTTCATGTCTTTCAACATTTTTAAATACTTAAATAAAACTCTCATATGTTTAATTGTTTTTTTAAAATAGGATAGGGGAGAGACACCAATAGTGGTGTACCCTAAGTATGGGGCCCACAAAATTAATTCCATACAATGTGGGAACCTCATTTTTTCACGAGCATGTAGTTCAAGTTTTTTTTATTAGTGTTGAATTGGAGGAAAGGCATATTTTAAATTGATTTAAAATAGTAAATTTGAGTTACAGTACATTTTGATTGGGACTCATACTTGATTATGGGTGATAATGGTTGAGCATTGACAATTTAAAAATGATAAATCTTACATGGCATGATGTGATTGGGTGTTGTCATGTCAAAAATGACTAATACTTTCAAAAATGACAATTGGTGTCTCTCCCCTAGTGGTTTCACATTGAAAAATACTTTCCATATATAATCCATTAATGTAAAATCTCTATCCACATAATTTTGGTTTGAACCCTCTCCTCTGCATAATGTATATTAATGCGGATAATAATAATATAATGTCTCTTTTGTAGTTGCATGGTCTACTATTTATTTGTTCAAAGTTTAATTATTGGAGTTTGTAGGGAGCTTTATCGTACATTAGGCCATATATTACTTGCAATATTTTAGGCTAAGCGTAATGCATTTACATCAAAAAATTTAGACCGTCTCATACGTAAACAAGCAAACTGCTAACAAAAGTCGTTCTATATCGTCGTTTTATTTGTTCAATCTCCGCAGTCGGAAATGGCACTAAAAGCTTGTAATGTTCTCTGAAATTCTTTCCTTTTCTTTGTTAGGTTCGATTTTTCATGCACTTCAATGGGGATGTTTATCTTTCAATTAAAACATGAATGTGTAGTTTTATTTTTCAGTTTTATCAACATACTAATCTTGTATTATGGTGCTTGTTTGAATGTCAGAGTGCATGTTTCAGATGTCCCTGTAACAGAGCCCAGTGGAATAAGCTATACAGTCGATCACACCATCACATTTGCTAACCAGTTGTGGGATGGTAAGAATTCTCCAAACAATTTTTTTTTTATGCACTGTGAATGCATCAAATTTTTAATAAATAATTGTGTGTCAGTTTTAAGATTAATGTTTAGGATAATTTGTGATTCATCATTAAGAAAAAAGAATTACGGATCATGTTGATTCTAAACATCTAGGTGTATTTTCAAAAATATCTAACTGTGCAAAGATTAGTGTATACATGTTTGTTGGAGAACCAAGGTCCAAACCCTGCTTGAGTATTTGAACCAGCATTCTCCACCAATGAATCTTGATATGTAGAATTTAATAGTCTTTTGAAATTGAGATCTTGCTTAGTGGTTTTGCAGGCCCAGAGAAGGATATGGATGGGAATGTATGGAGGCCTTCTTCTGAATTTATATTAACGGTAGGTTTAATCTCATAAGGAGAGTCTTTTTTGTTATTGCATGCCCTCCTGGCGCCCCATTCTCCTCATCTACTTCAACCTGGTCCACTGGATTTTGAGGTTCAATGTTACATGTCACAGTAAAACTATTTAATGTTCTAAACAATTATATGGATTTCATTTGGAGTTCAAAAATTAATATGCACGTCAAATTTATTTTTTTAATAACTATTACATAATTCATAAATTGATTTAAATTTTAAATGGGTGTTATTTTAATTCTTTTCCCTGTTTTTGGTTGGATAATTTGTGTCATTTAGTTTGTAGTCTTATTCAATATTTCCTTCAGTTGAGGGTATGTTAGGGAAAACTATGTCCATGCGAAGAATAGTTTACATTTGAGTTATGTATTTATTTCCACTCTTATTATTTGGATTTGAAATATTGTTTTTCTTACAAGTTATACTCTTTCATTTTTAACTTTGATAATTTCTTAAAATGATTGTTTGCCACATTATTCGATATCATTTTTTAGGAGACGTTTATAACTAACCAACCTCTTAGTTAATTTTCACACATTTATATGATTTATTTATTTACAAATAGTTTTCTTCTCTTTTTAAAAAGATTAATAGGATAGATAATGGGACAAGTGAATTACATTATTTTATAATTATCTTTTAAAAAACAATTAAATTATTCATCAATATAAAATCTTTATAAAAAACAAGGTGCATAGTTTTTTGTTTGTACTTGATGGTGTTTTTATGTTGGATTAAAGGTACCTTCCTTTGACACGTGTCAAAATGATCGATGGGTTAGATTACCTTGTAGATATTATTGCACCCTGTTGTGTTGTTGCTTGTTGTCATTGATGTCAAAAGCATTGATGGCAAAGGGAGAGTACAAGAGCAGGATTCTCAAGTGTTTCTTAGGTGTCTCTCAGAGGCTCAAGGTGAATTCATGTGGTTTAAAGGAGACAGGGTCTTGGAAGGTGAGTTGTAGTGTCATTTTAGGGTGGTTTTAAGTGCCTAAGGAAATGTAAAAGAATAGTACATGTTAGAAAAATCATGGGGGGAGGCTTTGAGAGTGTATATACAACATGTGTGAGCAATGGTTAGGCGCATCTTAGCCCCAAGAGTCAAGTTTCTATGTTTCTCAAAGTTGGTGTCGAGAACAGACAGTATTCTTGTATGCAAATGAGATGAGATGGACAATTTTAGACCTATTATTTTCAAAAAAATCATGGGAGATGATTTAGGAAGGTTTCTTGGTGCTTCAAGAAAAATTTCAGGTCATTGTGAGGTCATTTGAGCAATTTATACGAGTTTTTGCAAAACAGGCCTATTGAAAAGCTCATTTTGAGCTGCCTGGATTCTTAGCCTTCAAGAAAAAATTATATAGTATCCTTAGAATAAATAATAGAAGGAATTTTTGAATTAAATTTTCATAAAAATAATGTGTAGAAATAATTTTCTCAAAAAGAGGTGTGGTTGAAATGTTATGAGTGCTTTGGTGGAGCAGTTTTTCTCTCTCTTAGGATGTGCACCAAATTGATAAGAGCAAAAAGGTTAATTTGGATTTGAATTATTGTTTCATCATCTCTAGCATATCTTTGTATTCCATTCATGATGTTTCTCATGTTCATAATGCATTTGAAGGTTTTACTTCTTGAAGGTACATGTTTTTGCATGTGTCAATGTTCTTGGTGTGAATGCTCCAGGTATGTAAAGGTTCTAACCGTTTTCATTGGATTTATTTCTCAAATAATGTTAGAATTCATATGCATGCATTTGTCAATGATTTTGAGCATCTATAAGCCCTTTTGGTGTGGTTATTGGCATGATATCTGATTGCTAAGACTTTCCTGAAGAGCCTTGTCTCAATGCACCTAGAACTGCCCCAAGAATCTCAACTTCAAATGCAATGTTAGCTCAGTGTTAAAGCATGCATATAGGAGCAAATATAGAATAATGTAAAATTTCATGGGTGTGAATTCACTTTTTTGGAGATGATAAACTTGAAGGTTTAGTCTTCTTAGACTCGGTGCAAAATGAAGGTTCTCATTATCCTTAGTGAAGGCCATGTCAAACCAGGATCTAAACCAGTCCTTGTGAGACAAGTACCACTCAAACATGTAGAGTTCCAAGATACACACCAGTCTCATTAACTGTGTTTACTTTGTTTGACGCAATGATCATGTTAATCATCAAAGAATCTTGCTCAGTCTATCACTTGTACAGTTAGTCTTAAATTGTTACATGCATATAGTGATCCTTTTTCAAGAAAAATCCATTAAGTAAATGACTCATTGTGTTTTTTGAAAAGAAGTTAATATATTGTGAGAACCCTCAGAAGTCTTAATACTCAAACTTCATTATTTTTTTTTTAAGAATTTGATTATTAGCTCTCTCGGGTAAAGGATTGTGCAAAACCCATGTCCTAGGGTTTCCATAGAAATATTTTAGACTTTGTGATTGATTCACCCAATGAAAATTAAGAAAACTTGAATTTTAGCTCTGTATGAGCATCATCAAACTATTGCAAAAGGCTTTAGATCAAATGATGGAGTGTTGAATGAGAATTTTTATCACTGAGTCATGATAAACACGTGCTCGGTATAGTTAGACTGTATTTTTTTGGTTTTCCAGTGGTATTCAAGCAGTTACTGGAAGATCCTTCGAAGGGTAGTCATCTTGGATCTTGTATGGAGTTCTAAAAATGTTTTTCCAATCATGATTGAGCTCAGAAATGTTAGGAATTAATAATATCTAATGCGTTATAATTCCTCATAATCACAATAATAAGAAGTATGAATAGAATTACAGAAATGAAAAATGAACAACACGAAGACAATATTTAACGTGGTTCACCCAATGTGGGCTACATCCACCAAGAACACTTGCTCAAATTTTATTACAAGCCAATAGTCTTCACAATTACAATAATCAGATCTTGTTTGGAGCTGCGCTCAACAAACCCTCCCGAATTCACATTTGAATTTGCACACACTATTCACCTTCACAAAACACACTTTTGTAAATCCTATTGTATGTACATATATTTATAAATACATTAATAGGTAGCCAAAGAGGTGGTTTTACAAAACAATGGGTACCGAAAAACCATGGGCCCAAAAACATCCCATAACGGTTACCCATTACCCATGGGTTAATATTTACCACCCATGAAAATTTGCTTCAGGGGGTTCACCCCCGAACCCCCTTGACCCGCTCACCGGCGAGCGGGACCACCGTAAAAATATCCGAGTGTAACACATGGAAGGTGTACCAGACTCTAACATGAAAACAAGCTCCACAAACATAACAATCTCCCACTTGGAGACTGATTTCCACTGAGCAAGCTTCTCAACCCTTCACTGTCATCCGCGAAGGCCAACCAAAGTTGAACATAGCTTTAGTTTATCCCTTGTGACCACCTTGGTCATCATGTCTATAGGATTCTGACTGGTATGATTCTTCTCCAACTTCAACTTATCTTCCTCCAAAGTTGTCCTGATGAAGTGATATCTCAACTGTATATGCTTCGTCCTGGAGTGGAAAGCAGAGTTCTTAGCTAGGTGTATAGCACTCTGACTATCACTATGTAGCTTACATTCCTCTTGCTTATGCCCCAACTCCTCAAGCAATTGTTGTAACCAGATCATATCTTTTTTTGCCTCTGTGGCAGCAACATATTCAGCCTCCATGGTTGACAAAGCCACCAACTTATGTAGTTGTGAAATCCAGCTCACTACTGTCCCACCTACAGTGTAAATATAACCTATCATGCTCCTCCTACTGTCAACATCTCCAGCCATGTCTGAATCTACATAACCACATAAAGTGGTGTCTGATCCACTGTAGCACAAAATTGTCCCCATGGTCCCTCTCAAATACTGAAGGATCCACTTTTCTGCTTGTTGATGCTCTTTACCTGGATCACTCATAAATCTACTCACAGCTCCCACTGCATGGGCAATATCAGGCCTAGTGCACACCATAGCATACATCAAACTACCAACCGCTGATGAGTAAGGTACCTTGGACATCTGGTTTCTTTCCTGCTCTTTCTTGGGACACTGCTCCTTTGATAACTTAAAATGGCCTGCCAAAGGAGTCCCAACCGGTTTAGCATCTTGCATGTTAAACCTATCCAATACCTTCTTAATGTACTCTTCCTAAGATAAAGTCAGCTTCCGTTCCTTCCTATCCCGAGTTATCCTCATACCAAGGATTTGTCTGGCTACCCCCAAAGCCTTCATATCAAAGGATTCACTTAGTTGTTTCTTGAGTACTTTTATTTCCTGCATGTTTTTACCTGCAACCAACATGTCATCAACATACAAACACAGGATAATATAACTTCCATCCTCAAATTTCTTTGTATACACGCAATGGTCAGAATGACATCTAATATAACCTTGCTCCATCATGAAACTATCAAACTTCTTATACCATTGACGTGGAGCTTGTTTCAGGCCATACAAGCTCTTCTTCAGTTTGCACACCATCTCCTCTTTACCTTTGAATTCATATCCTTCTGGCTGCTTGCATATATAGCTCCTCCTCCAAATCACCATGGAGAAATGCAGTCTTTACATCTAACTGTTCTAAGTGCAAGTCTTATGCTGCCACTATTCCAAGAACAGTTCTGATAGAAGTCATTTTTACTACAGGAGAAAAAATCTCATCAAAATATATACCTTGTTTATGTGCAAACCCCTTGACCACCAACCGGGCCTTATATATTTTCTTTCCTCCTTCTATGTCTTTAACTCTGTACACCCACTTGTTCTGCAATGCTCTTTTTCCTTCCAGTAGCTTCACCAAATCCCAAGTCTGGTTCTCCATGAGAGACTTATGCTCCTCATCCATGGCTTGCTCCCACTTCTTACTAGCATCTACCTGCATTGCTTCATCAAAGCTCTCTGGCTCTCCACTATCAGTGAGTAATAAATAATAAAGAGAAGGAGAAAAATGTTCAAGTTCTTTTCTTACCCTAGAAGACCTCCTCACTGTAGGAGTTTGGGGTTCCTGTTGAGTAGGTTCTTGAACTGATTCATGGGTCACTGTCCCATCCAGAAGATCCTCTACCACTGCATATTCTTTCTTGGATTCTTCCATATTTTCCTGCAACTATTGCTTATACATGACTTTCTCATTAAAGACCACATCCCTAGACCGAATGATTTTCTTGTCCTTAATACTCCAACATTTAAATCCAAAGTCATCACCACCATAACCAATAAAAGTGAATTTTTTTGATTTAGCCTCTAGCTTGGTCCTATCATCCTTGTCAATATGAACAAACACCTCACATCCAAAAACTCTAAGAAATGAGTAATCAACTTTCTTACCGTACCAAGCCTCCTCAGGTATGCCTCCATCCAAGGCACTTGAGGGTCCTTTGTTTATCAAGTACACAGTTGTGCTCACCACTTCTACCCAAAAATAAAGAGGCAGTCCTTCATGTATCCTCATGCTCCTAGCACGTTCCATTATTGTTATGTTCATCCTTTCTGACACCCCATTCTGCTACGGGTTCCTGGAACCGTCTTTTGCCTGCGGATTCCATTCTTAGAACAATAATCATCAAATTCATTGCTACAATACTCCCCTCCATTATCTGACCTGAAACATTTTAACTTAAGACATGTTTCATTCTCTACCAAGGTTTTCCATTTAACAAAAGTATCAAATACATCAGATTTGTTTCTAATACAATAAACCCAAACTTTCCTTGTTGCATCATCAATAAAAGTAACATAATAACTTGAACCCCCAAGAGATGATACCTGAGCTAGCCCCCACACATCAGAATGTACCAGCTCTAACTTACTCTCTTTCTTCGTAGGTCCAACCTTGAGAAACCTTACTCGCTTCTATTTCCCATATATGCAATTCTCACATAAATCCAAACATGTTTCTGTATATCCAGGAAAATTCTTCTTTATGATGTCCATGCCCTTATGGCTCATATGACCAAGCCTATAGTGCCATAATGTTGTATCTGCATCTGAAGCCACAAGATCACAATCATTAGTACTATCAGTGGATAAATACAAGGTTCCAACCTTCTTACCTCTTGCCACCATAAAAGCACCCTTGGTAACCTTCCAAGAATCAGCTGTAAATATCATAGTACAACCATCACTTCCTAATTGCCCCACCGATATCAAATTTCTCCTTAATGTAGGCACATGTCTGACATCCTTCAATAGCCATGTATTCCCATTCTGCATCTTAACCTGAACAGAACCTTTTCCAACTCTACTACAAAGCTCATCATCACCAAGAAAAACATGCCCAAAATCCCCTTGAACATAATAAAAAAAATAATGCCTATGTGGAGTAGCATGAAAAGAAGCCCCTGAATCTAAAACCCAAGATTCAGTAATATTATGCAAAGAAAGAATCAAAGCATCCTGGCATACATTACCCGATGCCACATTTACCTCCTTGTTTTCTTCTTGTTGTTTCTTCTTGTCCCGAAGCTCCCAACAGTCCTTCTTTGCATACCCAGACTTTCCACAGTGCCAGCATACTATCTTGCTTTTGGATTTTGACCTTGCCCGATCCTTTGATTTTCCACAGTTTCCTCTATTCTTTTGTCTCCCTCTAGTTTTCACTGTCAAAGCATTCCCTGAAGTAGAAGATTCACCAGAGATTTTTTTTCACATTTCCTCACTTAGAATCACCCCTACAACATCCTCAAACTTCAACTTTGTGTTAGCAGGAACCGAGTTGCTTACTGCCATTACAAGGCTATTCTAACTCTCAGGTAAAGAGCACAGAACTAATAAAGCCCTAACTTCTTCATCAAATTCTATTGTAACCGAAGCTAGCATATTTACAACCGTATTAAAATCATTTAGAAGATCTGCTACTGAACCATTCTCAGACATCTTCATATTAAACAAATTTTTCATTAAAAATATCTTATTAGAGGCAGAGGGTTTTTCATACAACTTCCCTAATGCATCCATCAGTTCTTTTGTAGTCTTTTCCTTTGAAACATTAAATAATACCGAAGATGCAAGACACGGCCGGATCATTCCAAGTGTCTTCTGATCCAAAAAATCCCATTCCGCATCTGTCATACTTGAGGGTTTGTTCACCTTCTCAAACAGCGGAGTATAAAGATCCTTCTGATAAAGGTAATCTTCCATCTGCATCTTCCAAAGACTAAAATTCTGCCCGTTGAATTTATCAATCCTAGATCTTCCATCATCTGCCATAGCTCCCACTCAAGATAAAAACTTTCCCTGCGATTCAACACTTTAGCAAACCAAACCAGGCTCTGATACCAATTGTTAGGAATTAATAATATCTAATGCGGAATAATTCCTCAGAATCACAATAATAAGAAGTATGAATAGAATTACAAAAATGAAAAATGTACAACACGAAGACAATATTTAACGTGGTTCACCCAATGTGGGCTACATCCACCAAGAACACTTGCTCAAATTTTATTACAAGCCAATAGTCTTCACAATTACAATAATCAGATCTTGTTTGGAGCTGCGCTCAACAAACCCTCCCGAATTCACACTTGAATTCACACACACTATTCACCTTCACAAAACACACTTCTACAAATCCTATTGTATGTACATCTATTTATAAGTACATCAATAGGTAGCCAAAGAGGGTGTTTTACAAACCAATGGGTACCGAAAAACCATGGGCCCAAAAACATCCCATAACGGTTACCCATTACCCATGGGTTAATAAACCACCCATGAAAATTTGCTTCGGGGGCTTCGCCCCTGAACCCCCTTGACCCACTCACCGGCGAGAAAGACCACCGTAAAAATATCCGAGTGTAACACATGGAAGGTGTACCAAAGTCTAACATGAAAACAGGCTCCACAAACATAACAAGAAAGCATTGTTTCAATACTTGATTGTTCTCATGACAGTGTTTTGCACTTGTGACTATAACAGTCATCTTTATATTATTCTTATTTGAACTGTGATCATGGTGGAGTGCAATTGCTATTGGTTAGAATCTCAAGAGAAGGAAAATTACGTGTTTGAAGTACCTTTGAATTTTTTAACAGATTAGTAATCTTCAACAAGTGCATGCATGCAAGCTTCCTTTTAAAACATTGAACAAGCTAATTTTTAAATTTTTCATATTGCATAAAGGATAAGGATGTTAATACTCCTTGCTCGAATTGAGATTGGTTGAAGAAGGATCTCTTACCAATTGATGGTAAGTTACTAGAACTCCAAGAGTCAGAGATATCAAATGGCGGTAAAGGAAGTTCAAGCACCATTCTTTTCGAAATTAAGACAAGCTCGTTGAAGAAGCCAACAAGTCATGAAGTTTGAAGTTGAAAAATGAAATGTAAAAAGTTCAAAGGTGATATATTAGTTACAAACAAGAATATTGACCTCTAAGTTCGAACTTTTTTAGTAGATAGGTTTGAAAAAGAAGATGAAGAGGTAGAGCTGAAGTTAGTAAAGAAGGTGTCTAACAAAACATGAATGTGTGTGAGAAACAAATATGTTTTCAAGCAAAGAAAATATATCGACTCAATGTATGAATGTGAGACAGTCAAATCATGATTGAAATGCTTTTGAAAGTGTATGTTAGAATGTATATGTGATTGCACTTGGATATACAGATAGATTTATCAGTGAAAAGAACGAACTCAATAAATGTATGAGACTGAGATGTGAATGGAACAGTGAAGTATGTTTTTGCAGCAAAGTATGATCTTGAGAACCTTTGTGAGAAATAAAAACAAATATATTAGTGTTTGACTCAATGTATGATTTCAGAGACAATTCAAGGTGTGAGAATAAAGTTTAAGAACAGTGGAGAAACAAGAAGATTGGTTTGATCAAGACAAGGAAAACAAGGCAGTTGAGTTTGAGTTCAAATCTAGAATCATGATATGATGTATAGAGCATCAAACTGAAATGTGATCAATTTTGATTTGTGTGTATCATGGAGTTGTTACTTCCTTGCAGGTAGGAGATTGCAGAAATCTAGTTGTAGCTAGTTGAATCAATCAGGAAGTTGGTGCTTCCTTCACCAAGTTGTAGCTTGTGTGATACCGAGGTTGTATCTTCAATATTTGATTTGTATCTCAACAAATCATTGTAACCTTTCGCCACATAGTGCACTGGTTCAGTGGGTTTTCTCCCTATTTAGGTTTCCTACTTAAATTTCTTGTCTCTTGTGTGTGATTTCTCTCTTTTAAATTTTCTTTCAGAATTAAGTGATTGAGTTTGTGAATAGTAAAATTTGAATTAAACACTGATACACCCCCCTCTCAATGTTCCAGTTTCTAACAATTGGTATGAGATCAGGCCCTGGTAAAGTGAGTTTAACAACTCAAGGGAGATCCAATAAATTCAACTATGGAAAGTAACCAAGCAAGTGGCTTCTCTACTTCCAAACACCTCTGTTCAATGGGTCAAGTTATGCCTTCTAGAGTGTCAAGATGAAGAGTTATCTAATATCTCGTGGGTTTGATGCCTAGGATGTAGTTGATAGTGGTTATATCACTCCAACAACACCCCCTACTGACCAAGCAGGAAAGAAAGCAACTAAAAACAATTCCAAGGCTATGAATGTAACTATTTGTGGATTAGTTGAGGTTGAGTTTGTAAAATTTATATAGTGTGCTACAACCAAAGAGATGTGGCATAATTTGAAGACAATCTATGAAGGAGATAGCAAGGTGAAAATAGCTAAACTACAAATATACAGAGCACAATTTGAAATAATGAAGATGAAAGAAAGTGAGAGTATCTCCTCATACTTACAGAGAATTGATGAACTCATAAATCAGAATAGAAGTTTGGGAGAGAAAATGGAAAAGAGTGTGATGGTGTAGAAAGTGCTTAGGTCCCTGATTTCAATGTTTGATGTTAAGGTATCACTAGTAGAAGAAGCTAAAGACCTAACAACTCTAACAATGAATGACCTTCATGGCATACTAAGAGCATATGAGATGAGAATAAGTGATTCAAACCCAGTAAAGAAGGAGGTAGCCTTTAAAGCAACTGATAAAGAGTCAAAAGAAAAGAGCAAAGTAGTTGATTCAGACATGGTCATAGATGATGCTTAAATAGAAGCTATGTTTGTAAGAAAGATAAAAAGGGGATTAGGAAAATACAAAGGTAAACTACCTTTCAAATGTTTCAGTTGTGGACAGGTTGGTCACTTTTCTTCTAAATGTCCAAATAAACATAAAGAAGATGAAGATTCCTCTAATAAATAGAAGAAAAGCATTCAAGAAGAATGGAGGGAAAAATAAGTATTTCAAAAACAAGAAAAACTTATACACACAAGGGTTCAAGCTCTTCACAATCTAGTGATTCCAACATCTCAGAGAGTGATGATGAAGGTATGCAAGTTGAAACCTTGTTTATGGCCATTGATATAATTGATGCAAGCAACTCCACAGGAAAATTTCAAACTCAGTATGAGAGTTTAGATGAAGAAGCAGCAAAGTAAAACTTGAATCTAAATTAATAAGTGTTCTGGATGAAATAAAGCATCAAAAGAAAAGAAACCAAAAGCTAAAAATCATGGTTAAAGAATATGAAGAAAGAATCAGGTCTCTTGAAGAAAATCATAAAAAGGAAGCCAAATAACATGAATAAATGATCGAGGAGTATGAAACACAAGTGAAACTAATTAAAGACGATTTTAAGGCTAAAGAATAAGAGAATTTAAAGCTCAAAACTGAGATGGAGAAGATGCAAATACAATTAGATTAGACCTCTAGAAAATTGAAAATGTATCATAAGTTTGAGAAAAGCATTGTTGATTTGAGTGATCTTCTGAGCAAGCAAAAGGATGCAAGTGATAAAGTTGGTTTAGGATATGAAGAGAAGAAGGTAGATTAAAGTCAGCAAGCAAAAATATGGCCAAGACAAATGAAGAGCCTCCTAAAGCCAAGAAGACTAATTTCAAGAAGAAGAACTATCCAAAAAGACACTATGCCATGAGGTATGCTTATTCCTTTTATGGATATTGTTATACATGTAATGGATTTGGTCACAAAGTTGCTAAGTGTAGAATGTATTCTAAAGGTTATGGTAGGCACATGAGTTTTTATCATGCAAGAAACAAGGATGAATTAATTTGCTATAATTATCAAAATTATGGGCATGTTGCCAAGTTTTTCTATCAAAGAACTCCACAATAGAATAAGAATGTTTATAGGGTCAAATCAGGTCCTACAGGCACTAAGGAGCAAGGTTTAATAGCACAAACAACCTTTATTCACAAAGTGATGATGTAGAATGGTATATTGATAGTGGATGTCTAGCCACATGAAAAGGGAACAAGAGAAAATTCATTTCCTTAGAAGAAAATGCATCTGGCACAGTAAGATTTGGTGATAATCACATCAACAAATATTGTTGGAAAAGGTAAATTAAGTCTTGACAATGGGAAAACAATAACTGAAAATGTATTGTATGTTGAAGGCTCTAAAACATAATCTTCTTAGTGTCAGTCAAATGTGCAAACAAGGCTACACAGTTCTCTTTCATGATAAAGGATGTGACATAAGGAAAGGAGAAACATGTAAGGTGGTAGGAAAAGCAAAAAGGACTAAGAACAATATGTATGTGCTGAAAGAAGTGAATAAAGAAAAATGTTTTTCAAGAAAATTGGATGAGAGTTGGCTTTGGCACAGAAGAATGGGTCATTTAAACTTTGATAACCTTGTCAAAATCAACTCTATGGGATGTGTTAGGAATATGCCCAAGACCAGCAAACCTGATAATAAATTGTGTAAATCTTGTTTTCATGGGAAACACACAAAGAGAAGCTTTAAAAGCAAAGAGTACTCTACCACTCAACCTTTGGAATTGATTCATACAAACCTTGTGGGACCTACTAGAGTTGAAAGCATACATGGAGATAACTACTTCATGTTATTAATTGATGATTTCAGTAGGATGACATGGGTTGCTTTCTTGAAAGAGAAATCAGAGGCATTAGAGAGATTCAAATCCTTCAAAGCTCTTGTTGAAAATGAAAATAATGGTAAGATAAAGAGCTTAAGATCTGATAGAGGAGGAGAGTTTTGGTCAGCTAATTTTGATGAATTCTGTGAAACTCATGGTATAAAAAGATAAGTTTTCAGCTGTAAGAACACCAAACATAAATGGAGTGGCTGAGAGAAAGAATAGAACAATGCAAGAAATGGCAAGGACTATGTTGAATGAAGCTAAATTACCTGATGGATATTGGAGAGAAGTAATGGGCACTGCAGTGTACATATTAAATAGAGGAAAAATCAGAGTAAACAACAAAAAAGACACCATATGAGCTATGGAGGGGAAAACCTACAAATGTAAATCATCTCAGAGTGTTTGGGAGAAAATGTTATATCAAGAGAGATGAAGAGAATCTAGGTAAATTTGACTCCAGGTGTGATGAAGGTATCTTTTTGGGATACTCAATCCATTAGTTCAGCATACATGTGTTATAATAAGAGCCAAAACAAAATAGTTGAAAGCAAAAATGTGGTAGTGGATGAATCATACCCAAAGAAGATGAAAATTTAGCCTAATGAAACTCCACAAGCTGCTGAAAATCAGAATGAAGAAGAAATTTCAGAAGTTGAGCATGAAGAAGAGAGTGAAGAAGAAGAAAGACCAGACACAAAAGCACCTTCCAGGAAAGTTAAAAGAGACCATCCTTCAAGCCAAATCATAGGAAACAAGGAAGACAGAGTTCAAATAAGAAGAAGGATAAGAAACATTCAAAATCAAGAAGATATGGCCCTGCTATCAAAAATTCAACCAAAAAATGTAATGGAGGCAAGTAAAGACCAACATGGATAAAAGTAAATGAATGAGGAGCTAGACTGAATAGAGAAAAATGAAACATGGGAGCTGGTACCTAGGCCAAAAGATAAAAATTTCATTGGAACTAAATGGGTATTCAGGAAAAAACTAAATGAAAAAGGAGAGGTAACAAGAAATAAATCAAGACTAGTTTGTAAAGGATATGCACAGGTAGAGGGAGTAGATTTTGATGAAACTTTTTCTCCTGTTCCCAAAATGGAAGCCATTAGACTCTTCTTAGCATATGCAGCTCATAAAGGATTCAAAGTATACTAGATGGATGTTAAATCATCTTTTCTCAATGGGCACCTGAATGAAGAGTTATACATAGAACAACCAAATGGCTTTACTCTCATCAGATGATTTATATTCTGTGTGTAAGTTGAAGAAAGCATTATATGGGTTGAAACAAGCACCTAGAGCATGGTATAGTAGGCTAGATAAGTACTTAACTGAGAAAGGATTCAGGAAAGGAGTAGTATGATAGCAATTTATATATTAAATAAGAAAAAGAGAACCTGTTGACTATGGTTGTATATGTTTATGGTATAATATTTGGAAGCAATGATGAAGGTATGTCACATGGTTTTTCTGAGGTTATGAAAAATGAATTTGAAATATCTATGCTAGGAGAGATTTCATTTTTCTTAGGAATTCAAATTATTTAGAATAAGGAAGGAATATTCATCTCACAAACAAAGTACATCAAGGAGATGCAAAAGAGATTTCATATGCATGATTGCAAACTAGTTAGTACTCCTATGAGTTTGGTATCTAAAATCACCAGGGAAGATGAATCACCTAAGGTAAATCAAACTTTATACAGGTCCATGATAGGTAGAAATTTATAATCCACTGCATCTAGACCTAAAAATATGTAGGTAGTTTGCTTGGTAGGTAGATTTTAGGAAGACCCAAGAGAAACTCATCTATTAGTAGTGAAGAGAATATTCAGGTACCTTATGGGGACATTAGAGTATGGTCTTTGGTATCCACAGAAGTGATGAATTTCATATTAAGGCCTTCATACGGATGTAGATTTGGCATTAGCAGTGTATATGATAGGAAAAACACAACAGGTGGAGCATTTTTTATTGGTAAGTGCCTTGTCTCTTGGCTAAGCAAGAAACAATATCTTATAGCTCTTTCCACTTGTGAAGCAAAACATGTAGTAGTCTGTCCATTTGTTGTACCCAAGTCATGTGGATGAAACAAAATCTTGAAGACTACAAGGTGGAATGTGAAGTGCTAATTCATTTGTATTGTGATAGTACTAGTGCTATCAGTGTTTCAAAGAATCCAATGTCTGCATTCAAAGACAAAACACACACCAATAAAGTATCAATTTATGAGAGAATAGGCAAATGAAAAGAAAATTAAGCTTGAGCATGTTTCTACAAAAGAGGAGGTGGCTTATATAATGATTAAACCATATTACCTAGAGCTGGTTTTGAGTAGTTGAGAGATAAATTAAGGTTATTTCCAGCCCCTAAAAGTTGCTAAAGGTTTCAGAAAGACAAGCGGGAGTCAGCTAAGGTGCTGAAAGTTGCTCCAAAAAGTGCTCAATGTAAGTCCAAACAAGGGGAATTGGTTTTCCAATTCCAGTAACAAAGCTATGATCATGTAAAGAAAAGGAATTGAAGGATGATTTAAAATTTTATCATATGGAGAGTTGCAAGTGGCACATGGAAGAAACATAGCAGCAATTCATGGACTTCTTCAGGAAAGCAAACAACACCTTTCCAGGGGAAGTGCATGCAAGGTATGAGCATTCTCTTTTGTTGAATTTTTTCAATCTAATCAATTTGGTGTGCTTGTGCATATTTTTCATAGATGTATAAGGGGGAGAGAGAGTGTTGGAAACTTGTTTCATATATTCATATATCATCTTGTCATCAAGTTTCAATATGTTGCCATCAATGACAAAAGGGGAGATTGTTGCACCCTATTGTGTTGTTGGTTGTTGTCATTGATGTCAAAGGAATTGATGGAAAAGGGAGAATGTAAGAGCAGGATTATCAGGTGTCTCTTAGAGGTTCAAGGTGAATTCATGTGGTTTCAAGGAGACATGGTCTTGGAAGGTGATTGGAAATGCCATTTTAGGGTGGTTTCAGATGCCTAAGGAAGTGTAACAGAATGGTACGAGTAAAAAAATCATGGGAGAGGATTTGAGATTGTATCTACAGCATGTGTGAGAAATAGTTAGGCTCAGCTCAGCCCTAGGAGTCAAGTTTCTATGTTGCTCAAAGATGGTGTCGAGAACAGGTAGTATTATTGTATTCAAATGAGATGGGTTGGGAAATTTTAGACCTATTATTTTCAAAAGAAACATGGAAAATTATGGAGGAAGATGTTCTGGTGCTTCATGTAAAATTTCAGGTCATGGTGATTATTTGAGCAATTTATGTGAGTTTTTGCAAAACGGACCTATTGAAAAGCTCATTTTGAGTTGCTTGGCTTCTTAGCCTTCAAGAAAAATTATACACTCCTTCAAATAAACCATAGAAGGCATTTTTGAATTAAATTGGCATAAAAATCATGTGCAAAAATAATTTTCTAAAAAGAGGTGTAGTTGAAAAGTTATGAGTGTTTTGGTGGAGCAGTTTTTCTCTCTCCTAGGTTGTGCACCAAATTGATAAGAGAAAAAAGGTTAATTTGGATTTGAATTCTTGTTTCATCATCTCTAGCATATATTTTTATTCCATTCATGATGTTTCTCATGCTCATAATGCATTTTAAGGCTTTACTTCTTGAAGGTAACATGTTGTTGCATGTGTCATTGTTCTTGGTGTGAATGCTCCAGGTATGTAAAGGTTATAGCTGTTGTCATTGGAGTTATTTCTCAAATAAGTGTTAGAATTCATATACACGAATTTTTCAATGATTTTTAGAATCTACAAGCTCTTTTGGTGTGGTTAGTGGCATATTATTTTATTGCTAAGATTGTCCTGAAGAGCCTTGTCTCAATGCACCTAGAACTGCCCCAAGAATCTCAACTTCAAATGCAATGTTAACTCAGTGTTAAAACATGGATATAGGATCAAATATAGAATAATGTAAAAGTTCATGGGTGTGAGTTCACTTGTTTGGAGATGATAAGATTGAAGCTTTAGTCTTCTTAGACTCGGGAATGCAAAATGAAGGTTCTCACTGTCCTTAGTGAAGGCCATGTCAAACCAAGATCTAAATCATTCCTTGTGAGACAAGTACAACTCACAAATGTAGAGTTCCAAGATACACACTATTCTCATTAACTATTTTCACTTTTTTTGAAGCAGTAATCATCTTACTCATCAAAGAATCTTGCTCAGTCTATCACCTATACATTCAATCTTAAATTGTTACATGTATACAGTGATCCTTTTTCAAGAAAATTCCATTAAGTAAATGACTCATTGTGTTTTTTGAAAAGAAGGTAATATATTGTGAGATCCCTCAGAATTCTTAATACTCAAACTTCATGAAATGTTTTTGAATAATTTGACTTATTAGCTCTCTCAGGTAAAGGATTGTGCAAAAACCTTGTCTAAGGGTTTCCATGGAATTATTTTAGACTTTGTGATTGATCCACCCAATGAAAATTAATAAAAATTGAACTGTAGCTCTATATGAGCATCATCAAACTACTGCAAAGGGGATTAGATCAAATGATGGAGTATTGAATGAGATTTTTTATCACAGAGTCCTGATAAACATGTGCCCGGTATAGTTAGACTGTATTTTTTGGTTTTCCGGTGGTATTCAAGCAGATAATGGAAGATCCTTTGAAGGGTATTCATCTAGGATCTTGTATGGAGTTCTAAAAATGTTTTTTTAATCATGATTGAGCTCAACAATCATTGTTTCAATACTTGATTGCTCCCATGACAGTGTTTTGCACTTGTGACTATAACAACCATCTTTATCTTATGCTTCTTTGAATTGTGATCATGGTGGAGTGCAATTGCTACTTGTTAGAATCTCAAGAGAAGGCAAATTAAGTGTTGGAATTTCCATTGAATGTTTGAACAGTTCAGTAAGCTTGAATAAGTGCATGCATTTAAGCTTCATTTTAAAACATTGAATAAGCTAATTTGTAAATTGTTTATATTGCATAAAGGATAAGGATGTTAAGACTCCTTTCTCGAATTGAGAGTTGTTGAAGAAGGATCTCTTACCAATTGATGGTAAGTTGGTAGAACTCCAAGAGTCAGATATATCAAATGGTGGTAAAGGAAGTTCAAGCACCATTCTTTTCAAAATTAAGACAAGCTCGTTGAAGAAGCCAAAAATTCATGAAGTTTGAAGTTGAAAAATGAAATGTAAAAAGTTCAAAGGTGATATATCAGTTATAAATGAGAAGATTGACCTCTAAGTTTGAACTTTTTTAGTAGATAGGTGTGAAAAATATTGACCTCTAAGTTTGAACTTTTTTAGTTTTTTCTCATTGTTTTCTTCGACTACTCAAGCCTTTGGTTAGATTTGCAATGTTGAGATGGTAGATGGTGGTTGGAAATCAATAGAGCTCTTGGAAAATAGTTTCTCTCACTAGTAGCTTGACTAATGGAATATCCTCCATAATAATTGAACACTTTTCCACCCTTTCCTAAAAATTTGGTGGTATCTGGGCTAAATAAAACTTGATCTAATGAGAAAATACGAAAGAATAAATACTTCACAGAATCTTTAAAATAAACAAAAATGGAGAAACGACATACACAAAATAACACAGTACAAAAGATATATCTCTGGAAACCATTTCGGGAAAAAACTTAGTGCAGTAAGTTATCTCTGTAGACACAAAATCACGCACTTTGGGTAATTATCTAGTCCTGATTACATACTACTATTTATATGATTCATAAGTAAGAAAAGTACTAATTAATCCATGTCTTTGGCCACCTTTATTTGTCTTTTTTTGATGCTCTCAAGTCTAACTTTTCATACTCCTTTTTCATCATCCTCGACACCAGCACCTGATCAAGACTCCAGTGTCAGGAACCCTAGTCCCCTCCAAGCTCCCCTATCCTCTTTGTACTTTGGTCACACATCTTGGGCCTTTTCTATCCATGAGCATCTTATTTTTTTTGTAGTCAGCCTCCGAGGTTAATTACGAAATTCAAGCAAGGGAATCAAATAAATATAAATTTATGTGATCATAATAAAGGACCAAACACTAAGCATTATCTATCGCCGCCTAAGGTTGTATCCATCAAGCATCGAAGAGCTCCATTGCATAGTGTCATCACAAGAGACACAAGGGTTGGTCATTCTACATACACGCATAGGAGGTAAGTTATTTTGCTCCATGCACACATTTACTACATTCTACATCTAGCTATTACTCATTATCTTCATGTGCAACTCACACAAGAGCACACCTAGGGCATGATTCCGCACACACACACACACAAAACAACATTGGATCTTAGATGTAGTGCAACACTCAGTCATAAGTTCACCATTATGAAAACTAAGGACAGTCTGACCCCTCATTTTGCATCTTTATTTTTTAGGATTTGATGTCTATTTGAGGGTATTGCAAGTTTACAGAGACACTCAGTGGAATTCAGCGAAACAGTAACGACAAACAACGAGGGTTTCGCACCATCTGGCGATCCTGTGAAATTGGTTCCTGGACCTCCTGCACAGACCCAAGCGTCCAAAATCAAGACTAGGGTGCCCACATGCACCCCTGTCTCTCTCCAGGTGCCCCAGTCCAGCTCACTCCTCCACATTTGTGTCTTTCTGAGTTTCGGTGTGATGGTCAGTGCTTTGTATTTTCCATTTCTCTAGTTTTGTATACCTTTGGGATCTCTGCGAATCAACTAAGGCATTCTTACCCTCTCTTTGCACTGATGGTTTTCACTTCATTGCTTAGTTTGTTTGGGTTTATTTACTACTACAATAACATCAGATTAGGCTCTTATTTACATTTTAGCTTAATCATTTTGGTGAACCCGAACTCGATTGAACTCTTTTTTGTTGATACTTCTTCTTCTCCATTTATCATGAACATATTTATCCATGCCCATTTACATAATCATCCAGATTGCATCAACCAACTCAAATAATATTTAGCTACTACCTATATTCATTCTCATACTTCACCCGAATATGTGTATCATAAGTTTACATCAGCTTTATCTCTTAATGAGGATCAAATAAATTTCACATCCAATGAATTGCCATCTCAAGCAATGTTAGAACATGAACCCCATTACACATTCAAGTTTGTATCAATAATGTTGGGGTCAGCCGTGCTTTAGTAGACAATGGGTTTGGTCTTAATATCTGTAACATAGTTTTATGCTTCATTTAGGACTTTCTGAAGATTATTTAGCCCCTTCATCAATCTCTATCCGTGGTTTTGACAATATTCCCAAGCGTGTTTTAGGCACCATTGCTCTCCCTGTCACCGTTGGTCCATGTACAGTCACTATTCCATGCCATGACATGCCTAATAATATTAATTATAATATTCTTCTTGGGCAGCCCTAGATCCATGGCATACATGCGGTCCCCTCTACACTACATACACGGCTTAAATTCCATTATCAGGGAATTATTTATGACGTCCCGACTGATCCATCACCTTTCGCGTATTACCACTTTGTTGAACAGTCTAATGATACTCCTTGTTCTTATGCTTCTACGCAAGAATTTTCTAAATATGAATTAGGATATGATTACTTGCGCCACTACAGATTCTCTGATACAACCTTCGAGCAACAAGAACATGGAGTCACAGCACTTTGGGACTCCCCACACAATCTAGAAAATTTGGATTGGGGTATCATCCTCCGCCTCTCCCTCTTTCGGAAGCTTATATAGTTTTGCATACTTCTTCACTCCCGCTTATACATATAGAACTCATCAGTGATGCTACCTCTAACACTTGGGATGCTTTAGTCATTGTTTCCACTAACAATGCTCTCCTAGAACACATAGGCGTTTATGAGGAATTCCCTTCCTTTCATCATAAGAAGCATTCTCTAATGTATCTCAATGCTACTGCTTACTTTGGAGATTTTGATCCACCTATTAATGACACTGATCCTCCTAATACCATTGCTACTACTCCATTTAATGAGGATTGGAAGGGTTCATTTTAAGATACCTCTTGGAAATTGGAGGTGGAAAATACCTAACGAATATCCCCATAACCGGTTTCGCAGGAAGGCAATTTTTTTGGGGGTTGTATACAAATTTTTTGCCTGATTTTCAAGTGGTGTGACAGAAGGCTGCAAATCTCCTGTCACGCATCTACAACCTCTACCCTCTGGTCGTAGCGTCAACAAACTCTCTATGTCACGCCTCAACAAACTCTCCCTGTCACACGTCAAAAAACTCTCCCTGTCGTGTGTCAATAAACTCTCCCTGTCGTGCATCAACAAACTCTCTGTGTCACGCGTCAACAAACTCTCCCTTTCACACGCCAACAAACTCTCCCTGTCATGCATCAACAAACTCTCCCTGTCATGCGTCAAAAAAATCTCCATGTCGTGCGTCAAAAAACTCTCCCTATCGCACATCAACAAACTCTCCCTGTCGCACGTCAACAAACTCTCTCTGTCGCGCGTCAACAAACTCTCCATGTCGCGAGTCAACAAACTCTCCCTGACGCGCGCCAAACAAACTCTCCCTGACACGTGTTAAAAAAATCTCCCTATTGCGCATCAACAAACTCTCCCTGACGCACGTCAACAAACTCTCTATCATGCATCTGCAGCCTCTGCCTTCCTGTCGCGCGTTTATTGTACTTGATAATACATATGCTCCATGTGGTATGAGTGATCTAGTAGTGTTCTACCTAGCGAATAATCTAGGATTCTATAGGGGATATTTTCAAGGGTAGGCGAAGCCGACCCCTAAAAAAATTAAACTGTAATTTTTAGGCAAATAGGTCACTGGACCCGCACCAAAAAAAATTGCCTTTTCAAATTTTTCAAAAAATGGAATATTCACCATATTACGAATATTCGCCACTAAAATTATCCCTGAGGATCGGTCGGATCTTCTTAACGAAGAAATGATTCAATATAACCTAGGTTTAACTGAAAATCCACGTATCATTTTATTGGTTGTCTCTCTCACCCCTAATGAATAAAAAGATATCAAGAAATTATTACACGATTACTCTGACATTTTCACATGGGAGTATAGTGATATGTCAGGTATTGATCCATCTGTTGCAATGCATAATATCATTCCTAACCCTAATAAAAAATTTGTCCAACACAAAATTTGCAAAATGCACCCAAAAATTAGACTCCTTGTCAAGGAAGAAATAAAAAAACTACTCGACACCGATTTTATTCACGTTGTTGATTACCTTGAATGGGTATCTAGTATTGTACCCGTGATGAAGCTAGATGGTCGAGTCTGCTATTGTACCCACTTTCACGAGATAAATACATCTTGTCCCAAGGATAGTTTTCCCATTACCTCATATCGACGCTATTGTCGATTCTACTATTGGGTATGATATTGTATCTTTCATGGATGGTTTCACATGTTACAATCAAATCAAAATTAACCCAACTGACCAAGAGAAGACTTATTTTACTACACCATGGGGAACATTTTGTTACACTATCATGCCCTTTGGCCTTAAAAACATTGGATCCACATATCAACACGCAATGACACACATTTTCCATGATTACATCCACAAGATCATCAAAGATTATGTTGACAATATCTTGGCTAAATCCTGACATCGTTCCACCCATGCCCAATATCTACGTATGCTTTTCGAATGCTTACGCCAATATAATGTACACTTAAATCCTTTAAAATGTGTTTTTGGGGTTACAACTAGAAACGCCCTTAGATATATTATATCACAACGTGGTATTGAAATAGATCCTAAAAAGATTAAGTCCATTGTCGACATGCCTCCGCCTAGAAAATTACATCAACTAAGATCATTGCAAAGCAAAATCCAAGCTATCTGACGACTCATTGCACAGCTCACTGAAATCAGCCATTCACACAACTAATGAAGAAATATACTAAGTTTGTATGGGATAATCACTTCCAACAAGCTTTTAATGACATAAAAACCTATCTCTTGAATCCACCTATCCTAGTCCCTCTAGTGGTTGACTGACTATTCTTATTATACATTTTCGACACTTTTCATGCCTTAGGAGATTTTCTTGCACAACATGACGACGCTCAACGCAAAATGGAAATCTACTACATCATTCAAACATTACTTACTTATGAATGCAACTATAGTTACATCAAAAAGTTATGCCTCAGCCTTTTCTTTGTCGCAAAAAAATTACGAAATTTTCTTCTTAACACTAAAATACATATCACCAAGTTTGATCCATTACGCTACATCATATCATGTACCCATCTATCAGGGTGTTTCAAACATTGGGTTATGCTTCTCACCAAATTTGATTTCAATTTCATACCAAAGAAAGAAATTAAAGGCCAAGTCATCGCCAATCAATCAGCTGCATCACCTCTTATCGATACCCCTCTTGTCCCTGGTTCTTTTCGCGACGATTTCACTACTTATATGATTGATTCTCACACATGGACTATGTACTTTGATGGGTCTCATTTTCACTCTAGCATTGGGTCCGGAATAGTCTTTACCACCCCCATGGTGATCCACTACCCTTTGTATATCAATTAGATTTTTCTATTACAAATAATGTTGCCGAATATGAAACCCTCATCCTCGACCTTCTCTCTACCCAAAAACTCCTCATTCGTAATCTATACATCTATGGTGATTCCCAGCTCATCATCAATCATGTGAATGGTACATATAACACTAAGGAGGAACACTTAATCCCATTTAATACCCTTGTTAAAGACCTCTTGGATACATTTGTGTCCTTCTCCATCACTATTATCCCTCGCAAGGATAATCATCATGTCGACGTCATGGCTAGTGCAGCTTCGCTTATCCCCCAAAATATTACCAATGATTAAGTCATGTTCATCATTAAGCACTTATGAAGCCCTTTCAGTTCCACTTTACCTCTGGCGGCTTGTGCCATCACACGTAATCATGACCATCCCGAATGGTTCACTCTAATTTACAATTCCTTATACAAGCAAACCATTCTTCATGGTCTGCCACCGCATAAATCTTGTCATTTGCGACGTCAAGCCACTCATTATGTCATCGTCAGCACATACTTACTTAAACGAGCCCTTGATAGTCATCTCCTATGTTTCTTAGGGCTTATCAATATCCCCACTACTATTTCATAGATACATGATAGCCTATGCGATGGTCATTTCTCAAGCAAGGCCATGTCTCAAAATCTCTTGCATCAGGGGTACTATCAGCCCACTATAGAGTAAGATTGTGTTGAATACACTACTCACTGTAAGAAGTGTCAAAAACATGGAAATTTCCATCATGCGCTCGCATATGACCTCCAACCAATCATGTTAACATCATCATTCTCCTTCTGGGGTTTTGACCTAATTGGCATGATCAATCCCGAATCGACTGATGGACATAAATTTATTATTACTGCTGCCAAATATTTTACCAAACGGGTCAAAGTAGCACCATTACGAACTACAACTGGCATTGAAATTTAGAGTTTCATCACTACCCATATCATTACACGCTTTGGTGATCCCTCTGCAATCATAACTGGTAATGGATCTTCATTCAAAAATAAGGAAGTTAAAAAATTTTGTTCAAAATTCAAAAGTAAGTAATCATTCTCTACTCCTTATTACCCATAAGGCAATGGCCAAGCTGAGGCCACCACCAAAACCATTATCAAAATTTTACGCAAGACAATTGTCTCTAGTGGGGATGATTGGCATAATCAACTACTTTACGCTCTTTGAGCTTATCGCACTAGTGTGCATACATCCACTAATGCAACTCCTTTTTCACTCGTCTACGGTATTGAGTGTGTCATCCCACTCAAACTTGAGATACCCTCATTACAGGTCTCACTCAAAGGCATACTTAAAGATAATGAATACCTTGAAAATTACCTTCAGGAATTAGAAATGTTATACTCCCACCGTGTCCAAGCCTCGAACATCTTCATACCTATCAATCTCGCATTGCACACGCTTATAACCTCAAAACTCGCCATCGATACTTTAGCATAGGTGACCTCATCTTAAAATAAAAATAAAAAATACAAATGTACATACTCATTTTAAAGGAAAATTCAAACCCAATTGCATTGGCCCTTACCTGGTTATGGACAAACTCAGTAGTGGTGTATACCATATTGCCGCCCTTTTGAGAAACTACTCAAAACCCCACTTAATATCATGCATCTAAAAAAATATTATGCATAGAACACCATTCATTTCCCTATCACGCACTCTTGTGCCACTATTTGCACTTGACTGTTGAGGGCATCCTATAAACATGAACTTCACATACTGTACATTTCACATCTACACCAACTTTCTACGCATCTTCATCATTTTCTTATTATACATCATACATTTTGTGTGCTTCCTATATCTTCGTTCCATGCCTTCTTCTATACATCATACGCACTTTGTGCTTCCTACACCCATTCATTCTACACTATACAGGGCTTCGTCATTATCTTATAACATCTTCTACACATCCTACATGTTTTGCACTCTTTTTCTATACATCCTATAACCAACTAGTACAGCGCACACTCCCTGACGATGCACTCTAGTCTTATGGTTCATACTCAACTATTGAGGGTATCAATCTAAATTGAACCTCACATAATTACACTTACACCTATTCCTTTTTATCAATCAATCACACCTTCTATCACATCATGCAACACTCCTAGCTACCACCTCGTTCACATTTTTTGTGATAAGCTTTGTGTTAAATCATCACTTTTGTTCGCTTCTTACTCCTTTATTTCCATGATATACGCTTTATGTTAAATAATCACTCCTTGCTTCTTATCCATTCTTTCGTGATATACACCTTACGCTACATCATCATGCATGCTCACCACTTCTTCTCATCTTCTGTGATATACACTTGACGTTAAATCATCACTCCCTCTTGCTTCTTATTCACTCATTTCGTTATATACGCTTTACATTAAATCATCATGCTTTTTATAATCTTACACACACATTTCATGATATACGCCTTAGGCTAAATTATCACATCTAGACACCTCGTCAAGCCTCACATTCAATCAATATTATAACATCTTCTTCAATTCCCATATCATCTGCACTGCTTTCTTCTACAAACACTCAACGTTTTATTCATCCATTCTTCCTTGCATACAGCAACATCGTTCAAACCATTTCTCAATGACGCACTCTCATTTACTGTTCATTATTGACTGCTGAGGGGGCATAAATAAATGAACCTCATCACATACATATACATCCACTTGGGGGGAATGTTTCTTCTATCATCCATATTACATTTCATTTCTTCTCATCCACATCATAGTGCATAGATTGGTTACATTTACTCTTGCTTACTTATGCTTTTACATTCACACTTTATTACACATGCTAGATAGATATCTTATATGGCATTATCTTTTCATACACACATGCACGTTCACTTGCCTTATAGTTGTGATCATATATTATACATGTCTATGCACATAGAATGGATGTTTGGTGCAATACCTATTACCAATCCCACAGAGGCCCCGAGGGGCATCCACTTTCGTACACTACAGGTGTTATTGTTTCATTTTGTTTCATAGAACACTACTTTATCAGAGTATACATGATTTGACATAATTTTTATCTTTCTAACATGTTAATAGGTGCTTCATGTGCAGCATTGTGTTCCTTACAGGAACTATTTGCCACTGTGGTTATCTGTCACATCTTGTTTGTGCTATTGATTTCCATTGTATGTTATTATTTTTGGGCTATGCCCTATGTCTTTATTTCTGCATCGCTTGTATGCTTTTGGCAACGCTAGTTGGCCTTGACTTGTCTTGTCGACATTGTGAGAAATCTCCCATGTTTGCAACCCACTTTTTGCAGTTTACATTGTCTTCTTGCACGATCTACTTCTAGCATCTTAGCTTACTATTGTCTTGTTTAACTAACATTTTCTTCTATAGCATGTGTGTTCCACTTTGCTTCTAATAATACATATTTCCTAGCCACTTTGTTTGCATGTGGGCCTTGGTTTCTACCATGCACATTCCCTCCCCTGCAGATATACAATTTTGTATCAGCGTCAGGATCCTTCCTCCTTTGGGCCGCATACTCCTTCAACGATGTCACATGCACCCCCAAATGAGGAGGGGCATCATATTTGAGAGAAATCAATCACACCATACAATAACTCAGAGATTAGATTCACCATATGCACTATAGTACAGAATAAACTACACTAGTCCACAGTTAGAGTAATGGCCCAGAAATCTAATTTGGATTTTCATTTCAGCACAGACTCCAGCACCCAGATATAAACACTAGCGCTTGGGCACTCTTGACCTCTACTTGGCACCTATGTCAAGGGGACAGATTATACATTGACTTTCTCATATCAACACAGTTTACAGTAGTTACAAAACAGTTTTCATAGTACAGAAACGGATTCCTCCAACAATCAGAACGCATTCTATCTCCATTTTCAAATACGGAACTAAATACGGTACAACTTGGAACAATATGGATCACACCATCTATAGTGGTGTATAACATTACGAGAAGCAGTCAAAGGAAGGAGGACGTAACACTAGACTCTCTCTCCTTAACACTTCTTCTGTTGTGGTGTGAAATCACGACCAAAAACTCACTTTTGGTGTGAGATCGCCCAAAAAATTCGTTCTTGGTATGAGATCACCCAAAAAAACTCATTCTTGGCATGATATTGCCCAAAAAACTCACTCTTTGCGTGAGATCGCCCAAAAAACTTGTTCTCATCAAAGAATTTTCAGGATACTTTTCCCATCCTTTACACTCTTCTACATTAGGTGCATCAGGTGCACACTTTCCTTTTACACACTTCTTTATATGACTTTTTTACATACTTATGCACACGTATTTCTCTAATTGTATCATTCTATGGAACTTTGACTATGCTTTTGCTCTTCTTTTTGGGAGGTTCAATAGTCAACTTCATAAAAAGAAGTAGTCACAAGTAACAATGACATCAACACCAACAACAGTTACAACATAGTACATCTACACATACGCTTCACCCCCTAGGGTCACTTTCATCATCACTTTTTATAGCTTTTCGCCTTAGCTTCCACAATTCACTATTTTATCACTTCCACGCTTGTCATCGTTGTCTCCTCGGCACAATATCGCCATCACACTCTACGTGGTTATCAGGTACCCATATTCTAACTAGTTTATGTTATCAAGCTATTCCACTCAACTAACATAAAGTGGGGGAAAATGTAGACACAAAATCATGCACTTTGGGTACATATCTAGGTCCTAATTAGCATTCTTGCTATTCATATGATTCATAAGCGAGAAAACTAGTAATTGACAACCCATGTCTTTCACCATCTTTATATGTGTTTCTTATTTTCCATCTCTTAGTCTTGCACACCCAATAACTTGAAACGTAACTTTACTTATTCATACTCTAACTTTCATGATCCTCGGATGTTAGTGCCTAGCCAGGACTACCAATGCCTTGGCGCGCTTGTCCCCTCTGGGCGCCCCGATCCTCTTTCTACTCTTACTCGCTTCTTTTGGGTCTCTTTCTAGTCTTTTGGGCATCTTATTTTCTTATGGTAGATCGGCCTTTTCAATTGTCAATTATGAAATTCAACCAAGGGAAGAAATCATATAGATATGAATGTTATGTGACCAAAATAAAGGACCAGCACTTTAAGCATCTATCTATCATCCACCTAAGGTTACATCCATCAAGGCATCTAAGAGCATCAAAGGCATCCATCTAGAACTCATCACAAGGGACACAAGGGTTGGTACATTTTCTACATACACTTCATAGGAAGGGGAAGTTCATTTGTTCCATCCACACATCTATTTACATTGGTACATCTAACTACTGTTTGCCCATCTATCAGGTGCAACTTGTACAAGGGCCACCTAGGGGCACAATTCTTTCACACATGCACAAGAACTACATTGGATTCTAAGATGGAGTGCAACACTTGGTTGTAAGTCTCACTTTGTCGGGTGACCGTTGGGGTAACATTCCAAATCCTCATATTGGCATATTTCATTTTTGGGATTTGATGTCTAGTTTGAAGGTTTTACAGGGGAACATTTCTTTGCAGGTTACATGTTACATTCCACAATCGATAGGATACAGACATACAAGGTAGCGACAAATAGCATTAGGGTATCAGTGACACGTCTATGCAACATCCAAAAAAATCAAGGTCTTGGACCATCTATGCACAAACGTAGGCACCCAAAATCAAGACTAGGTCACCAGCATCTAGGCACCCTTTTTCTTCCCCAGGCGCTTGTGTCCCTAGCTCATTCTTACAGTTTTCAATGTCTATTCTAGAGCATTCAGTGCAACAATCAGTCCTTTCCTGTTTTATCAGTTTCTCCAGTTCTGTATACAGTCCCGACGATCAAACTGTAAATCAGTTAAGTCCTTCTTACCTCTCTCTCTTGTACTTAGGATTTCATCTTTATCTAGCATATTGCTTGTGACAAATAATTACTTTAACATTGTACTTAATTGCATATGTATTTACTGCTGCAATATTATCGGTTTAGGCTCTAAATTATATTTCTGGCTTAAATCACATCTCCTTATTGTATTAAATCAGTGTGAGTGTACCATAGGCTTGTGAGTAATGTACATAGTGTAAGGATTTTTCGTTGACAACCTATTTCAAGTCCAGCTATGACATAATGTATGATTATTTGGTAACCTTCACAGTGATATCATGTATGAAACAATGTTTTTTTATAAGACGTGGGCCTTATTAGGTATATCATGATCCTCATAACAGCTCACCATAAACATGAGTAATTGTATATTTGCCATTACTGGGCCCTAGAAAAATACGGGACCGTCATGGCCATGTCAGTCCATATAATCTAGGATGAGTGGCTCTTAGAAAATATAGGACACATATTCTAACATGGGAAGAGGAGGTTTCATTTCCACTGAAAATAGGTTATATTTACTTCATCACTCTTCTTGAATTTTTTTCCATCCTCATGTGTACCCTATCCATCCCATATATGATGGTGGGTTTGCGAGAATCAAAACTTCCATAAGTTCATAGGACAGCTTATCTATCCTATCCCCCAACCCTATGATATCCTATTCGTTGGAAGTCCCCTTCAATTGTGAATCACTAAGGTTGTAAGCTCACTACTATCCTAATATAATAATGGTTCCAGGGATGAGATCTAGTAAACATCTTAAGTTGTGTATATAGGTTGTGGTCTCACCAATTTCAACTTTGATCATTATGGCATTACTAGTATCTAACTCAATAGTGTTGTTGTTACCATCTACAGTCTTGACATAAAATTTATGGTGCTAGGGAAATAGCATTAGTTCAGATATGTCACCCACTCTTCCTGAGCACCTTATGGTTATACTCCCTGCATCAATCAGATAGTTGGGATCATAATTTTATCATTAGAAGACTCACTTACATGGTGAGAGGTTTGTGAAATGAGATTGCACCTCACAGTACATTGCTCAAGCACTAGCTATGTTGGGGTTCTTTGATAACCTACTGTCATCCATAACCTCTACCTTTATTTCCTTATGGAGTATTTCAGGATTAATGGCCTTAATATGGATGATGTTATGATCGACACGTAACCATTGTCCTTTGGCTAATCATTTGTTATCACTAATTGAAACATTAGTGTTGAAGGGTTTCTCTTCAATTTGTTAAGAGTCAATCTAGCAAGCTAATGGAATAATGGTGGAAGGATTGTTCTCGATATTTTAATGTTTCCCTTTCATTAGCAAATAAGCTTTACTTTGTGAAGCCATGACCGCTATGGACCATATGAGTCAAAAATCATTGAAGGATTGGAAATTGCAAACAATACTGAGTTTCTTATTGGACGATGATTAAGCTTGAGAATACCAAGCACTAGGTCATTGCAATCTCTCATTCATCATTCGTGTCAATGCACAAGTGACGAGTTTGAAGTTGATGAAATAGTCCTATGATTAGAGCACTATTTGCCGCCAAGTTTTCCAATCAGCTAAAGTAGTTCTCTACCACACTATTACTATAGTGTGTTCGTAAATTCTGGGTAAAAACCAACCAAGTGACACCGAGAACCAAATTCTTTTGAGTACATGTTGATCTGAATATCAGCCGAATTGTTCATGTCCTAGATATAATGCATGTCATTGACAACTCTTGCCCACCCAAGATGTGACATAAACCAATTAAAAGTATATTCATTTGGTGGACTCCTTGAGAAAATCCTTGTCGGTTAATAATCTATGCATTATCCACATCTGGGATCTAGGCATGACGAACCTAAAATTAGTCCTTAGGAGTTGTTTGAGGAATCACCCTAGTGCCAGTATTTGAATCATGAGCTTGGGTGCTACAAAACATCCACCTTGAGTTAGTTGAGAGGATAATTAATCAATGTTCATGACACCAAAGGGATATATCCAACATTGTTTTGAGAAGATTTTTGTTTGACTTTTTCTATTAGACCCTTGTTGAATTTGTGCAAGATGTGCTTTAATGTCTATGATTTTTTGTGCATACACGTCTAGGTTAGGATTTGTCCAGTAAGATGCAAAGCACTTTGCAACATTGTGTTGTACTAGAGGTGTTTCCATAAAAGTGGGTCTTAGAGGCATACTTGAAGGTGTAGGCCATATAAGGATAATCATAGAGATAAGAGGTTGTACATGTGAGTTAAGGAACCATCATAATAGGAACATTAAGTGCAAGCATCACTTCCAAAATCAATGGTGTAAGACATTTCATGAGTACGTGTAATATAAATGTCTGATTGGTAAATTCCACAATTTGCGCTTTGTGGAGTCTTTTTAATATGTGATTAATATCATTCAAAGGTTTATTATGTGCTTCCATCAAACACAATTTCCTTAAGCTGATCATTTTTTTTCTTGCCTAGTGTAACATGTAACATTTGCGTCTAAACTCCTAACGTGAATGTTGAACCTAAGATATTATGTTACTTTATTTAAGATAGTCATAGGTGAGTCCCAACTTGTTAGGGTATCATACACCCTAATCTGGCACTTTCAATCAAAGCTAAGATCAACACAAGTGAGGAACATGGTAATTTTATCATTATTAGCAATTTGTAGCATGGAAGAAGCATGTGATTCATCAATGTTTGACCATTTTTTTCAGAGACAATATCATAACGTATGCAAGTTAAAATGTATTTAGCCACTCCGAGTGGGCATCGTACACACCTAGTACAATAAGACTCGACCTAGCTCAATATCATCGTATGAAGTGGAAGTTACGACCTCCTATATATACTCTCTTAAGTGGCATGAAATCCACCTAGGCTAAGCATACTAAGCATACAAGAAAGGATGTAGTAAATGATAATCTAACCATGCAAAAGGGTTTAGATTATGTGAGCCGGACAGCAATCCAAGCAGTAATACTAGTGGGGAAAATTTCTAGGAGTCATAAATTTTGCGTCTGTAGCTCCCATTGATTCCGTTCAAAATGCGTCGGAAAGCCTGGAATACGTGTAGCATATGTTCAAGGGGTGCATAAAGTTCATTTAGGAAAAGTTTGACCCCCTGAAATCCACTTCTAAAGGCCTCAAAATGCAATTTTTGTAGTGTTGTCTAAAAATAGTAATTTCGTGAAATTTTAGCATATAATTCACGGATTGTGAACCACCTCATCTCCCTCGAGATTGGTGACCTTCCATATTCTTCTATATGTCTCTTCGTATTTCTAGAATTAGGTATATAAGTATATGTAACCCAAAAGGGAAGGATGCACATCTCCTTATAGAGATAACTATTGTAATCGCAGTCTTTTGAACAATATACATCTCTTTTCAAAGATAGCTTTAGTATTTACATCTAGCACAATTGTTAATATGTCCTTTAATCCCAAACCCCCCAAGTGTTTGGATCGGTGGTATCAGAGCGAAGTTTTCTTGAGAGTGTATGATTCCCAGAACGAGGTCAGGATATAAGAAGCTTGGGTACTCTACACAAGATCCTTTAGAATACTTGATTGCTTGTTGTAGGTGACCTCAAATGGCAGACAACACCGAGGCAAGTGATCCTCTCAAGCGAATGTGTGAATGAAGCTCTCATAGAGCAAAAGGACGCAAATTTTACAACTATTCACCCAAGATCCTTCAACAATTACAAATGGGAAATCATGCCTCCTCTATGAATCATGGCCTTTAGTGCCTCGGCACCCTTTAAGGTTCAAATAAATTTTGATAGTCTTATTTTTTAGGGTAAAATAAATTTCTTATGCAATAGAAAACTAGGTTTGACCAATTATCCTCCTATTTTTTTGTCAATAAGTTCACCGACAAAGAGAAAATAACATTTGCTCTTTTGAAATCATCACTTTTTGTCAAAACTTGGTTGGGGTATACAAGAATGGACTCAATAAGGACGAATTGTGCATTACAGAAGAACCCACATGGGATGATTTTGTGGATGTCATAAAGGAAGAATACTACCCTATTAGAGCCTATGATGATCTATACATATGGTGGCAACAAATTTTCCAAGATAAGGATCACAGTCAGTTCAAGATTATACTGATACTTTGCATTCTTTTTAGCAAGATTGGGTCATTCAAGACATAGAGCAGCACAAGATCCGTCAAGTACCACAATGGCCTACAATGGTACATACAAGAGGACATGGACCTCTTTCATATTTCATACCCTTGGAGAGGCGTATAAGTTTGCGATCAAGATTGAATAAAATAATAGAAAGAGAAATACAAAGAACCAACCTCTGAGGGGGAAAATGAGAAGGAAGGCCAAACCCGAGTTCAGGGTTAGAAATAGGAGTCGCAAGATCCCGAGCAAGTTATAACTGAGCATACTTCTCCTTTCATCTTCATTTTTCCACTGAGCCTCCATTTCTTGTAAGAAATCATCAGAGCTTTCCCCTCTAGAGTAACTTGGTAGCTTCTTTCATCCCAGGCACCTGATTGAGTGCACCTTCATCACCCTTGTTACAGATCCTCTCAATTGTCGCCCAATCAACTCATAAGTCTTGTGTGCCCAATTGTCACAACACATGCTAGTTATATCACTCATCGACTGAGCATCTTCAAATTGGATGACTCCTTCTGCAGGATGAATTACCTCAGGATCTCTAATGGAGCACACATAGATTCTGTCGAGGACTTCCTCTCCTAAGGGCTCAATATAGGGCATGTATTTTCCATTTGTCAAGGGGATGATGACTTGTTCCTTCCACCCACAGACTAACGGACAAATAGAGGTGGTGAACCACTTGATTGTCCATATGCTTCATATGTATCACTCCAAACACCCACGTACATGGGACAAGGCCCTGCCCTACATACAACACGGATACAATTGAGCCCTGCACAGCTCCACCAAGCACAGTCCATTTCAAGTTTATTGCGGATTCCATATTATGGCACCCATTGATGTATGTGTTCCGGTGCATACAATGGAATACACACCTTATGGAAAAACTGAAGCAGGAAAGACAACAAGGTTTGTTGAACAAATTTAGTAAAATCAACAACAGGTCCGCGATATTTTAGAGAAGATGAATGAAAAGTATAAACAACGCCATGATCAACACAGGGTTCCACATCATTTCAAGGTTAGTGATAAGGTCTAGTTGCGGCTTCGGAAGGAAAAGCTTGTAGGTCCACATAGGAAAATTCGACCTCTATGGTATGGTCCTTACACTCTCACCAAGCAAGTAGCTGAAAATGCATTTGAGTTGAATCTTCCACCATACCTTTGGTCTACATCCTATCTTCAACATGGACCTCCTCAAACCATATCATCCACCATTGTTGGACATCTCAGTGGTAGCAGAACTGTTGGACATATTTGAACTCAACCCAGAAAGATTTTCTCCATTTGATGAAGACCAAATTGTGGACACTTGTACCAAGACCACCAGGGGACATCCTATTCAGCTCTATCGGGTGATCAAGAAAGGAAAGTTCATTCATCAAGGCGAACGGCTCACTAAATACTAGATCAAGAAACAATTCCCACACTTGATGGGACCCCTTGGCACAATGGGGACCATTGCTTCTAAAGGAGGAAGGAATGGTCCAAACAACAACCCAGGCAACAATTCTAGTGGGGCAACTTCTTGGGGTCATAACTTTTGCACCATAACTCCAATTTACTTCGTTCAAAATGCGTTAGAAAGCTTAGAATATGTAGAATATGGTTAAAGGATGCAAAAGTTGGTTTAGCAAATTTTGACCCCTGAAATCTACTTCTAAAGGCCTCAAAATGCTTTTTGTAGTGCTATCTAAAAATAGTAATTTCACGAAATTTTTGCATGTGTAATTCACGAAAGGTGAACCACCTCGTCTCTCTTGAGATTGGTGACTTTCCACGTTTTTCTAAATGTCTCTTCGTATTTCTAAAAGTAGTATATAAGTATATGTAACCCGCAAGGCAAGAACACACGTCTTCTTGTAGAGATAGCTATTGTAATCACAGTCTTTTGAGCAATATACATATCTTTTCAGAGATAGTTTTATTGTTTACATCTGGGACAATTGCTACTATGTCATTTAATCCCAAAACCCCTAAGTCTTGGATCATTATGTTAGCCCCATATCTTTTATGCATATCCCGATATATGACCTAGGATTAAGGGTGTAGCAATTTTCTTTATAAACAAGTGTAATTGATAGTTTGGATCATTTTCATGTACTACCTAGGTACCACATAACACTATGTTCTCACATGTTTTAGCGTCTCTTTTGTGTACTAGGTGATCCCCATGTGGTGCCATATATCTAGATAGTGCCACTGGTGGACCCCCATAGTTCCAAAGGGCCCTATCTCTAGTTGGCAGATGCACCTCGTCAGTCCAGTGCCTAGATAAGGGTCAGTTGCTATGTTGCTAGCTCACTCGAAAGATCAGTTGCTCGAGAGATTAGTATCTATACTTTCTATGGGGTGTTTATATAGAAAGGACAAGCTTCTTCCACATATCATTGAGTATATAGGAAATGTGAGTATATCAAGAGATTTGGTATATCAATCTAGTTGCATATAAAAAAGATAACCTTTTGGAGCTATAAGGAACCCATCCATCTCTCTTCATAGCAAAATGCATTCAATAAATTCAATTATTGGCACAACACTAACCCAAAAGGACACATGGTTGGATTGGTTGTGACAAGTTGAAAACACTCATCTTTAACGATTTGTGGTTTGACATTTGTGATGGAGACAAACAACCAATGGAACCAATAACAAAGGCATAATCACAAATATGTAAGCAAAAGAATTTTAAGGCATTGGCCTTTATAAGGACCTTGGTGGATGGTGAAGTTTTTCGTCATGTTGCATACAATGATGCAACACACCTAGGGAAGCACTAAACAAGCTCAAATATTTGTATGATTCTCATTCAAATTTATGGTTCATATAATTGCAACTAAAATTGTTCAATCTTGAGTTGAAAATGGTGATGTAATCAAATGGCATTTGACTCAATGGTGAAAGATGCTTGGCTCTTAAAGAGCCCACCATGGTTCAATTCTCGCTAAAAGCGAAGCCAGGAGATACCGTAATAAGGGATGAGGCCGAGATCATGCCCCAAGCGAATTTGGAGGAATGGAAACCCCTCAGTCCTTGGACACTTAGTCGAAGAAGTCTGCCCACCTCGACCGTAAGATATGGTGGTCTATGACCTGCCAGGTTTCAAACAAAAGTTGAAATTGTTGATATCAAAATTGATGTATATGTAATTTATTTCATTAAAACTCTTCTTCCTACATAATCTATTTAAAGTCTTTAGCAAAAGATGGTTAAAAGAGAAAAGGCCTTTGGAAGAAAGACTAAAACCTCAAGCAAAAGTATGTGTTATGCTCATCAAAAAGGAAATTCTTCCAACAAGGCTTCCTCTTCCAGTGATAAAGGAGAGGGAAGATATAAAGGGCAAGGAGGCCAAAACTACAAGATATTGGTCGACAAGAGAAGCAAAATAAGAAACCAATCATCTTTTGCAAACATTGTAGTTAAAAAGAGACTCATGAGACACATGAATGCAAAACATTGTGGGACAAAATTGAGGCTTATCATAAACAAACAAAAAAAACTTCAAAATCGGACTCTACTCAATTCACAAGTGAAGATATGTTTTTCATTTCAAATGAAGTTAATAATGTTGTAGCAAATACATCTTGGTTTAGTGATCGGGTCTTTGGCCCTTGTGCCATGCAACACAACTTTCCAAAACAACTTTGTGGAGTATCATGAAGAAATTTGTGGTCGGATCTACTTTATAGACAAAACAAGTTTGCAACTAGAAGGAAAAGGGACGATTCAACTCAAGCCACCAGGTCTATCATATTCATTCTAAAAAATGTCTCATACCTTCCTCAACTAAAAGGAACTTGTTTTCCATGGTGCTAATGTGACAAGACCACTCCATTTTGTTGGATGATGGACAAGTAAAAAGTACGAGAAAATGTGATAAAGCAGTTGTAATGACTCATTTATAGGCAAGTTGTTATAACTCAATTGTTGGCCTTCAATCTCAAAGAACTTTGCTCATCTCATAGAAGAAGAAATGTCATCAAGTCTTTTGTGGTATGCCATATTTAAGCACAAATTACGACAATATTCACACAATGCAAATCAATAGTGTTGTAAGATTGTCAATTCTACCCAAGAAAATTGAAAAATATGAAACGTACACTCTGGTAAACACTCAAGGGAACCATTTCAAACATCATAATGGAAAGCTAACATAAAGTTGCAATTAATTCACTCTAATTTGTGTTCTCTACCAATCATTTCTGTCGGTGTTCACAAGCACTTCATGTTGTTCAATTGTTCAATACATTATGATGAAATGGATCCACTTTATGAAACAGAAATCAGAAGCCTTCAAAACTTTTCAAATGGTGGTGAATTCACTCAAAGGTATTTAAGGCTTGTTTGAAGTAAATTGGGATCAAGTTTCACCTAACAGTCACACTCCTCAACAAAATGGAGTTAAGGGAAGGATGAATAGAATTGTGAAGAACATGGTTCGTGCAATGTTATACTTCAAAGGAGTCAATTTGCATTTCTAGACAAAAGTAGCCCAAACACAGGTGTATCTTTGTGATAGATCGCCATTTGAAACCCTTGAAATGAAGACTCTATTAAGTTTGGTGTGGTCATCTTCATTCAATGTGACATCTTCAAGTTTTCGGATCCATATGTTATGCATTGATTCCCAAAGAGAAAGGGAACAACTTGGACCACAAGAACCAGAAATGCATCATTTTAAGATATTCAAAATCCTCACATGCATTAGGTTATATGATGAAAAGAACAAGAAAATTCACATTGTAAGAGATTTTTTGTGAAACGACAATGGGCACAACAAACATAGCTTGACAATTAAGTCGACTTGAGAAAATTGTTATATTTGATGTTTACAAGGAGATTGATAAAGCAATCACAAACAATGAAAGGGGAGACATAATTGGGAATCACTTGAATTTGTATTGTCTCTTAAGATTGAAAATGGAACTCCCACTGCAACAGAAATTCAAACTTCATTAGATGATGAGCACATGTTTCTGGAGCTGTTGTCAGAAAATGAAAGCGCTTTAAAACAAGAAATTACAACACCAATTGTTCTAGAATATGCACACAAAAAATGCCTAAATGGCTCACATGGTCACTAATAGACGTTAGACCTAATGAAGTTGGAAAAAACATGCACCTAACAACAAACAAATTAGAAAATAGATAAAATACATGAGATTCAAGAAAAAATGAAAAATTAGACCTTGGCAGGGGCACCGAGTAAAACCAACTTTTGACCATCTCGAAGAAAATCAACATTTCTTTTGACTCCAAACCAGACCTTCAAACAAGAGGAAAAGTTGGATGCATGGAGAAACGTGCTAAAAAGTGAATATAATGCCTTCGTCAAAAACAGAACTTGGAAGTTGGTTGATCCTTCAATCAATTGTAAACCAATTGTTTGCAAGTGGGTCTTTCACAACAAGTACAAAGCATATGGCTCGCTTAACAAACACAAGGCACACCCTTTCGCAAAGGGATTTGCCCAAAAGTTAAGGATAGACTATAATGAGACATTTGCACCTACATCAAAATGTACTACGTGAACTTTTTTGGCATTACCAACACAGAATGGATGGAAAGTTCATAAAATAAACGAAAAACTACTTTTTTGAATGTTGATTTCAAAAAAATAGTGTAAATGGCTCAACTAGAAAGATTTGCAGTAGAAGCTAAGAGCACAAAGTGTACAAGGTGAAGAAATCATTGTATGGGATGAAACAAATGATTAGAGCATGGTATGAAAAGCTCACTAAGCAACTCCTGAACATGAACTTTCAACGTTTTGAATTTGAAGACGCGTCGTTTTTTGCCACAACAGCTTGGAAAGCAATTTTATTTCTGGGTGTCTATGTGGATGATCTACTCCCCACAAGAAACAACAAAAATTACACTAAAAAAATCAAAGAAGAAATAATGAAGGGCTTTGTAATGACAGATTTGGGATACCTTCTTCAATATTTTGGTATTGAAGTGATTTAAGAATCAAAATACATCTACATCACACAACAAAAATACATTGGTAAAATTATGTGCAAAATTGGACAGATTGTAAACCACTTGGCATGTGTATGGAACAAAAATTGAAGTTGACATCCGATGAAACTACAGAGCTTTGTAGATGCAACTAAGTACAAACAATTCGCTGGAAGTCTAATCTATGTAACCATAACTAGACAAAGCATTTTGTTTGCAGTTGGTCTTCTAGATTCATACAACCGCCTAGATAAAGTCAGTGTGTAAAAACAAAGAGTGCTTTGATATCTAAAGGGAGCACAAAATTTAGGGTTCAAACACCCCACGACATCGGATTTCAAACTGGTTAGATATTCAAATTCTGATTATGGAGGTGATTTTGACAATGGGAAATCAATTACACATTTTCTGATTAACTTAGGAACAACAGTCATCTCTTGGAAGTCAAAGAAGTCGGTGCCAGCAATTTCTTTAGCATAAGCAAAATACATGCCTATTGCAAAGGCAACAAAGGAAATCAATGGATCAAAAAGGATCCTTGTAGATTTACAAGTAAAACAAGTTGTTTTCTACACCAGCCATGGTTGATAACCCTTCAACGATTGCAATGGCCAAAAATCCAATATTTCATGACCAAACCAAGCACATAAACACCAAATATCATTTGATTTGGCATTATGTAAAAGACGACGATGTCAAATCAGTACATTGTCCAATTGCAGAGCAACCAACAGATATCCTAACAAAGGCGCTTGGAAGAATGAAATTTTGTAATTTCATAGGCATGATTGGTCTCACTATAAGCCCACAGATTTAGGGGGGTACAATGTTATTGTACATAATGTTTATAAATTCTAGGAGTAGGCATGTGTCTTCATGCAGAATCTCTAAAGACATCTAAAGGTCGTAATGCTGAAGATGAACTAAACAATCATTTCTCTTTGTAATAAATATGTAATCGCATTTCATTTTTCATCGAGGTCTAAACAGGTATCCTAGGAGATGAAGGTTACAATGGAAATAGTGATTCTGATGACGAAGCACATTCTAGAAGGTGTGAGCCCCAAGCACGACAAAAAGTCCATTAAGATCGATTGAGGATCCAAAAAGGGATTCCCAATAAGAAGTTGCTCATAAAGTATGCACCCGTCGTGTGTGTCAAAGAGGTCCTGAAAGCAAGCTTCATTCCACATTTATACATATATGCACAAGCCATACAATAAAGTCCTAAAATACACACAGTCACATGACTGGACTTATCGAAAGGTTGGGCCGGTGGATGTCACCTCCTTGGATCTAGGAAGCCTTAGCAAGGAATAAGCCTCTCTCACCCTAATAAAATTGTCGACAGAAGTAGTCCAATAGGACTTGTTAAACCAAGAGTGTGTAACCAACTTCAAAGCAGCAAAACACGAATCATAAAACGACGAGCTCCACATGTTGAGACAGGTGAATGAATTACAATGGCACATAAAGCAGTTACATGCCAAAATTTTGAAACGAGTGCAAAAGAAGGAACAAGGCACGAGGAGCATGACCCCATGGATATACTTGAGCAACTAGTCAACCAACTCCTCACGTGCACCCCCCTACACAATCCAAAAAAGAAGACCCATTTAGCACAAGAAAAAAAGGAATTGGAAGATCATTTGGTCACGTGCAACCAAATCTTGGTCAGGTTGCAATCTAAGGGCAGACTGGTCGAGCAAGTTTTTGCAAGCTTTAAGCTCATGCCAAAGTGCCAAAGATGATAAAAGGCCACCTGAAGGAGGGCAATGAAAAGAAGTATGCACTTTAAGCCAAGGTCTATGAGACAAGGGATAAGACCGAAAGGAGTCAAATCCTAGGAGGTTGAGACGCTTGCAGAAGCCATCAAGGTGAAACAAGAAGGGCTTGAGACAACCTTAAAGGTTCTCTAGCTACAAGCCATGGGAGAGGAGGACATCATACAGGTGGAAGAACAATTCACCTCTAAGTTACAAGCCATATGGACGATCGCACAAGAGAGCACCGAAATAAAGATGGAAAAAATGAAGGTCGCACTCACTAAATGAAGCTAAGCTCCAACAAGACAATACCAAGAATTTCCTAAAGCCCAAAAACAAAGGCTTGGTAGATTGTCAAGCGAGTTGGTCTAGGGCGTGTAGACCCCCAATTTTTGGAAGGACCAACGTGCACTCAAACGTGGAACCAATCAACAAGTGTCAAAAGAGTGTGGTACGTGGGGATATAGTTGGCAAGTCCGGCAGATAGGGACAATGGGCGAAGAAGTTATAACCGAACAATGTGCTAGTTGAATCTTGACACCACCAATATCCTATCAATAGAAATCATGGTGAAGCTTAGCGCTGTATAGTCAAATCCATGCAAATGGTGCAATAACTCTTGTTGTTGCACCTACAATTAATGCTTCCTACCAACGTTTTGACCTGGAGATCTTTGGATTTAAATGTATTATACATAAATCTATAAATAGGGGCCAAGAGCTGAGGATGAAGGTAGCTATTATCTATGTACTATTATGGTGTCTGATTGTGGAGAGCATATAATACAAAGATTGAATGAGAAGGTTGAACAAGTGATACAAGATTCAATATGTTTGTGATGTTTATGAATGTGATTTGTTAACATCTTAATCTTTTGTGTGGTTGTTATACACTAGATTAAAACTCCTAGTGGCTCACTGATGTTTACTCTTGTTTCATGGTTACGTCTTGCACGGTTTAGTAATGGTGGCCCGCATTGGTGAGTCCTTGTAGAAAGCTTCTATTAGATGCATAGCCCACTTCCCTAACCAGCAATGGCCCGAGAAGCTTCCGGACCTTCGGATGACAATTAGAGCAAAATCTCTAGATGTTGTGCCAGTGCGCGAGGCAATAAATGATGGGGTATGCTGTGCATACACCCTCCTAGACTAGGCAAAACCTAGGAATAAAACTCCGACATCCAACTTGAAAATGCATTTCTCATTTGGGTTGTAAAACAAACCCTTCAAACCATCCCACATTTCCTTCAATCTTCTCCTTGAAATGAAAATAAGATTCAAGGCCAGCGTGAACCTTAATGATCGCCATACTGGAATATGGACCTTTGTAGCTAGAAAATCAAATAGAATGGATTTTCTAACTTGATATACATGGAAAACAGAAATCTGAAGAATTGAGTAAGTGAACCATTCGCATCATGAATGGCTTTAAGAAAAAAGATGTCAAGAATAATAGTTAAGATTTATATATTAGTATATTTCAATGACACGGGTCAAGATGCAACACATTTCTGGCATCAAGACCTGTATAATATAGTCCAATAATGCACTTGGAAAGATGAACTATAATAATGACTTACCTTGGATTTTCTAAATAGAAATATCAATACATCTGAACAGTACCAAATACTGAAGACAGAGACAGGGGTCTGTGCTGCACATTGGTCGCTATTATATTTTTGAAGAATAGTGGCTTGTCATAGCATACAAAGTCAGAGTTTGCCTGTGGGAATAACAAGGGCCAAATAAGAGTAGCTACAAGCATCATACGTAACATGATTGTACTAAAGGACTATCAAATGCCACCCGAATTAATTTGACTCTTGTGATGCCAAACAAGAAGCTCTGCATGCTTCTAAACTGCATTTCTCAAGCAGGTATCACCTCTGGAATTTCTAAAGGGGTGATTCAAAATGTATACTTTCAGTGCCCAGTAAGTAGTATCTCATCATTCTTATCCTTTCTTGACTGACTAACAAGCACAACAACCCGTTGTCTAGCCTCCCTGAATCACAGAAGCGAAAATGAGGAATTCAGTTAAGTTCCATTTCAAAATAGCCATCTGTACTCTTCTTTTTTGATTAGTTCATAATTATTGATGCTTTCCAATTAAAAAGCACATACAGTAGGAAACCAATTTTACATGCGCGTTAACCAAAGTGCAACAAAAATTTTATGTTTTTCTAAATAATTATTTACTAAGAATGGATGGAAAAGTCCACCTGACACAATCAGCAATGGCATCATAATATAGTAAACCAACAAGCTTACGACCACACTCTTGCCTTCGCTCTCCAATCCTTTTAACAACAGGAAGCTGTTTTATTCCTCTAGCCTCCATTATTTCCTTTGCCATCATAAGATCTGTGTCAGGATAACATATCAGGATTCCACGTTCATGTCCTCGGTAATGTATTCGGCGGGTACAAACAGCTGAAACAAGCGTTGTATTTACCTGAGGGAAATAATTATTAGTTCTTGCTTTAGGAAACTAAATAAAATTTTATTGAAAAGCCTGCATATTTAAGGATTCAATCAAATAGATTTTTAATAATGCAGATGAAACACAGAATTGGATCTAACATGAATACCGCACAAAAACTACAGAATGAATAAACAACATGACATGATCACAGTTGCAGAAAACCTTCCAATTGATAAACCCTGTACGTTCGTTTTCATGGCTATACATATAGAACGCTCATTTTTTTTAGGGTAATGTGTCACATCAACCCACACTATTTGTAACCTTAATCAACTAATGTTTCCTTCTTTCATTGTCCTATATTAAAAATTCCATATGTCGTCGTTTTCTTGTTTTGCTCAAAACTTATTTCACATTTTCTTGAACCTCTCATTTTTCGTTTTTTATGAACATGGCTACTGTTCATATGATTTAGCTGCTTTGACTGACGAGGTTGCAAAGGCTTTAATTAAGGCAGGTAGAAGCCAGCCTCAACAGAGATATGTGCCATTTGGGATTAATATCAAATATTTACCAAGTCATGATTGAAGATATATGTTGTACGTTACAAGCACCAAGGTTATATTAAACTTGTGAGCTTTCACAAATGATTATATGTCAGGTAACTCTAAAGCTCCACTTTGAAAAGTTTGCACGAAATTGGCTGGCTTCTGCAAACATTACTTCACTATGCAATTGCATGCTTCCAATGATTTCACTATTTCCAGCAGTTGTCATTGTGCATGAATAAATTAGAAAACTGTGTTAAATGAAACAAATTTTTTAGTCGTGCAACAATCATAGAATGGAATATCTAGGGATTTCCAAATTACACTATAAGCAATTAGAAAAATCATATATATCATCGCCCAAAAGAAAATAGACTTACATCTAAAGTTGTCATATCACTATGTACATTAGTATCAGCAGTCCCTTGCACCTCTCTTTGGAGATCTCCAAGAGTCATGATGCCTTCTAATAAATCTTCATCGTCGACTACAAGGACACAATTTTGCTGAAATTCTAACATTAGTTGTATTGCATCTTTTACTGAACAATTTGCAGAGACCTTTATATAGCTCTTTGACATTGCTTGGACAACCTGCAAAAAGTTAAGCACTGTATACTTAATAAAACAACTACTAGATGCAATTGAAGCATTGGCAAGAAGTAATACAATATCAATCCAGCTGACCAAATGAGCCAAAAGATTGATAAAATCAAATCTTACTTGTCCGTGCATAGGATACATAGAACGAAAATAATATTATAGTACCCGCCAGCATTTTTAAAATGGTAGAAAAGACTGACACTGAATCTTTAAGGTCATTTCTAAAATATGAAACCATACCTTCAACTCATGTAGGAGATCATCCTCAGGTATGTGAGGGCCAGTGCCATTCTCTAAAACACAGAGTTCTACTTCCTTTCCATCGGACATTTTCCTCAGAAGGTCCTGTACATTGTGTTGAATCCCATTATCTGTCAAAGGTGAATATGCATGAACAGACCCTTGTTTGTCTTTACATTCGGTATCCTTTGATTGATTTGCTACAGATGCCATCCAAAATGCTAGTCCAACAGCACCCTGAGAAAAAACAGATGATAAAATAGATTCATTCAATTAATGCCACTAGTAGAATGTCTCAATAAATAACATAAAGTGTTACAGGTTTAACCTTTAAGGTTAATAAAGAACAAGTAAATCAGTGCTTGTAAACAGGACATCCCAAAACTTCTCCTAAACCATAACATATTCCATGGATCACAAGAAATTATTTTTCTATGATCCTTCAAATCTAAATTAGACACCAAATAAAACCTAGAAATAAAAACGGATTTGATAGAGCCAATCTAGTACACTAATCTTCCAAATAAATAAAATGTATAATGATAAATAACAAGACCCACACACACACAATAGAAAATGTTAAGGTTGTGCCATCTTTCCTAGACCATAGCACAAAGAAACAATGGGACCCCGTTTCCGAGATGGGGATCACACTGAGAACAGACATAAGAAAAATAATGAAAAAATACATTTAGGAAAGATTGATTATCTAAGAACACACTATAGAAATGTCAGGGGCTCTTTTTTGTCTAATGTTTTGCTCTCTTACAAGGTCATTTCTTAATAATCTCATATAAGACATACACACTACTGATAGACCCCAGTTGGAGAAAGGAAATGAATGTGGAATATTCACTAGTAGCAACTTATTTTTGAAGGATGTTTTTGTCAACAGAAATCAATACACTTTAAGCACAGCAAATCTCCTCTGCCATGATTTAGGGAATCAGCAACAAGTTACAACGTGCCATTACAGTTTGTGTCTATTCATCAGGCATCTATTAGCTAAGGAATGTGAGGCATAACTTATTGTTTAAAGAAATTTCCCTTTTTAACCCCTATTCTGATTGTAGTAGGCTTGATTAAAAATACCATCCTTTAGACCTTTAACTTCTCATGCTGCCTCTATTTTCTTTTTAAGATTTTGTTTAATTTTTTTTGTGTGAGGAGATGATTAGTGCACCCAAGGTATTAATCCTCAGGTGTTGGGGATGTCTTGTTGTATCCCCATGAGACACAGGGACATAAGGGACGCAAAGTGCTGTCCCCAGACATCCCTGCAGCCAGTGGGATATTGGCAACTCTACTCAGATTGGAGACATCAGGCTAGAGATTTCTGGCTTTCCCCCTGATCACATGGGAATCTTCCAGCCATCTCCTACAGCCAGCTTTAGAACTTTTTTTCCAAGTCAAAATATTTTTAAACAAAAATGAAACAAATGCACATCCTAACTCTAAAAGTCTCCATAAGAACTCAAAACTCTTAAAACTAGAAAAAAAACAGTCCGGTATCATTTCCACATATGAACAACAAAAAGATGAGAGAACAGCAAAAAGACAATGGGCAAACAATAAAGACAGCGCAGGAATGTGCATCCAGAGGATGCTACACAAGTTGATGAGGTTTGAGATGTGCAGAAAGGTTGGGTTAGATGGCCAGTGCATAATGATCCTAAGAAGAGTGATAAAGATGATGAAAGAGGCCCTAATGACGTTGCATCAGGACAGCATGAAAGCAGAATATTAAGCATAGACCATTAGACCCATATACGCATTTTTTTTGCTTGTGTACATATCTATCATTTTCTTATGCAGCTATATTAGTGGAAACCTTAAATTTTTTAAATTTAATAAGGGAACTACTTTGGCTTTTAGTTACCATTTATGATTCATATCCATCTGAGTTTTTGATATGCATGTTTATGTGTATTTGGCAAATATATAGCTGCTTGATGATAAGTTGTTACTTGTAGAATAATTGGTTTGGATTCTTTTTATGGAGGTTTCCCCATGCCATCCACTTTGGTTTGGATTCTTTGTGTATGGATGTTTCCCATACCAACCACTGAGATTGAGAGAGAGGACTGAGGGGATCTGTCCTAGAAACTCATCCCATGTTTTCACATCAGGGGATTCGGTGTATCCTTGGAGATGATACCGGAAACAACCAAGATTCCCGAATAGGGCAAAGGGATAGCCCAACATCCCCTGCTGTCAGGGCACCAAGAGATGGCTCACAAACAAGATGCTTCCCAGATGATCCCTTATAGAAAAGTATGTCTCAACTCTTAAGGATATTTCCACAACATATCCCCATTCCCTATGATAACAGGGACATTCAACGGTAACTTTTTCCAGCAAATAGTGCTCCATATCTTCATACAGCTTGTACCAGTGCATACAACTCCTTATCATAAGTGGGATAGTTCGCTACCCCGCTCCTGAAAATAACTCAGCAAGATAACATGCTTGTTGTCATCCTTGCATCAGCACAATTGCCAATACATATCCCAACGTCTTTGTCTCGATCTCAAATAAAATTTGCAGATTGGAAGTACTAATATCGGTGCATTGCCAATCTTCCTTTCAATTCCTCAAAACCTTGTTGCTCAGGTTTTACCCTCCACAAGACTTATTGCTTTACATCAGTACATGGAGAGATGCTGAAATCTTGGATAAATTGGTCATAAATTTTCAAGGATAATAAGTAGCATCCATAAATATCCTCACAACTGTATCATTGGGGGTCTTGGCCACTTCAATATGGTTTTATCTTGGTTTTATGAGCATCAATTTATATTTCACCTCTACAGACCACAAATCCTAGATATACAATGATTTTCCAGAAAAATCGCACTTTTTCAAACTAAAAAGTAACTTACTCTTTTTAAAGTCTTTAATACTTGTTGGGAATGTGCCTCCCGCGTACAACTGAAACCGAATATATCATCCAAGTAGACAACCCGACTCTAGAAAGAGACATAGAATTTCATTGATCGGCCTCATGAAGGTGGATGGTGCATCAAATATGCCTACCAATCATTCAGACAAACCTTATTTAGACTTTAAGGAAATTTTTGATACATCTACTTTAACTGAGCTTTATGATATTTGGCATTCAAAACCAACTTGGTAAAATATTTCACGTGCTGCCAATGACCAAGTAGATTGTCAATCCAAGGGAAAGGTTATCCATTCTTGGTGTTTATCTGGTTAAGAGCCCTGCAATCAATTCACATTCTTAAGGTGCAATCTTTTTTGGGTACAAATAATATAGAGACCATCCACATGGTGAAGAACATGACCTTATCACTCCTTGGTCCAAAGTTCTTACAATTGCTTCTTACTTTTGTCAAATTCCAAGAGCCGTTGCCTACAGCAGTCCAATGTTTGGCAATGGAAAATCAGATAAAAATTCTCTAGTTCAGCTTGCATTAGAAATCTCTACTACTTTACTTATTCCAACTTTAGGTTTAACCGCCAGCACCACTGACTTCTTACTGGCATTAATTAATCTTCTCCCCTGATTGGAAACAAGTGGAAAATATTTTGCTTTCCTTTACAGAAAATAATCAAATAAGGTTTCCCATCCTTAAGCAGCCTATACTTGCTCTCTTTAGAGAAATATAGCTCTCAAAAACAACTTCACAAACATCGAGTGATACTACTTCACACTCCACTTCATACATGGAATCAGCTGCTATGAAAAATCAGAATTTGCAATGCCCGGTGTCTTTGTGCAGCCAATCCAATAGGTTTGGCTTTGGATGTTTCTAGAAGTTGAACCCAAGTTTCTACACCAACACCTTAAATATCAAGTTTAGCCTGAATCAAACTAGGCATTTACCTTGGTCATCTTCATTTGGATTTTAATATGAAAGAGCTTCTACCATTCCACTTCCAAGTTATGTTGGTCTATTATTGACCTCTTTCACATCAAGGTGCATGTCAATCTCTTGTTAGGTTTCGAATTGCACATCAAGGTGCATGATAACATGCTTATTAGAGAACCCATGGATATGAAAGTAGATTTCAACCTCTCTCAACCAGCTGTTGGGTTTCTCTGCAGCCAGTTGCCCCTCATACAGTTGGATTTTCAATTTGACTCCACTTCCTCGTGTTGCCTTTTCTTCTTCTTTTAGAACATCACTCACATAGATTTTGTAGCACGTGTCAATTAAGGCAGAAACATTGGCTTCCATTCTAGAGAATTTTGCTTTGAATATGCTTCCTTTTTATATCTGATATTTTCTGGTTCTTCAAATCTTCAAATTCTGCCATTGAAGATGAACAATGTATTATCTGCTTTGTTTTGGCTTCTGGCTCAAATTGCAGCAATTTTCTTTTACAAACACTCTTCTCTCATCTGATCAGATGCATGTAAACTTGATAGTACCTTCATTATTCCAAGAAAAACTGGTTTAATACTGAATTGGATTTGTGATTGGATGCTCTGGATAAGAACAATTCACCAAACAAATATTTTAAAATGTAAACTTGAGTACTATAATAATTTGAAAATTCTTTACATTTTGCTTGTGGGAAACCAACAGAATATATAGAACTGAAACCCAGATTTCTTAACTTTCTCTGTAGGAAAACAACAGCAAAGTACATCAAACAAAAATAAAAGACAATCATCCACATGAAAGATGCATATTACATTGTGATTCCTCAAATACAAAAATTTGTTTCAGTGGTCTCGTATTTTTCTCAGGTCATCTTCTCCTGCCCTCGAAATGACCTTGGAGGATGATTTAATAGACTTTTCTACGATTAGTGGGTTAAAACCATTTTTGTTAGCTAAATAAATATCCTGTTTTCCCCCACTAACATAACCCTGATAGCTTCAGTCACATCCGGTTTCTAGGATGATGAAGAATCATTAGAAGGTCAAAATTCCCAAGATACACGGTCTCCCAAACAAGCTGGGCAACCATCCATACTGAGTTGTACTTATACCAGGTTTCTCTGTGCTATCAACATGTGCTCCTTGGAACACGGAACTTCTTCTTTGGTTTCTCTAAAGAACATATTCCTGATCAGAATCTTCTCCACCTTCATCATCAGGTGGATCTTCCATGTGGGCTACATGATCTTCGTGAGACTTGAGCTTTCCTTTGAGAACATCATTAGCACGAACACGGCAATCCCATGCTGTATGACCCATTCTTTTGCAGTAATAACACTCTATGTTCTTTTTGTCCTTATGCTCTTTTTTGTCTTTATGTGACCTTTTATGGGAATAGAAAGCACTTTCCTGATGAGAAGTACCCTCATCTTCAGCAAGTGTTCTGCGTTCATCTGCAAGAAGTGTTGCAATAGTCTCATCCAAGGATTGCTTAGACATTTGACTGGGGGTAAAAACAATATTATCATATTTCGAAAGCAAACTATTTAATAGAATAGCCTTCGCATCCTCGTCATCGATCGTGGTCTAGACATCTGCAAGTTGTCTAATAAGAGATTGAAAATTGTTAATATGACTTGACATAGATATGCCTTCTTCCATTTTGAAACTAAACAACTGCAATTTAAGTGAAAACTTTGTTATCACCAAATCACGGCACCCCCCGAATGGCCTAATTGTAAATGGGACATTCGGTATGATTGGGTAACATGGGATCACCTCTCAAACTATGGGACTTGCGGGCTTGAGGTGAACCTCCGGAGAAGGTTGGCTTCCTCTTCCTAAACTAAGCACTACACTACTCCTAATGTAATAAAAACAGCGAACTAGACCTATACTAACATTTCCAGGGGATTAAGGAGAGAGATTTGCAAGAAATAAAACCTATACTAGAAGTGGTGATGCACCAAGAAAGGGGTTTGCTAGACAAAGTTTCGGCTTGCCAATGAAGAAAGATGAACATGGGAAGAATGAACGCGCATTACAAACCCAACCACATACAATACTTCATTTCTAGTATAATGTCCCCAATGGACATTATTTTACCCCTAAACGGATTTTAGGCAATCCCAACTTTAAATATGCAAAATACAGACAAATTGCAGCCAAACAGAAATCTGATTTTTGCAGAAAATTAAATCTAGGGCAGCGAACAGAAAATAATGGATAACTCCAAAAATACTTGCTCAAATCTCTTGAAATTTTAAATGGAGCTTGCTAATACAATAACTGATATTATAGAACTGTTTTTGGAATTTTTCGAATAACAGAATGCTCCCAGAAATTTACAGCGTGCCCTAAACAGCTGAAAACTTCTAAAATTAATATTTTTTGCTAGATAAGTCCAAATGAGCTGAAACTTTGGATCTTGTGCCACAAAAATATGAAGAATAATATTCCAAATATAATTTTTGCACAGCAAACACGAAACCCTAATTTTGCCCTAAAAAGTAGGTCGCCCAGCACATTTAGGGCATCAATTCAGCTCCAAAATTGACAAGCTAGGGTAGATCTCTCACTACCGAAGAATGTCCTGCTAGCTAGGATGGATCTCTCACCACCAAAGCTAGGGTTCCCGTGGGATCTTACTCCGCAAGCTGGATATTTGCAAACAGTTGCACATGAAAGAATATGCATAAGCTACAAGCTTAAGACACAAATTAGAAAATATCAAATGGTATGGAATATCTTTCCCTTCAAGTCGACTTCTCCTTATAAAGGAAGAAGAGACCCAAAACAACCTCTACAATATCCAATTAGTTCCCAAGGATTTTCCCTATGCAAGCATTTAATATTTTCCCATATTAAATGCTTTTTCCAACAACTTTATCTCTCCTAATGCAAGTCGCATTTTTCTAGGGGAAATACATAGTAAAATGGGCATTTATCCTTTCTATGTTCCCATTCCCCCTTCTAAGGCAAGTCGCCTTTTCACCTAGGATGAATAACAATTTATATTTGGGCCTTTTCCATCCTTGATTTAATAATTATTAAGTCATATAAATTATTATAAGTGCTCTATATATTTTTTTCTTTTATTAATGGCACTTTATAATAATTAAATATAACTTAAGCCACCCTTATATTTTTCCTTTGGCCGTCGGGTTGACACAATAGGCCAAAGGTCTTCGAATGGGAAGGGGATATTACATCCAGATAAGCACAATAATTCCAAAAACCTGCAATAGAAATCAAATTTGCATAGTATACCTACAATCATGAACAGAGGCAAATTAAAGCAGTAAAAATGATATAAGGATAGACAATAAGTCACAAAACACCATTTTATTGCTCCAAGCACTTGCACAGTGCACCATTACAATAGGGAGAGGCAGAAGCTACCATTACAATTTTCAGAAGAAAGGCTTGAGAGCCTGCAAATTCACAATAGCTCAGCTTGTGAAGAGGGGAAGCTTGGAAAAAATGTCTAACTATGAATTATGCATTCCCTTTACATTTTATAGAAAATCTGAGTTGTTGAGAAAATAAAGAAGAATCCCAGAATCTAGGCAAAAAGGTAGCAGATGAGTAACTATGTTGTTGGCCCATACTTGCTTGTGGCACTCCATGCTTGATTGCATCATTAATTGCCCCAAAAAATTCTCCTCCATCATGCTTCAACATTCCACCGTAACCCTAACCTAAATATCATCTTGGCTCTGGCTTGAGACCCCTTGAGCTCCTTTAAATAGTGAGCCACTGTAACTCCTCAACTTGGTCATGTCCCAAGCTCTCTTACTCGTTTCTCCTTGGCGATTTCCATCTTGATCGACCTGTACCTCACATGACAACCATTTTGCCAACAAATCTGTGAACTCAATGAAACGTTTAACTATCAATACCGAGCCGCTATGACTTGTCATGATTAGAATAGCTCAACCGAGCTATCTTACACCTAGCGATCCATGCACTAGTATTAGCTTGTCGAGTAGCTCGGCGAGCTGTTTCGTAGCTCAATGCCATCTAGACCTCCTTACTGATCTTGCCCTGATTTTGATCCTCTGAAGCTCTCTCTCAAAACCGGAGAGTCGTGAAAACATAGAGAAACCTCTTAAAAATTTGATTTACCAATTTTGATCATTTTTTACTCATGATGACTAGGAGTGGGCCCATCGAGGCCAATTTTTTCAGTACGAGAAAACTATGAACCTCCAAAACATGGAAAAGAGAAGCATCGTCCATCCTGATCCCACACCTTCCCAAGACACCGTGAAAACCCCTTAAACACAAAATTAACCCGAAATGTCCCAAAATGTCCCATAAAGGCCTTTCTGGTGTTAGAGCATAATAGGCCCCCCTGGGCAAAATTGGATAACAAACTTTGAGTTTATTGCTTTCGCACCAAACAATTTATTCAAAGTTTCCCATATTTTTTTGGAGGATTTTTCCAAGTCAACATGGTGCAACTCTGAATCCAAAAGTGCAAGACCAAAAATAGCCTTTGCTCTATCATCTCGCGTACTCCAGTCCAAGAGCTTCGTAGGATCTATGGGTGCTGGCTCTTTCTTGTTAACAATGCCCCACAAATTTTTATGCACAAGTTGCATTTGAATTTTCACCTTCCAAGTATGAAAATTTAAAACATAATGTTTTTCTACGGGAAGTTCCATAAAAAAAAATTTAAAAATAACTATGACTGAGACGGGAGATTTTACCCACGATTTTTTTTTCTTTTGTCCTCGCTTTTTTCCTGCTTGGTAGATTTTGGCCAGTGTGCCCTCAAGGTCAATTTGTTGTTTCCTCTGTTAAATTCGCGTTGTCTACAGATCCCCATGAACAGTTTTCTGCCCTAGATGCCCTTTGTCGCAATTTCTACAGATCACTGATTTTATTCGCGTTTTCTGCCCCTCCTAGGTCGGCCATGATTTTTCTTCTTTATTCTACAGGTCATGTCGGCCACGATTTTCTTCTTTATCCTCACGATTTTTCTGGTTTCTCTTTGTTTGCCCTTCCAGTGACCTCTACTCCCTTCGTTCTGATACCACTGTTAGAATTTGCAGAGAGAAACAACAAACCGAATAAATATGTAAAGAATGATTGAAGAGAAAACCGGAATACACACTGTGCAAATGGGTTATGTGTCCGGGTATTTATTATGCAAAGACGGTTACAAAATTAGTTAGCGGTTACAACCGCATAACCATACAAAACAATTATAGAAGGAGAAGTCTTATTCATTTATTCCTACAAAAACTTCATAATGATGAGGGATTTCCTCCTCTTGCCACAATTTCGTTCTATTGTTATAGGTATACCGCCTTCTAAAAGCCTTTATGGACACTTTTTACAATAGCTACATGCCTAAACACCCTGTAACGTGCTCAATTCCACTTACCTGTCACACTCCAACTCCTAAGACACTCGACCATGAAGAAAGAAGTGCTAGGAAATAATGAACTTCCTTACAATGACCCCCTGAGGTTGTTATACATGTTCAAAACCATATGAAGCTCAGATGGGAAGCTAGAAAGACTTAAAAGAGGAAGGGTCACTGTCTGCAGCTGTTACTTCCCCAAATCTCTATCTTTGTGTGAAACCGCCGCTCTGTGTAAGAGGAAACCGCCACTTGGTAAACCAGAGGTTACAAAACCGCCCATGAAAGATCTGGCATTTATGTAACCGCCCCTCTGCATTAATTGGCAGTTTCGTCAAGATTGGAAAACACGCAGTTATTTCATTTTCTCTTTTCAGCTATGAATCTGATACAGACTTCTTATTCCATTCTTGACTGAAACTTGTCCAAAAAGGAATGTTATAAAATGTTTCAGGTTATGTTCTTAGTCTTCTTGAGAATAGTGGCTTGGTTAGCTTATTTTAATAAAGACTTCATGATCCAGCTGGAATCAATTTACAACCCTTCACCTAGCAAGGGGAAAATGAAAATGAAGCATGTCTAGCTTGGGGTCAGCAAGTGCTAAAGAAGCTTCATCATTAAATTGCTACCTGGATTAACTTTGTTCCCTTTGGAAGCATATTTCACCATTTTCTCCTTCTAAATTCTTTAGAGTTGGAACTCGTTTCATTGTCATTGGCAGGGGGCAAGAGACTGCCTTGACAACCCATAGGGCCACTACGCCTTAACCTTACAACTTTCCACCCCTTCAGCTCACAAGGGTAACAAAGGAAATTAAATATATCTAACTTGGGCCCAGCCACATTGAACAGTCACCGGGATTAACTCTGCTTCTTTTCTCCTTAAAGGCCACTTTTTCCTGTTCTAATACTCCAAGGTAGATGAGGATGATAAGGAAGAAGAAGAATGACCCCTAGTTAAGAGAAAAATAAATATTTTCTTCAAAATGAATCACCTCCTCAACAACAAAATGAATAATTTCCACTAGTTAACAAATCGAGCTTAATGGAAATAATGTGAATGACATTATGACCTCCCTTGGGTACTTATCTGGGGCATATGGGAAACCAATGAAGAGACATAATTCTTTATGGTCTACTCTTTCAGGATTCCTTTACAATCCACGGCCTCTATGGGTAGTTAATCCACCAACTTTTCTTACTCCACCCATTACCATCCTTGTACCATGCAAATCTGATGACTGTGCACCTGAAGTAATATGTAGAAACCAAAAGCTTAAGAAGGTTGAGAAAAGCTGCAAATGAAGGGGACTAAATGGTTGGGGAAGGTGCCATGGGATGTTTAAATTAGTAGGATCGTGGCTGTTTAGGCAATGATCCCACGCTAAATAGCAATATCTAAATTTCGATAAAGACAGAAAATACAACATAAAAATCTCCACTACTCCATGAAGAGTTAGCGCATAAGAGTAGAGATTTTTTTCTTCTCCTAAATAATACAGTTGGGTAACAACATTCAAATAGTCGAATTGAAGATATTAAACGGAAGGAAATCAAAGAAGAGAATGAAACAACCAAGGTAGAACAGAAAAATAAAACCGAGGACAATGAGAAGCTTAGCAAAGGAAAAAACAAGGAGGAAATAGCTGCAATATTAGACATTAGAGTTGGGATAAAGAATTTTAGAAACAAAAGACATTGAACTCAAAGCAAGATCAAATGGCAAATAGTATTAGAGAGTTAGAGGAACACACTGCTAGCAGGCAAATAAAAATTCAAGAATGGAGGAATAAAATGTTCAATTCATTAAGGAAAGTATACCGACATTATTGATGAAGCAATTTGCAAGCACAGTTCGGTTATAAATCTATAACTACTTGAAAAGAACCAGTAAGATTGACTTTTATTTCCAGCTAGTAGAAGGCATCTCCCACAATCCCTTCACAACCACTTGCAGAGCTTAAGCACGACACCCGGTCTAAGATGGGTGCAAACGATATCTCATGATTGTATTCTGTACATCTTCTACTTGGGTGGATCCTGTTGGTGTTATTTGTGTTGAGACCAGAATTGCATATGTATATATCGTGTCTTTAGTTGATGAGATAACACTTTGAGTAAAGACTATAAACATGCCCTGCTTATAAAAAGTAGTTTTATATCACAGGTGTTGGGTATTGCACCTTGGATTTCAGTTATAACTTGGGTCCTTTATGGAGATGTCAAGCTCCTTAATAAAGGAATCATTCTAGTTCTGTAAATGCTTTCATGAGTTTCTTGATTCCGTCCCATGTACATACAGTCCAGTCGCATTTCGCATCTTCTTAATTTGCAACTTGAGTAAAGTCATACTCAAAGAAAACTCCTCAAACTCTATCTATACTTATAAAATCATTAGAAAAACTTTTAATTAAGAAAGGTACAATTCCCACTTGAAAGCAAACGAACAACATTTAGAACATGCCAAATAAATAACCTCTAAAACATACCATAAGTGGAAGCAAGATTCTGTAATCTTTAGTCAGTTCAAACAAAAGTAGCACTGATGTCAGAGGAACAGAACAAACAGATGCTAAAGTCGCTGCCATTCCAACCTGTGAGAGAAACAAACAAACAATTAATATATTTAGTTTTATATTGACAACAAGCCCTAGATCAGGGGTTTAAGTGCAGTTCTATTAAAAAAACAATCAAGCCCAATTTATGTGTATTTATATTTAGCAAAATCTCAGTAAAATCGACAAAATTCTTTACTGCAAAAATAGCTGAAATGGAGAAGCTTACCAGAGCATAAGCCTGTGGGTGTGCCACTGCTGCATTCCCTGGTATTGCTGCATTAATTAACTCAGCAGCTGAGCCACCAAACACAGCACCAACTGCAGCACCAATCATCAAACTCGGAGCATATAAACCTCCCACAAGCCCAGATCCCTTGCAAAGGGCTGTGGCCACTACCTTTGCACCAAGTAACTGAGTCAGCAACCATATTCCGGGTGCTGTTGCATTCTTTCCAGTATGTAGTATCTCGTCAACATTAGTGAAGCCCCAATATAATATCCCAGGATACCTTAAAGCTATTAATCCAGCTCCTAAGCCACCTAAAGCAGGATTGATAACTGTAGGTATCCCGAACCGCTCCTTAAGAAAAACAAATAACTTGGAGAGCCATGACACTAGGCGAGAGAAGACCACACTTACCACTCCACAGATCATTCCCAATATAAGATACAAAGGAAGCTCTGCAAAACAAATATAACTAATAAGAAAAAGTTAAAACATTATTTGAAACATGTCCCAAACTAGATTTTGAACAGTCAAACCAAGGAATATAGCAGAATAATAGATGCTAAATGTAAACAAATAGGGCATGTGACAACAACATCGTGTAAGCTCAACCTCTCCTAGATGATAGAACCACAGGTTGCATTTTGTCACATACATTAGAATTATGTTATCCAGTTAATTTTATAAATATATTCCAATGCACTTCCAAAACCAATAGTCAATGCATTTGATGACAAAACATACAACCAGGGGGACCATGTAAGCTCAACCTCTCCAAGATAATAGAGCTGCAGGTTTCCTGCTGTCACATATTAGCATATCCACTATCTACCTAACTTTATTCCAATGGACTTTACTCACCGAAACCGATTGTTATTTGTTTTAAAACAAAACATAAAACCCAAACCCTTTCTTGCTCTTGCCTCTCTGGATTCTACAAAAGAATTGCGTTGAAAAGAATCGCCAAGAATACCAACAACGTGGAACTCACATTACATTAGTTAAGACTCAAGACATCGGACCCATTTCATTTCACAAGGTATTTTCTTAAATACTTCATATGTAGTCCGTATGCTTTCATAGTCATATTTTACTGCAATCACTTTGCTGAAGCAACTTCTAGAACAAAATCATATTTCATTGGCAGCCTTTCAAAGCAATTAATAAAACATTGATATTTTTGAAATTGAGGCAGGCGCACATATTAAATCTGTGAGCAGTATATGATAAGGATACTTCTGAATGAGGAAAATGCATAAATGTTGTGACCGGTACATGTTAAGAAAGATAGAAGGAGAGAGATAGAAAGACAGAAGAAAGAAACTATATTAACACCCACTAGTAACCAAAATAAATCAATGGGAGACGAAAATATACTTATTTACCATAGTAAAGCCTTACGGTAGGGAAGGCTGTAACAGAAAAACTTACCAAAAGATTAAAAAAAATGAACCGGCCTTAAAACGAGTACATCAACCAAGATTGTCAAGAGCTCATGGAAACCTATGTTGAAGGCCTGGTATGAGGATCCATGGAATCAAACATAAGAATCAAATCTCGGAGCAGAGAGCCTCAAAGTATCATGTGGAGAAGAAGGGCGGGTAACATCACCATCTATCACTGTGAAAGAGCCAAATGCACAATCTCATAATGCTCAACAGGGAATCCCCAGGAATGAGAGGGCCCAGTTGGAAAACCCTAGGAAGAAGCAAGAAGCTTCCCCTACCATCTCTCCTAACGACCAAGACCAATTCATATATGTCTATCCTTATGGCCTTGGCTGCAGATAAAGGGAACTAGAGTGTGATTGATGTTGAGTAGAGGTAGACCCTAGTACAAGCAGACAGAAGAGGTGGGCATCATCTTAGAGACATGGTAACATCTCCCTGTGAACAAGCTACTTCAAATGGGCACTTAATGCTCCCAATACTAGTAATAGGCTGAAAAAAAGAAGTGATCAACCTAGCAGCCGTGGAGGCCCCTTGAAGTATTAGGCGTCTAAGAGTGAGTCATAGATATTAATTTTGTCACAACTCTGCAACTGGTTAGATCTGGAGTGATATACATAATCTTTCTACATTAACGGTTTTTCCTGCTTGGATACAAGCACACTCAACTTTAGTTTGCACTCTTGTATCACCATTAATTACTTCTGTTTAAGGAATTGTCTATAAACAATCACTTTCGTTTAGGGGGAGAATGTTTAATATTTGACAAATATATTAACATAAATTGTGGGGAACAAGTACAATCGTGTGATAAAGATTAATTATTTAACTATGCCAAGATGACACGCTTATTCATTGCTTACAAGGGAGTTGTACAAAAGCGTCATCATAGATGCTGATTATGTGACATCTTACACTATGACGTATGTGTCATGAAGAAGGAAGGCTAAATTTATCAGTATGACCCCTAACTATATAGATGTGACATAACCTTGAAGATGATAAATAAGACTTATATAGGTTCCTTCTTGTTCATCGATATACATTTTCTTGTTCTCTATCACTATTATTCTGGACTGCACGGATACGGGTATGGGTGCAGTACGCTGAAACGGAAAATTTTTAAAAATCTTGGGTACGGTAAACTTTTGGGTATGTTTTATATATATATATATATATATATATATATATATATATATATATAAAATTATAAATTTAAAGAAACATTTGCATATTTATTGAAATTTAATACTCGTACAACTTAAAATCATTCATAGAACATGAAAACAAATTTCCAATACTTTGAGAATTGAGACTTGAGTTTGTATTGATTCATAATGTTCAAAACATAATAGTTAATAACATAGACTGTATTATAGATTTGATAATTCATTATTAATGCCTTAAGCTTGAGTTAGACATATCATTGGACATTAAAAAAATATTTAAAAGTCGTGAAATATTTTAATTCCTTTCTCAAACCAAAGGAGGGCAGAACAGCCTCTTGTCAAGGCAAGGATTTTGTCATTATATTTCTGATTCAACAAAATCAATTTGTAGGCTTGGCACCTAATGTCAAATGAAGAGAAGATAAAGGACCTAAAAGTGCTTCAATTGTTCCGATGCCTTCAAAATTGACTGAAGAATAAAGGACCCATGAGGATAGCAACAAAAAAGCCCCCAAATAAGAAGTCAACCAAATGAAAATCCTTTTCATCTCTCTCAACCCTTCAGAGCCTATTGGCAATATTGAATCTCACACGAACATTTCCAAAGTTCAATTCCAATCAAAGCCCTCATGTTTTATTTATTTTTTTGCACTTAAAAAAAGAAAAAACTGTGGGTATCTACCCACAGCGTACCCATACCAAAAACGTACCCAGCCAGGTACGAGGGGGTCTAGGGCATTTCTGTGCAGTCTAGCTATTATTTCAATATTTACTTCATGTGTTTTTTTAAAATTTAGCTATCCCATACATGCTTCATTTGTATCAAAGCCAAATTGTTTCATGTGGCCTGTGTTGTGTTTAAAATTGTGGAAAACAAAATAGGATATATGGCTGAGCCTCTCACAACTCAGCCATTTGCATGGGACAAGTCATCCATTGAGGAAGACTTCTGGACATTAGATTTTCCTCAGTATTTAGTAAACACGATTGTTTTATGGTTATCCTGATTTTTGCAAGATTGACCATTTCAATGAATTCATTAACACCATTTGTTAGATGTGATCTCAGTTCAATAAATTGTTCGAAGTAAAATTAAGTCGCAATTAAAGAAAAATTCATTGCAAATTAAGGTAACAATGTGAACAAATGTGTAAAATTGAATTTGAATGTGACGGTGAAAGAAATCCAGTTTGATGAATATACTGTTTTTGCTGATGTTTTCAAACTTTTGAGATAAATTAATGAAAATGTTGCATGCAGTAAAAATATATTGCTCATAGAGATGTTTACTACTTCACTATCAGGATCAAAACGAGTTGAGTCATATTCATGGGCATGCCTAATAATGGTTTTAAAAAAAACATTACAAGTGGATTTCAAACATTCAACACAAAATGAAAGTACATGATCAAAATAGCCTGTAATGAAAACAATGCAGCAGATCAACACACTTTTTATGATGAACATAAATGTTCACTAAAAAAAAGGGAAAAGCATACCTGCAGCAGATTTAAGCTCATATGCTGGCACTGTAAATGCTGACTTTCCACCAATTATAACATTAGACACTGTATGATGATAAAACAGATGCCAAAATTATCATAGCAGTTGTATAAGGAGGTGAATTTTCCGCACGAAGAGGCCTCAAAACTGTTTCAATAGCAAAGAAGCAACCTGCAACTGGTGCATTGAACCCTGCCAATATAAAGCAAGAGATTATAACTGCTGCATAAGATAGGATTGAAGTACTAATCTAATAACTGGTCAGGTGAAGAAACTAAAATGATGTTGAGAATGCTGGATCACAAGAAATGTACATTTACTTGCAATTTGGATTCAATCTTGCAATAACTATAGATAGAATTGAAATACTCTTCTAATAACTGGTCAGGTAAAGAAACTTGTAATGTCCCTAAATGGACATTTTTAAATAATTCTGGATTCACTAGAAACCCTAGGACCGGATTAATAAAAGCTGATTTTTGTTGTAAAACCCTTACAGCAAAATTTACAAATGCTGGAAATATGATGGAAATAATTTCTAAACCCTAGGATAAGTCCAGATTTGTTGCATATAATGACAGCCATGACATAAACACCGAACTCAAATTTTTTTATTTATCAACACTGGAAATCAGAAAACAAAATACAGCTGACACTTTAGATGAGATATTTTCCAGATCTGATAGCAATCTTCAGCATACACTGAAACTAGAATTTAATCTTCTACAAGCTGAAATCTTCCATAATTCACTGTAGCAAGCTGAAAATGACTTCAATCTTCCCTGCAGTTACTGTAGCAAGCTGAAAAATGACTTCTAAAGCTGATAATTTGATGAAACTAATTTCTGATATAGACAGATCTGAAGCAATATGTAGTCCCTGGATGGAACCACCACACAAAACCTGAGGATTTTTGTCCCCAAGTCTTTTCCACCGGAGGGTTTTAATCCACTGAGGCTGCAAGCCGAAGCAGAATGCTCAAACTCACAAAATAAGAATAGTTGATTGAAAAGTGATACCAAAAGACCCCAAGCCCCCCCACTTTTATAATTTTTACTTTCATGCTTTTCAAGGAAAAGCAACCAAAAACAACATCATTTTCTTTTACTTTTACTTTTCCGTTTTCTCACCCTTTTCTTTTATTTCTAATAATAATAAAGTAATATTAAGTTGTCCATTTTTTTAAGTTACTTGGACAACTTTACTATTTTTTTCTTTATTTAAAAAAAGGGACATAACAGAACTAGAATGATGTTTATGAACATTGGAAAAAATAAGGCACATATCACTTGCAACCTGGGTTCAATCTTGTAATAACTGGCAAAAAACAAGCTAACATCCATGATGTTATGAAATATCCCTTGTGGGATACCACTTAAAAATGCACAAAATATTGAAAATTTGCAGTCAAATAAAATACAGATTTTTGCAGATTTTTAACAGTTAGGGCAGCGAACTAAAGAAAATTAATATCTCCCAAAATACCTACTCAAATCACTTGAAATTTTTAGGAGAGCTTGCTAATATTATAAATGAACATAAGAAAACTATTTTGGAATTTTTGGAATAATATAATGCAGCCAAAAAATTACAGAAAGCCCTAAACAGGGGTAAAACTTCAAAAATTCGTAACTTCTCCAATAAGCAATATAAAATTATGAAATTCTGGAAATAACATATACTAATATGGAGAATGAAATCTCAACCTTCAGATCTGAAAATGGCAACCCGAAAACCCTCCAAATAAGGGCTGCAATCTCCAAAACAAGTCGCCCCCTTTGGTAGATGGTCAAATGGGAACTTTGGAAATCCTCTAGACATGATGTCAAACCCTATTCTTATCGCTGCCGTAAATCTAATCTGAAAACCCTTTGATTTTCTCAACAAAATGTCTCCAAAACCCTTCCTCTGAAACCTCTGAAAATATCTCTGTAAATCAGCCCTGAAAACAGCTCCAAACTGACAAGCTAGGGTAGATCTCTCACTACTGAAGAATGCCCTGCTAGCTAGGGATGGATCTCTCACCACCGAAGCTATGGTTCCTGTGGCATTTCACTCCACAAACTGTAAATTTGCAAGCAGCAGTTGTACATGAAGAAAAATAATTATGTATGCAAGAATACCTTTCCTTTTTTCCTCCAACTCCTTAATATAATTTTTCCCAAGGCAAAAGAGCCCCAAAAAGCCGAAGTCTACACCTTTACGAAGTTTAGGAAGGGCCAGTTTAATGGAAGTTCTACCTGGTCCAAGTTACTGTTTCCTTTTTATAGAAGACTCTTGGCCCAGAATGTGTGGTTCTATTGTTTTATTAGCAAAATTAGAACATTAAGTGTCATGTGGCCCCTTTTAACGACAAAACATAGTATCTAGTCCCTCCAAGCACTTTACACTCATGTCAAGGAGGTATTAGAATATAACGGACTTACCTATTCATACCCATTGAGCTCCCAACGGCCATAGCCCCTATGTATATAACTAATGCTTGGACTCGAATTGTAACCTTAGGCCTTTGGCATACTATTTTGTAACTATCTCCCTATTAATGAATCGGTCTACAGTAGGCAGTGTTCGGATAGGAGTTCTACCTGATTCCAAGAACTGTTTTCAAAGAGACAGGCATGGTTGAAGAATCATGTGGTTTTAGTTGTTTTAATTTTACTGTCAGAATGTGTTTGTTTTTGCTATATTCCATACAAGTAGAGCACAAATTAAGAAGGGGCATTAGAATATAAGGCTTACCTGTTCTATTATTGAGTCCACTATTAATGTCATGTATGGTGTACTATTGTTCAGTTGTAACCTGCCTCAACATATTTACTAAGGTGCAAGCATCTCTAAATGCAGACCATTAAATGACAAACTACACAATCGCAAGCGACTGTCAAATGGCAATTATTAAACAATTTAACATATGATTTTCGTCTATCATTTTTTCTAGGTTTACTAGATTAGTAACAAGGTTTCCGAATTCCTTTCAGAATCTACACTACAGCCAGGTATAAGGGATTTTGAATATCCCTTCTCTTATATTATGATTTATAGTTATACTTCAAGAATTTAGAAATGCATGCCGATGACAAACTTGGCTATTTGAACATTGTAAATTGAAGACATTACTTTTAACGTGGGCAGCAGAAAGATAGCTCAAAAACTAGGGCATTTCCACTTCATCACCGGCCTTGTTTAAACTCTTTCTTCCAGGATGGTTCACACAATAAATGACATTCAAAGGAATGAATAAGAATTTATATTTTTTCTCAGTAAGGCTTTGCCAAGATTCTTCACTTCCCTTTCAAGGTATCTTAGCTCAAATTTCCAAATGTTTGTGTTACATCCTTCAAGAATATCATCTTTACAAGATCGTTCCTCAGAATGATAGCCTACTTCAACTTCTAGTCACAACTCCATCTCTTTGTTTCTTGGGTATGCTGCAATAAGAGTGGAAGCATGCCCAATATGGCTCAAACCTAGGTCATCATCATGGCAATCACTCCACCTTACCACTAGACCATGGACCAATACACAAGTTAATACATATTATCTCCATTCACCCTTGAGCATTCTATGCACCTAAAGTCACATTATATGGTCAATCAAGTATCTTATTATGTTAGTGTATGTCAATCTTTGTTCACCAAATGTCATTTTAGGTCATACTCAAGAACACAAATAGCTCACTAAGATCTTCATATAATAGTCCATATTACCTTGTCCTCTTCCTATAGGTCCCAAGCCAACAAGGCAAGCAAAGTCTTATAATATTTAAACTTAGTAGCCATTGCCCACCTACTTGTCTTATGAAATCTCAAATTGATTCGCTTCACGAAGCCCAAATTAGTTGTGTGAAGGAGAACACAATAAATTAGCTAGTAACTTGTCATGCTACAATCAGAGTTGCATGGATACGGATATAGTATCAAACACTGATACCGCTAATTTCTGAGACCCCCAAATACAGATACAGTTGGATAAGGCATATATATATATATATATATATATAAAATGTATTTTATATATTATAATAATCTAGATTATAAATTAAGAATTTATATTTTTAGTAGTTATTAATTTTAGATTATAAAAACTAAATTGAACACAAATTACACAATCCCAGTCCACAGGAAAGGTAGGAAGTTGGGTATTCCATGGATTAAAATAATGCAAGTAATGCAAGCCAAAGGAAAACAGACAGAAATGAAAAGAAAAGAAGTAGGCAAAAAGAAACAAATCAAATAATATCATAGTAGGTTGACCAAAGCCAATGCATAAATACTAAGTCTGAAAATCCAGATCCATTCGGGTGGGCAAAAACATCCAGAACTCCAGAATTCTTGAAAAAAACTTGGAAAAATTCAATTTGAGATATTATAAACTTATATATGAGCATAATTTTATATTAATATGAATTTGAAAATTAAAATGAAAAACATTAATAATGTAATACATAATATTAAATAATATATCAGGTTGCTAGGTGTCTTTTTTTTCAATATCTAAGATGGCTAAAAGATCTGAATCCAGTCAGATTTGGTAACTATGAATCCATGTAAAGTTTTGAAGGAAAAGAGAGAATCAACACTCATTCACCTCCACATCCTCAATTGTTGTTGTGCTGCAGTTTTTTATTATCTTTTTGACCAGAGCTACATGGATACGGATATGGATGTGGATACAGATATAGATAGGGTATCGGATAAGGTTACATATAGTTTTTTAAGGCCCCTAATATAGATACAATTGGATACAGCATATATATAATATTTATTATAATAATCCAGATTATAAATGAAAATCATATTAATAATTATTAATTTTAAATTATAAACAAATATATACATTAGATTACATTACACACAAATTACACACTCCTGGTCAACAACAAAGGTAGGAAGTTGAGAATTCAATGGATTACAAAAAAAAATTGCAGGTTGAGTAGGCCAACAAAAAATAGACGAAATGAAAGAAAAGACGTTGAATAGGTCAAAGGAATTATAGATCAAAAGAATTGCAGGTTGATCAAGGAAATTTTGAAGTAAAAGAGGAAATTGTAATATCCCTGAAAAATACTTTCTAACAAATCTGGATATTTTGATTTATCCTGAAGAGTACCTTCATTCTTTCCATGCCACTTTCTTGGCTTATGTTTACAGTGACACATTACTTACTAATCTCTTTCCTCAAAGCCTCAAGGAGTTTGCTTTATAATGGTTCTATGATCTTCCCATTCATTCAATTCGGGCCTTTACCAATTTATCTAATCAATTTATTGCACAATTCTCCATAAATATCGGGGACATGGTGTCCTATGCTCAAATGTCTAAGATGCGACAAGGCTCTAATGAACCCATTAATTAAATTAAAATTATATTAATAATTATTAATTTTAAATTATAAACAAATCTATACATTAGATTACATTACACACAAATTGCACACTCCCAATCCACAGCAAAGGTAGGAAGTTGAGTATTCAATGGATCAAAAAAAAAAACTGCAGGTTGTGTAGGCCGACAAAAAATAGACGAAATGAAAGAAAAGAGATTGAATAGGTCAAGGAATTATAGATCAAAAGAATTGCAGGTTGAGCAGAGCCAATACAAAATTTTGAAGTAAAAGAGGGAATCAGCACTCTCACCTCCATATCCTCAATTGTTGCTACTAAAATGCTTTATACCAGACCGTTTGCAGTTTTTTAGCATCTTTTATCAGATATGACTATAAATGGCTTGCATATTGTATCCAATTGTATCTGATATGGCTCAGTTATAGGTTTGTATCTGGATACAGCTAGGTACAAACTCTGAACCATATCCAAGTTGTGTCATACCCATAATAGTATTCAACACAACGGGCCCTAGCAGTAGGGGTGCCATGTACTGCAACCATGTTTTTAACCTTTTGAAGGGAAAATTTTCAAATATTTTTATAACTTTTAAATAAAATATGGCTTCAATTGGCCAGCAAACTGTATCCAATTGTATCTTACACAACCCAGTTATGGGTTCATATCTAGATACAGCCAGGTACGGTATCCAGACCGTGTCCACACCACACCATACCCATATTTGTATCGGGCAGGCAGATATGAGTGCCCTACAAGAACGGGTGTCATATCCTACAACCTTGGTTATGATGAACATGCAAAATGTAATAACAAATGCAGAAACACGATTACACATTCATGCAGACAACGAGATAGAAGAATAATGCTCTTCTGTTCAATGGAAATGAATGCATATGGTACATATGTGCACAAAGGATCGCTGAGAATTAAAATTCCCAAGATGAGAATGGAGATTTTCCTAATTAGTGTAGAATTTGGTAGAGATTGCACAAGGTAAACACATGATAAAGCTCTCGTATTCACATTCATTTGATAACATTATACATATAAAGTCTTTTCAACTCTTATAACCTAGGAGGCAAGGCATATCGCATAATCCCTCAAATCTCTCAACCTCCTAATCTTTCTCACATATCCCTATAATTACTCTAGAGACTCCTATCTATGTGAATTGTTAATACAACTCACATAATTTTGTATTCTCACACTCATATTATCTCACACATACTTATGACCCACAAACATTGATATTTTCCTAGCTAGTATATTTACCCATACAAACATAAAGTCCCACACACAAATGTGAGTACTAACAAAAAATTCCCAACAACTAGAACGCAGAATGTACTTGTGTACAATGCTTGTGAATAGTGAACCAAAAGACTGGGAATGAGAATTCTTGTGATCAGATATTAGTGGGCAGCGCATCCTAGCTGATTTGTCTAGTTGGAACAATTATAGAGGACCTATGAGTAGAACCTAATTTGTTCACGTTCCTCAAGGTTGAATACAAGTAAAGTTACCATGTTCGCAAAGTTTGGGTAGGTTGGAAGGGGGAAAAAGATTGAAAATTTGCAATTTTGCAAAAGGTTTGGTTCATGACAATTACTTATATAAAATATATATAAATAGTAAATATTATACCAATATGATATTTGTAAAGAAAATTCAAAAACCAATTACAAATAATAAATAAATATATTGGCTACGTAGTTTGTCCTTTACGCGTTTAGGTATTAGTGCTTCTTGTTTTGTTTGTGTTTTGGGTTGAAATTCTTTTAATTTAAATGTTTTAATTTTTAAATTTAAAAAAATCAATATTCGAACAAACTTGATCAGTTAGACCAAAAAATATAGTTCTAACTGAAATTTCACCATGTTCATAAGAATACAAGTGCATATAAATAGAAGTATAAGAGAGGTGATTACAACAGTTCACCTTCCTATGTTGATCTATATTCCTGGGGTGCATTGTGTTGGTTTGTTGACATAGCGCAAGTTGCGGAAGGGCAATCTAAGGTGGTGTCATTTGTCATAATGCAAATATTAGGGTTTAATCTAACTAAGCATTAAACTATTATGTAAAGATGATCTAGAATCACAAAATACAATACATATTGATAAATCACAAATCGTAGATTCATCTCCAAATAAATATGGCAAATAGCAATAGCATAGGGGAGCTAAATAAGAAAAGTACAAGTTCGGGTTAGAGAGCATTGCACCAATTTTGGATTGAGACATGGTGGAAGTGATCTGAGAGTGTGCAGAATGTCAAATTGTCCTAAAAATCTAGAGATACGAAACTAAGTGCACGACGAAGACGCCTGTTACAGACAGTTTTACAGGCAAATTTGTCTAGAATGAATGAATTTGTCCTCTACTTATTTTGATTAGATATTGCCTCTATCATTGTGTTTTTCTATGCATGTAGCTTTGCTTTTTGTGGTCGAAACTCAGCAATCACAGTTATGCAACTAATTAAGGTTTCATCTTCTCCTTTTCTTAGAGACCTAAAAAGGGGTTAGTCCAATTGGGTTGACAAGGCCTCGCCACGCATATGTAGCAATGCTCTGAAGAGGCACCAAACCCTCATAGTTTCCCTCCCGATGTATGTGTGCAAGATATATATCACAATGTGTTTGGCAATGAAGACCCTAATAGGACATCTGAAACTCTTGAATGATCTTTGGTGTATGAGATGTAGCTCTACAAATTGGCCTACGACAGCCTTGTAAGATGTATGTTGACTTAGAGTTGGCTGATATGCTTGAGAAACTGGTATAGCAATTGGGTGTTTTGTTGTGATCTCCTAGGCAATCCCAAATATGTGAGAGAGGTGAGGCCCTTCAAATGGGTTATGTGAATGTGCTTTTATAGGTGACTATTGTGACAAGATTTTAGCTTGAATGACACTAGGTTAACTAGGGTAACTTATGAAATTGAAAATGTGATCGTTAAAGCTTTGGAAGATGAAGTCGTCAGCTCAAGAAAATTCGCCCAAGCAACTTTGTCTGTCAAGGCCGACTTCGTCTAAGTGAAGTGCACAATGCAAACCATCAATTAGAGATGGTGACTAAATGTCCAAAAATGTGTTCTATAATTGAATAATGAGTTTTTGACTGATCAATGACGAGTAACAAGTGTGACCTAGTGGTTGGTAGTGTTAATTGAGTAAGGAGTGTGTAGAAATTAGTCAATTAAGTGCACAATTATTTATGCACTAAGGTAATACCAAGGATTAATTGTCAAATGTCAAGTCCATATTTAGGTATCTACATGTGCAAAAATTCAACAATAGCCTGACCTATGAGGAATTCTTCTCTACCATGCACCAAATGAAAGGATGCAACCAAGTAGAGCACTAACTAGGATAGCCAACTAAGGTGGCGTTGATCCAAAGTGAACCAATCTGGTGTCACCCAGATTTCATCCTGAAATCTGCGACTACCCTATCCAAAAAAAATTCGTACTTTTAAAATAATGGGTCGTTTCGTGTTTTTATTGCCTGAAAGTTCTTGTATTGCGTCAAGATATTCCCAAAGAGCCATATTAGCCTTTTTCGCCAAATACCTAGATGCCTAAAATTGTTATATTCTGTCGTCGGGATTTGTTTGCGGGAAATTTGTATTTAATTATTTTGAGCCCCGTATGAGGCTATTTGCGCTCCGTTTTAACTCTGTTATGAGCGAATATGTCATTATTCCTAGGTTCTAGAACGGGTTTTAGCTTAAAATAAGTTTTGGGTTTTATTTGTGACTTTTGGCAATTTTTCGTGTTTTTATGTTGTCCTATTTCATTTTCTATGAAATTTCTCTAGAAAAATTCCTTCGCCGGGTAAGCCTGATTTTTGGCCTGGAGCAGCTGGAGAATATATACGCACATTATGCCTGGAGGAAGTCGCCATCGGAGCTCTGGATCACTGGGAAAAAACGAAGTCGTGCACAGAAAAGCCCCTGCGGGGTTGAGTACATTTTTGGAAAACAAAGGATTTAAGTTGCAATGGGAAAAATGCAAGCAACAGGCAAGGTGGGAATTTTATATCTGCTTAGCAAGGTTACTTTTTCCCCGTGTTATAAAATTCACTTAAGCTGCAGTGGGAAAGTTAGAAGCTGCAGGCAGGCGGGAATTTATTGTCTGCCTTGCAGAGTAAAAATTTCCATAATAAAATAAAAGGAAAGTGACTTAAGTGAAATCATGGGATTTTATTGCCTGCCTTGCATGATAAATAATCCCATTGTCAAAGTCAAATCACTTAAGTGAATCATGGGATTTCCGAGGCTGCCTTACAGGGTAAAAAATCCCATTGTGAAAGTCAAATCACTTAAGTGAATTATGGGATTATCGGGGCTGCCTGTGCAAGGTAAAGTGTGCCCCCTTGTGGAAAATTCTTAAAAATAGAATTCTATTGTGCAAAAAAGTGCGCCCCCTTTGATGAGATGTTGGCAGCCTTTAAGTGATTATTTTAATTAATTTATCCTTCTAAAAAGTGCGCCCAAGCTTGAAAGAAGTCAACAAGTCAAAAGGCGGAATAAAAGAAATAGATTTAAATGGATTAAATGGATTAAAGTTAATTCATTTAAAGGCTGCCCCCTTTCATGTCAAAAAGTGCGCCCCATTTGGGATATATTTAATGATTTTTAAGCCATTAAATCACTAAATTAAATTCTATTTTCAGTGGCTATGGTCAAGGGACGCTGTGAAACTTAAGTGAAGTGAAGTGTAAAAGATTAAATTGAATTAATTTAATTCATTGGATGGCTGTCCTTAAACATGCTATTTTAAAAGAGAAAAACATGATTTTTAATTAATTAATAGCCAGGAATAGGAAGGGCAATTATTAATTATAGAATTGTGAGGGTTATATAAGCATGGGCTGCCATATGGGTGAATTATTTAATTCACAGGTAAAGAATTGTAGCAAAGAGGAAAAGTGCGCCCCCCATTTGAAGAAGGATTTTACTCAAGCAAAGTGGGTAACAAGGCTAAAAACTTTCAAATTGGGAGCATGCTTTGAAGGAGGTTGATCTTTGTCTGCATAATTGTTTGCATAGGTGTTACAGGTGCTCAGGTGTCGTTAAAAGGATTCATGCTCTCTTTATGTGCAAATTAAAGATCAATTTTAGGGGTAGCAGACTTGAAAAGTGCAGATTTTTACAATTAAAATTCGTTGTTTATGTTCCGGTGGCCATTTTTGTCTGAATTAATTGTAAGAATTCATTACAGATGCTTTAAAAAAGTAGGAAGAGTTTTAATCGATGTCCAATACAGTGCATATATCCTCCGAATCTGAAGAATTGTCCAAATCTGCACCAGTTTTGAAAAAATCCAGCCAAGTAAGAAAAAAAAGAATTATTCAGACAAAGATAGACAAAGCCATGGCGAAGAGAGATGAAAAAGAAAGCACAATGGACTCATGCATCACTTCCAAACTTGTAGACATAGGAGACACAGATCTAAGTCCGAAACCTCTTTCCGAATTGATTGATAGATCTAGAGTGGGAAAGACTTCACTCATGCGTGCGGTTAAAAGCAGTGTAATTATCCGAGCTGCAGCCTTTCCATCCACAGCCCAGTTGCTAGAGTTTGTTATGGAGTGCGTTAGATCTTACTATCCTTCATCCAGATCAGTGCGTGATACTTCGGGAAAGACAATAATTCGTTTGGATGCAGAGTTAATCAATTATTGTTTGAAGATTCCAGTGCAAAAGGTGGTGACTTCCATTAGTCATTCAGGATGCCGGCAGCAGGTGGGAGAAGCATAGAGCGGATTGCGTGAGCATAATGAATAGCAGATATATAAACAAGCCAAGATCTCCTTCTAAGTTCCCAAAAACTCTTTCGCGGTCCAATTTGGTGCAAGAGGTAGATGATGTTGTCAAATTGCTATGCAGGATTAATGGCGAGGCGAATGCTTACACTTTTCATACATGGATGTATGCTTCCATCAGGACCATTGAAATCAACAAAATTGATTCCATAATCAATTGGTTGGAAAATTATTAGCGACAACATTGGTGAGCAACTCCGGAACGTGAAACGTACTTTCAGCTTCAAAATGACTTCCTACTTGGTGTATGCTGCAGCTTCACAAAGCATCTTTTCCAAGTTGGATAGATGTGGTGTTCTTTCCAAGGACCCCATCTTCGAGTGCTACCTGCAGCTTACATGTACCTGCGTGCGAGAAAGATTTCAAAAAGGTCAATGATGAATTCTTCTATTATTTTATCTGCAGGCTAGACAAAGACTTGAAGGCCAGCAGGGTAAGCAAGGAAGCGTGGGAAGCTATGTCCAAGATTGACAGTCTATTCATTCAGTTTGCAGATTTCACATACCTTAGGGTTACGAGCTTTTCTGGAGAACCAATTAAGATGCTCAGTTATTCGAATGATAGATTGATCGCCATGTAGCTGAGCAGACAACTTGTGGAGTTACACGACCTTCAGTCAAAGCGGCACAAGTCTACAGGCTTCTTCCCAATCACTGTGGAATATTACAGCTGCATTAGCATTCATAGAGCTCGAGGGATGGAAACATAGATGTTATTCGAGTATGAGCAAGAGTTCTTCCTTGCATGGCTGAAATTCGATCCATTTGGAGTAGCAAAGAAGAAGATCTTCTAGGAGTACGCACATGTGCCTTCATTAGAAGATTTTTGGATGAAGTACAAAAGTGAGTACGAGGTTAGAAGGAGAGATTTCAGCAGACTGTTAGCAAAGTAAGTGTTCGACTTTGGACTAGCGCGGATACCTGCGGATCTTAAAGATGATGAAAATGTGGTACTTGGCACTTACCATCAAATGAGAGGAGATAAAGCCATACTTCAGGATAACGTAGGAGGCTGCCATACAATTGAAGAAAGATCTGGCGTTGTTTTGGTGAAAACTTCGAACTGGTTGCTGACGAAAGGATATTGCCTTGATGAAACATTAATGAATCAAGTCATGGACAACTTCGGCGCAAGAGATTCCCTCAAGAGAAAGCATGGAGGAGAAAGCAACAAAAAGTTTGAGAAGTTGAAAGTACACAGAAGATCTCAATCTAATGAGAAGATCACTTCCATGAACTTGACTTTGGTTCCAACTTCTCCAGCGCCCAATACTTCACCAATTGTTGCACCTCAGCAACAGGACACTTCTATGCCTCCACTGAATCCAGCGACATTCGTCTTCTCTCCTCAACCACTTCGTTCAGCACCTGTTCCAGAGGAGATGTTGAAGCTGGAGATGGCGGAGTTTGAAAGAGCTTTGTCCTTGGATGATTCAGAGGATGGCAGCCATAACACCATGGCACTTTCTGATGGAGAGGATGCAGAGAAGGAGATGGTGGTGCACTCAACGATTTCTCATTCTCCGAGAAATAACTTCTCGGAAATGGTTGGCTTCGCAGTTGGTTCTAAAAGTGAGAATGGAGATGAACTTAGAGGAGCACGACTTGTAGCTACTCCAGAACCTGGGCGAAAGAGACAGAAGGCCTAAAGTTGCCAAAGCGACTTCTAGGTTGATCATCGAGGAATTCGGGAGCAGAAATTTGCTGAGATATCAATTCTGGTAGAAGGAAAAGATAGGAAGAGGAGCTCATGACAGAAGATGTTACAGTAACCAGAGTACCCCTCGGTCAAACCACTATTGAAGGATTGAAGCAAGACACGCAAACATTAATGGATGCTCTATTCCTTAGGCTTGACAGTGAAAAGACGGAGAAAGAAGAACTTCAGAAGTAGGTATCTCAGTTGTGCGAGATCATATCCAAGGTTACTAAGACTTCCATTCAACTCATTTCAGAGCAGGTGAGTGATCATCTTATGCAGGAAATGGAGGATCCAAGCAATCATGTAAAAGCTATTGACGAATGGAAGGATTTGATTATTTGTCAAGTTGCTATACAACTTGGACAGGTGCTAGCCCACTTAGAGGTTATGAATGATGCGGCAAATCAGCTGCAGCAACTGGTGACAAGCATAATGGACATGAACACAATTGCTGAGAGTAACCTGGGTACTTTGGGAGAGATCACCAAGCTGCTGGGAGATGTATTGGTTGCAGAACAAATTGTATCGGACGGATTAGTCGAGAAGGGGAAGCAGCTGGAATTTGCAGTATCTTTCTGTTTGGAAATCTGCAGAGTTTTGCTGAAGAGGATGCAGGCACTTGAGGGTAGGACATCATCCTTACCAGACAATATCATTTCTTTTACTGAGGAGAGAGTGGACGGGAATGTTACTTCGTACGTGTACGGATCATTCCTAGCAAGGTACCTAATTCCCTGGAAGGGTCTCTTTTGATGGTACAAAAGAGAATTTATAAAACTACTAAGGCTTTCACGATGAATTCTATTAGCAGAGCTGGTGGCACTGCAAGCGGATATTGCAAAGTTTGGGCCAAGCTTGGAAGATGTGGAAGTGTGCATCAAAGTGTTGAATGAAGGATTGCTGTAGTTTAGGACAGAGAAGGAAGCAGTGGCCAAAACAGATGGAAAGATGCTGAATCACATGTTCGAAAAGTATATCTGATATAAGAACAAAAAGAAGACATAAATATTACAGCTGACATGACTTCTTCTTCTATTTTTTCTTCTTCTATTTTCTATGTTCCCGGATGAAATTGTAAAACTTTAAGTTATTGGTTTTGCAACCATTACTTAAAGTCATGTGGAACCATTCTATTAGTTAAGTGATATGTCACTTAAGGAGAAGTTAGTGGAGGATGATTGCCAAATGTCATCTTTACTTGTTGTTTGTGTTTTAGTTCAGTTAGACTTCCCATTTGTACTTTCCCTCCTACATTCTATGAGTAGGAGAAGAACCTCCGGGTTATGATCAGAATTTGTAAGCAGCAATTTTGTGTTCTAGACTTTGTGCTGAACCCTTGAGAGCCACTTGGAACAAAGGAATACAAAGGAGCAGGTTTCTGGAGAACTTTGTGTCACGGTGTATTGTATTTCTTACTTTTACTCTTAGATCTCTTAATAAACTTTGTGTTATTTTATATCTGGATCTAGAGTTGCCTTTGTTTTAGAATTCTGTGTTTATATCTATTGGATTCTTCTATGTGCATGCAATCAGCTCTGCCATCTACTGATTGGGATGCACATCTTTCCCATTTCTTCTATATGTTTATGTAATTACCTTCTTCTATAACTTTTCCTTTCTTTAAACAGCTACTTACTTGCTGCAAAATTATTCAGTTATGGTTCATGAACTGAGTAGTTAAAGTAAAATCCCATTTAGATATTAGCAATATTTGATGTGAGGAATCCACTAGGATGGTACAGGTCCGAGGAAATCCAATCACACTTGTCAATCTAGAGAGAAGTTGAGAACAATTCAGAGTAGCACTAACTTGGGAAGAATGCAGTTGTAGTGTGATCCTTTAGATGGTGGGTCATCTCAAGATAAGCTGGTCCAAGTGGGCACCGAATTGTTAAAGTCAATGTGGATGTTGCGTCGATCCAAGGTGAAATGATCAAAGAGCATCAATCTAGAGATAGCCAACTAAGATGGCACCATTTTGGGGAGAGTCAATTATAATCGCATTGAGTTGGGAAGAGTGTGGTGTTAATCCAAGGAGAAGCATTCGCATAGCGTGGATCAACTGATGTGGGTAGGGTCGGGTAAGCCAATCAGTATGGCCCTAGACCTGTTGATGTGTAGGGTAATTTCAAGGTGGGTAGAGTCGGGCAAGCCAACCAGCATGGTATTGTTCCAAGTAAGAACACAACCTATCGCACATCCCAAAAATGCCAATCGAATAAGTAGAGCTGAAAGGAATGAAAGCGCTGAAAGGAATGGTGTCAACGTGCGTCGACATTGACGTCATGCCCAAATAATGTCAAGACTCAATTAATTGTGCACTAACTCAGGGAGCACCATTCAGATGGAACACTAGGTTAACTGTTGACTAAGGGAGTGTTGAACTACTAGCGTGTTAGCAATGAGGTTTGGCACCATGTTTCTTGGCACTAGGCTGCGCTATTTTGGTGTTGCAAGCAAGCTTTGTGCAACCAAATGTTAACAAGAACGTTGCTTGCAAGATGTAGTCTTGTGTAATGCCCCTTTTCCGGGCTGAAACTGAAAACCAAAGAACTTGCACAATCCAAATAATAAACTAAAGCAAACTGAAATTAAATTCCAAACCCTAGCAGCAGGCTGTAAATATATTTATTTTATGATAGACATCAGCCACAAACTTGTTGGAAATAATTTAGAAACCCTTCAAAATAATATTCTTCAAATCTGGAATTGATTGCAAGAGAAAAGCACCGGAAAATATATTTTTTGACCAATTTAATATGAGTTGGAAATTAATTAATCAACAGCAGTGAATACCCTTACAAATTTGGCTGGAAATAAGGGTTTCCAAGCCCAAAATGAAGTACAAATGTAGATTCCAACTGCTAAAAATAGGAGAAACTCAAAGATGACTGAATTTGAAGTTGTCGTGCCCTAGAAGACCCCAAACACCACCTTAGGGCAAGTCGCTACCCTAGAAGAGGGTTGGAAATGCCTTCAAACCTGAATACAACTCCTTATGAGATCACCTCATTGCAAGCTTGAGGGGTTTCGTCCTCAAACCAGCCCACTATTGAGAGGTTTCATTCTCAATAAGTTTTCCAAGAGGGTTTTCGTCCTCAATGGAAGAGAGAGAAAGCAAGCATGCTCCAACTCCAAGAGAAATAATTTCCAAAAGTATGCATAACCTCTTCCAAGCCAAGCAACGACCCCTTTAAATAGCTAGAGGTGGCCCAACTACCAAATAGAATCGTCTAAAAATGACCGGCCTCCTTGCAGACATAATAGTTCATTTTTCTTTTATTTTTCAATTGGCTTTTCTCTTTTTCCCAAACGACTTGACTATACTTAGAAAATTACTTTAAAAGAATGCCAAGCTCACAAAAACAACTGAAAATCATGACATTAACTTCCCTGGCTCATTTCCTTTTTTGCCCACAAGAAGTGGAACGGGCTTAAGGTCTTCAAAGAGAATTAGTGTTGAGAAGGGAACATTACATCTTGAGGCACACCTCTTGTGCTCAGATTATAAATGCCATCTCATGTACTTAATAATATGCAAATGGGAAGCTATAGATTATTTCTCTATGTTAGGGCTTAAATTTTAGTGGGTGATTGTTAAGATGTGTGTGAGGCAGTTGAAGAAAGTAAGTTATATTTGTGGGATTCAGTTCTGTGATCTACAAGTAACCACTTGGAGTCTATGACCTTATTTAACTTCAACCGTGTCCATTTCAATCAAATTTTTTTACTAGCTTTTATGCAATGGAATCACTTGGGATTCCTCAAAACAAAACTGCCTAAACCATAATCAACTTCTGTGTACCATTTTATTTTAGACATTATATACTCTTACTGTAAAAACCTCATCAAAGAATCAACAATTAGCCAAGGGACATGCATAAAATTGTATATTATAATGATACAACATAGGCTTCAAACATTTCTTCAGTAGTCTATTGGCCTTGTCTCTTTTTCAACACTGATTCTCCCTTCCAATATGATACCGAATATACAAATACCAGTCAAATGAGAAGGACTTAAATGGTTTAGCCTATCTGAATTAGACTTCAAAAGAGAAACGATGTATAATTGATCAGGAATTCCAGGACTGCCGGAACATATAATACAAAATAATTCTAACTCACTCAAGCTCAGGAACAAAAAACCTGGAAACTTGCGTTAGTTAGAGATTTGTGTAACATAACATGCTTTTCAACTTCTATGAACCTGGATTTAAGGCATTATTCGCTTAGTTGCTACCATCTAACTGACGCACTTTTCACCTATAATCAATACACATCTGCTTGATGCAACCGTTGCAAAATGTAACTTGATTACGTATCATTATTACACGATTATAAATTAAAAATTATCGTAATATTAAAGTGATTGATATGAAGCACATTAATACCAAGAACTTTTAGACCAGTTGATTAAACTTAAAATTGAAAATAAATATAATAGATATGCCTAATTTTCCATTGCAAAATAATGAATACAAAAACAAACCATATTAAGGATGTTAAGACAACAAATGTGTGTGCATGTGGCCATGGCTGCATTGAATTTACCCTTTGGGCACAAGATAGGATGCAAGGTACCATAAACGTTGATTTACAGACTATAATAAATGTACTTCCAAACAAAACCAATAAATATTGTTTATAGCCAAAGAAAATAACCTGCTCCAGCAAAAAGATTAGGTGCTTGCAGGGAATCAACAAGTATTTGCTTTAATCTCCAAACAGAGAAGATCAGAGAAGAGTTATTGTACCTGATGAGATTCCAGCAGCTGCACCAGCTGCAACAAGAGCTATTCTTCTTTCCCTGTTGTTTTGCATCATTTCAGAACATCCATAAGCACATGATTTTCCAATGTCCACGCTAGGACCTTCTGGCCCTAATGAGCAACCTGTTCCTAGAGTAACGGCAGCTTGAATTGCCTTAATTGTTGGACATAAGCCAGATAGTAAATCAAAGCTCCGCTTTTGAGGAGGCCTAGACTGTTTAATCTGGTCAATAATCTCCAGTAAACCGTGCATCACACCAACAATAACTCCACCAGTTAAAGGAATCAGCAATATACGATGCCAGGTATCAGCAAGTCTTTGTAATCGAAACCATGCAGCACCTTCTTGGGGTGTCCCTGCCCATGCCCATTCATGTATTGTATGAACCTGAAATTGGAAAATGAAAATTTTTATTCCAGATAAAGCACAAACCTACCTTTGTTGAATTCATGTTTTATCATAAGTATATCCTTGTGAATTCGTATGCAAAAAATAAAAACAATCTAGCCAACAGACAGTACATACCGGACACAGTTGACCAACCCTTGGAACACAGTGACAAGATCCAAACAAAATCCACTAGCACAAGGAAAGTGAACAAAAGAAAGATAAAGATTGGAGTGCATCAGCAGGAACTGGGTTAAAAGGTGGCATGCATTTGACTCACATGCAATAAGGGCAATGCATAAACATGCAGTTTATGAGCACCACTACAATGTATAAACTTACCTTTATTAGTTGCTTAGCACCCCTAGTTGTGGTTAAATCATACATTTTGTACAGGGAGGGAATGATCCAGAGCTCCAAATTCCAAATGTAGGAAGAAGAGCAAAGCCAAGTTCACAATTTACAAACATAACTTGAAAGCAGGTGCTAATCAGTTCGATAAAAACTACAGACTTATGAAAACAGTTAGAAAATCACTCCAAGTATAAATATGTCCAATTAGAATTTAACTGACCTTATTTGCCTGATTATTTTTCTAAAACTTAGACATCTAGCTCTCATGGTATCCTCCTATAGTTTTTCTCAGGTGCGAACATATGCCTATGATTTTTCTCAGGTGTGAACATATGCCTATAATTTTTCTCAGGTGTGAACTTATGGCCTTCTTTCAAAGCAACAATACTCCAAGTCGCTTCTATCTTCTCATAAATTGCAAGATCTTCTATCCTCAAAAACTTTTCCTGTTTCATATATTCCTCCTTGCGATTTTTTCGCAAACTCATTTTTGCTTCCTCCTCTTGCTTCAAGTCAAGTCTGATTTTCTAGTTCCTGTTGAATTTTATCATGCTATAGTTTTGTACCGACGGCTAAGATTCTTCTCAATCCTAGCCAAGATCAATGTTTTACTGACATTTGATAACAAATATCGTTACTGAATGACAAAAGTGAACCTGTCACGTTCAAATTCTTTCATTATTCTATTAAAAAATTTATAGAAGTTATTTTCATATGTTAAGAGCAACAATTCAATAGATCCTAAGAACCATTAGCATTGATGATTCTAAATTAAATAGTGGTTGGCCATCAAGCTACTTTACAATAACATCTTTTATGGTAAGATATGTAATAAACAATTCACATAGAATCTCCATAGTATCGATATTGTATGGTCGGTGCCAAGACATTTGTCTTACATAATTTGCTATAAAAGACATCACAAAGTAGACTGCACTATTAATTATAGGGGTTTGACTTCCTGTGCCCAATAGTGTACCAAATTTGCTACTTCCGCCTGTTCAAGTTTCATCAACTTCACAAGACATTTTTGTCTTACATAATTTGCTATAAAAGACATCATAAAGTAGATTGTGCTATTAATTATAGGGGTTTGACTTCCTGCGCCCAATATTGTATCAAATTTGCTACTTCCGCCTGTTCAAGTTTCATCAACTTCACAAGACACCGGCAACAATATTGTTGCGCCCCTACACATTCACTTATCATCATTATGTATTGTTAAGTTCGAACTGTGACACAAATAACGTCAATTAGTCATTTAGTAGATTCTAGATTTGCTACTGTACCAAATTCGCTACTTCCGCCTGTTCAAGTTTCCTCGACTTCACTCACATCATTATGTATTGTTGAGTTCGAACTGTGACACACATAACGTCAATTAGTCATTTAGTATATTCTAGATTCGCTATTTTCTAGGTAGTTGGCTCATTAGGACTTTCAGGATGCCCCACACTAATGTTGTCTATGTAGGGAGTACATTGTAGAGTATCAGTTGTGGAATTCACTTGTTCATTGTTTATCTTTCTGCTGCTTGGAGATTGCCCCATCAAAGAGGTCGTGCACTCGTACTTCTTTCATTTGATATTTCAGGCATCATCCTTTACTTTATCAGATTTGCATTATGTTGAGTATTCTGAATAACTGCTACTATTCTGAATGTCTGCTCACTCTTGGATTGGATTACTGTTGTTATTCAAAAGTCTCTTCAATGCTGGATTATTATTAGTGTGGCTATTGGACACCTTTTCCTTTCACAATATAATAATAACTAATATCATAACAAGTGATATTAGAGCAGCAATTTGGGTAGTGAAATTTTGTAGTATTGGGAAGACATGGACAGCGGATTCTTCAATTCCAGGAAAATCTGCCAATTTTATTCTCTGTAATAGTGACAATTATGGTTTGAGTGAATCTAATGTTGGGAGCCTAAACCACTGGTGATAAAAACTATTTTCAAATCTATGAATAATTTAGGAGTTTTTACGGAAGCACCGCCTTTGCAAAAAATGGAAGGGGGCCTTTGGGAATTAGCAGACATAGCATTCATTGGATCCCGTATAGGTCTCTAGGATTTTGCCCCTCCCACCTCCTGCGGATATTCCAGCCCTGATAAAACCTTATGCCTATCCAATCTTGTCCAAACCCTAAAGCCCTAAAAATATATGCTCTCTACCCATATTAAAATATATGGTCTCTACCCATAGAGAACACTTTTCAAAGAGTCGCACTAAAGTTGGCCAATATTCACCAAGCCTAACATATGCTAAAACTACAAATAAATACAGCTCAAGAGTCTTAAGGATTAACAATTTGTGAACATACCCTCATAGCACTCCACATAAGATATGTTGCATGCAGAGAATTGTTAAACACATTCACCATATTGAAACATAATTCTCCTATAGAAGACAGACTAGTTATTGCTCAATTCAGCATAATCATGTAAGTCTAATCTAAGTGTTTGCATTTAAACTAAGTACTCGCAACATAAATACTGAAAATTTGAGAAAAAAAAACATAATTGAACTACTTGCAAAACATCCAAACGATTTCTCAATGAGTGCAAAAGCATAGTAAAATCTTCCTGTTAAAATAGGAGAATTACAAATGTGTTTATAATATCTTGATGGGCACTGCCTCGTCATAAAGAAAGCCTATGAGAAAAGAAAATAACTCCTGAAATTAGACTAAGCTCAAAAAGACTAAACACTGCATGGAATGCGATCAAAACCACAAATGCATTAAGAAATTCTGAGATGCTTTCACTTAAACTCTAATTATCTGAGACAAAGGGAGTCACAATCTTCACTTTGGCACTTGTTGCTCCTACATTGCATTCGCACATGCTAGACGGTCTGAGCCATTGTTCTACATGATTATGATTAGGGTCCTAAAAATAGGTTTGGCATTTGCAAGAAGAGTTGCAAGGCATCCAATTGGAAAATGAAGATAGGTGCATGCTAACTTGGCTCTCTATTTTGATCATGGCTTGTGTGACAAATTCAGTAATCTCTTGATTGCTAACCTTCCTTACTTTTGTGTCATCTTTCTGAAATTCTTTTACAGAGTTCTCAAACATCCCAGCAAACTCGGGCCAGATTTCAATTTGCTTTATATCATCATACAATTCAGTCAAATTTGCCTCTTTTAGGCAAGAAAGAACACTTCCTTGGAAACTTCGCAATAGTGTGATTAATGCGTTGACATTCGTTGAAGCATCCTGCAATGCAATCCTTGTATTTACAACAAAACATTGACACAAACTTATATCAAATGCATTCGTGAGCTTTAGATGAGGAAAGAGCCCTTTCTTGACCACATGTGAAATTACATCAAGCTCCCTCTCCATTTTATTTATCTCAGTAGAATAATTCTACATCTTTGATAAAAGTAGGTCACTCTGAGCTCCAATGCTACTAATTTCAACAAGAAACCCAAATAAAGAAAATACACCATCCTTAACCTACGTCACAGTATCTAGTGGTATTTGAACTTTTGCTTCTCTTTCCAACCTTCTTACCTTGTTCTTAAGTACCCACTACAACATGCTTCTCACAACATTAGTAGAGACCTTCAAGTTCCAAGATGACTTAAGGTCTTCCTCATCTGAACACAAGTCATATCTCTGTTTTTTTATTTGGACTAAACCCATTCTAACCTCCTTCTTCAGAACTTGCAAGACAGTGGAAGTCGATCATGGGGAGCTGTCATTGCCGCATTCGGTTTACTCTGAGGGTATACGAAAATCGAAATTCGCTGAATCCTTGACAGTCACCTTGAAAATCGCGATCTAATTCGCGTCTTTTGCTACCGTTGCTTGGCAATGCATGGCTGTGAATGAACATGTAGTGTGTCCCCTACCTCAAGGACATGATGTTCAGTCATGTGCTGTTTTGCTTGCTGTTTCATATTGTTCTCGCTGTGTTGAAGTATGCTTTAGCATGAACTTGCATGTTCCGCATAACTCGTCATTCTGTGGCTCCGTTTTAGGTGTCCGTTTTCTCTAAAAGTGCATATTTTCTCGAGCTCTATCAGCATTGATGGCAATATTTTTCTTATTTTCATAAATGCCATTTTTGCACCTTTTTGGACCAAGCAACTTCTTGCAATCTTTTGAAAGAATCATGAGCTATTAATCGAATGTATTTGACATGAGTTAGTTTCAGCCTTATTTAAATGTCAATTTATCTGGTTATTTCAGCTTATCCATATAAGTTAGCCGAGGTATATCTCCCATGCTAAGTACTTATGCGACCCATTGTGTAAATTAGGTCCCAACCTGCAAGTTACTTTCAAATTTAGAAGTTTTTTGCCATCAAACCCATTCCCCCCGTAGTGAGGTAAGCTTATGCAAATCATCGGAGACGTGTTGCAAGATTAGCTCAACAATTTTGGGATTGAATTTCCAGGGTTTGCTTTTATCATCTGAATTGAGCATATCCTGTAGATATCCATCTTCGAATTAATCACTAGATTTAATCGCTAGGGATTTTGGTTTACTAGTGGCATTTTTCCACGATAGATAGCAGGCGATGATTGAATTCCACGGATTTGAATAGTGTACCACTTTTGGGTTGGGATTTTTTAATATTAAAGAAGAAAGGGAGAGCAAACCAATTCCATTTGTGCGCAAACAAAGTGTTAAATTTTGGATCCATAGACCTCTTAATGTTACTCACCATCTTGGGCTTTACCTGCAGTAATCGGGGGAATTTATATTGTTGCTGGTTTTCTGAGGGAGCCTTCAATGATTAATACAACTGAGGGGAGTTGTGACTCACCTCATTAGATGTATTTGCAAAGTGATCTCAGAGTTACTCTGGGCTTCCAACACAACCAAATTTTGAATGTGCCAGCACATTAGGTACAAAATGTCTCATCAGTGATATACATTAGATGTTGGTCAATTATCCACATGACGATGCTCCTGACTTCTGTGTATAGCTACAAAGTTTTGCATTCATTCTGTAGCTATTGCTAGCACAATTTGAACTACATTTTCAACTCAAAAGGTTCTTCATTGCAGTTTGTCGTAGTTCGATAGGGCACATTCAAGTATCAGTGCCGCAGGAGACGCAGAAGTTTTTACTGTGTCAATAAAGGATTGCTTCTTTACTACAGGTATAGGTCTGCAAATCGCTACTGGTAGCCCAGGTGTTGTATGAATCACTGTCCAACAACGATGTCTCGCTCCAAATCACATCTTTGCTCCGAAAATTTGGATCTGGCTAAGAGTGGCAAATGTAGAATTTTATGATCCACATAGTTCAAATAAGTTACATAGTTTGCACGAAATTAATGTTACCAGTTATGCTGTTGCACTTCTACGGCATGCATCTCCAGGATAGTGAACACGATCTTACAGCGAATAGCATTCAATTTGCATGTTAGTAGTCAATTTCATGCCAATAGCACAAATAGTCAGGATATGCTACCATGGGTAAGTTAGCCCTTACAAAAAATGGTTAGAAATTCATTTGTCACAGACAATGCTTAGTTAGTTTATTTAACAGTTGAAAAGGTTTCACAAAATCCCATGCAATATTAAAGCAATTCTGATCTGCCTACCTTTATTCAATTTCAAACAATTTACTCAACTCTAGTGATAGCAAAATCCTTCACGTACAATCGAACATTGTCTACTTTCCATGTCTCCTAGGTGATTCTTGCCTGTGGACATCAGAAGCTCAATAATAAGTAATGCCTTCATGCCAGCTGGTCATAACTCATGCCATTTGATCTTCAAAATGCAACAATCATGCCCACTTCACTTGGTCTTAAACTGGAATCACAATTTTTAAAGTCTTCTTGAAGATGACTGACATTCTATCTGCATCCCAAAATTAGATAGTATCCACAGTTGATTCTAGTGGTCGTCTCAACCTCCACAAATTACTCTTCAAATTGATGACCAGTCAAAACTATCTGCATTCCTAGTCATGTTGCACAATCTTCAGTACCATTGCTTCCAAACAACGAGAAGTTCCTGGAGCATCAGGTTACACATGATAGCAAGCTTAGGAATTTTCCATGCTCTTAAGGATACTGGAAAAGCATCCCCAGCTCAGAACGGCTTTGATAACAATATTGGCATCAAAAGAGAGACATTGAAATCAAGACATTTGCAATGGAAGATTATGGCATCACTAGTGCAAACGTATTGTACCTCTCTTATAAGCAAACAAAGACAGTTACATATTTCAAAGTTGAGGAACATAATCATGTATTGAACTATAGTGGTTCAAATAATGCTTGTTCAGTTAATCAGCTTAGTGTCTTGAAACAGCCGGCAACCATTTCTGCTGTACAACAGGTTCTTGTTAGGGAGGCATTACCGCTAGGCTCTAGCCTAGGACTGCAAGCATGGCAAGTGTACTGATAGAGAGTGGATGTCAAGTATCACCCACTATGGCAGGATTGAAGTTCACCACAGCAAACTATTGCAGCTTTTACCCTCACGTTGAGTAGAGATCTGCATCAATGCACAACGTTGGCCATTGCCACTGAATAACCAGTTGTATATGTTGGCTTTAAAACAAAATCTCTACATTGAGTGAACAATCACAAGCTGAGTGGGGTCCTATGCAAAACCATCACAATGCATTTTCTAATGATGTGTAAGTACTGGAGTTGAAGAATCTGCTCAATGAGTTTACCATAATTCACTGTCTTGCAACTTGGTCCTCTAGCCTTCTGAGTAATTCTACTAAGTGCTTGGTGAGTTAAACATGTATTATTGGCGTTGCCAACCTATCGTCCCAATTAGATGTATGTCACGGTTTTCTTCTGCTGTTTCAGCTATCGGAAGTTACTGGAGAATAAAATTTTATTCTCTTGATCATTGAATAATGCCTAACTATGTCATGTTTACATGATCAACATTCAAGAGTTCTTCCTATGCCTCACCATCCTTAGAATTTACAAGAATGTCAAATCAGACTCTATGTTGCCAAGGATACAGGTACGGGTACGGGTTCAATACGCAGATACGTCAAGTTTGACCAAATCCTTCGGTATGATACACGTTGTTTACATCCATCTGTATTTTTAAAAAAAGGACTGCCACAGGGCTTATCTCATATATCCATATGCATTTGTACATATATCTGATCATTTTACTCATTTTTTAGTCCATAACCAAATACAAAACTTGAAAGTGTTAGATATAGTACGATCAATGTTCAAAACATTCAACTATACTTAAGATTTTATGTTTTCTATGATATACGAATATTGTATTCCTTTGTGTTTCATCTGTTTCCTTTGAGATTAATTTGTGTTGCAATGGTGGCCATAAAAGATGTAAATAGGGAGCTCCTAAAGTGACCTATTTAATGAGATTGACTCTAACCTGCCAATGATAACTAAATCAGGTCAGTCCAATGGTTGGTTCTTGACATTCATATTATCAAAAATCACCTTCTAATCCTCCTTAAGGATGTGGGAAGGAGTCAATAGTTGTGCCCTTGATAGTTTCTGGGAAAGGATGCTCTTTGAAACTTTAAGCTATGCAATTTGTTGGTTCCAAATTTTTCTATTAGTATTCAAGATCACCTGAGATTTGATCTCATAGATAACTTGTACAGAGGCTCAGATATATGTCCAAATTTCTATGAATAGTTTCTTTCCTTGGCCAATTGCGATGATCCCAAATAATTAGATGATACATTCTTGAGTGTCACTTTGAAGATTGACTCTTTAAGAAACTAGATGAATTTGGTGTAGTATGCCCCAAGTCTTCAGTTGGTAGGTTGTCATGCCCTCCAAGTCTTGCCCTCAACATGAAATAGGACGAAAAGTTTGCAATTAATAAGTCAGAGATAAAATGACCGTGGTAATAGAAAGGACTTATTGAAGCGAGGATAACCCCATTGCCCCAATCATGTGAAGGCGAAAAGTTGATGGGTACACCAAAACCTACCCGAGGTGTACCCGATGTGTAGTTAGAGATACCCGTGAAGTATGCCCTACCGTACCAAAGATGTGATCCATACCATGGTTGCAAGTCCAAGTGTGGTATGAGAAGTGATGGTTATGCGAAAATTGTGTAACATAGGCAACAAATACCCATGAACTGTATTAAAAGTCTATTTAGGGGTGGGATGTCAAGTGACCAATATTATACAAAATAGAATTGTGAAGGAAGCTGTAATGGGACATAGTCCTAAAGTCAATGAATGTACCTGGTGACATCACTCTGGAAGGCACACATCATCGAGTCAAGAGCCCAGACTAATAACAAGAACCGTCACTGAACAAAGTATGGCAAGAAGCATTAGAAATGACAGGACATACTAGCCCTGGTTCTCATCGAGATCCAGTTCTGTGTGCGTGATGAAAGTTAATTGCTACTTGAAGTGAAGACTTTGTAGGACAGATCCCAAAGATGAAGACGTACTAGCCAATGTGTAGGAGTGATGGTAAGAATATCCACATCCCCATGTATCTACAACTCTTAAGCCCCTATTTCTATACTTTCTTTTGAAAGGGAGAGGAGGGCAAGATGTTTTTGAATCTAGATAACTCCCATCTTCAATGATGCCTACTTGTTTCTCTTTGCAAAATGAATGATCCCATAATTGCTCAAACTTCTCTCATTAGTTGAAGAGTTAGCGACCTAGATATAACTCGAACTGCTAAAGTCTGCAACTCGGGAGCATCAAAGACATAATATGTCCACTGTGAAATTGTCCCTATTGAACCTCTTTAAGTAAGCACTTGGAACATTTCTAAATACCCCGTGGCAAACAGATTATGAAGCTCCAAGGCCTCTCTAATCATAAAAAAATCTGGAAAGTGCTCTTTGTATGGATGAAACTTTTTATCCCCAAAGTGACTCAAGTAAGCCTCGTCACAGTACCTGGGCTTCAAACTACAAATAAAAAGCATCTAATTGAGTTTTGTACTCATCCCATCTTGTAACAAGTATGTCCTTGATAGTTTATACACGTTGGGGGTCTTTCTCTTCAACAACTACAACTCATTCTAACAAATGGTTTATACCCTTGTGATCATTTCCTATTGCAGGCATGTCCATGTTACAGAGCCACGACAAATCAACCACGAGCTCCTGTATTATAATACAAGGTCAACTTGACCTGCCAAGCCTCATCGAGAATAACAATTTTAATGTGAGCTGCATTTTCTATGTTACCTTGTCTACAATAGTACCATGGTTCACCTGCCATTATAGTGGCCAATCTGACTTTCATTCAATGTAATCGCTAGAGCATACTATGGGAGGCAAAGATATTTTCTCAAACCTTTGGTTGTAGAAGCTTTGCAAATTGCTTATCCATATTTTTCGCTTGAAGAAAATTTTAGATTAAAAAAGCTATATTTCTTTTGTTCATTTCACATAGCTGCTCCATTTATGGAACTTAAACAACAATAGAATTCAAAGGAAGATTTCAACTATGAACTACACATGGGGTCCAAAAGATGTAGATGTATTTCCAATTATTGAACAATCGGAATTACATGGTTGTACATTCTATTTGATGCCTTGTTCAGCATTTGCAAGGACCATTACCTCAAATACTTCTAGGATTGTATCAACAATCCTTTAGTTGTTTTCCTATTGGGTTGAAGCATCAATTGCTTTTAAGGAATATGACCCAACAGGACATATTAAAATCAGATTATCAATAAATTATCCATCAAATCAATCGTACCATCTAAACTAATGATGCCATGGCTATATTCCAATTGGAACAAGTCTTAACAAACTCTCAATTGTCTAATTCACATGCTTCAGGAAGGTGGTCCATACGTTTTCAAACGTGTGGCTCTTGTAGTCTCTGGGAGCTTCGTTGATTGCTTGAACCATATCTTGCCAGTGTGGCGAACAGAAAACACCAACGAAAATCCCATGTGCGTATAGCCATAGGCAACATACCTATTTACTCCTTCACTCTTCCAATATGAAAAGATCTTTCTACTGGTCTAATGTTTAGTTTCTTTCGAGATTCTTACCGTCAAATGCTCTATTGACTGGAAATTTCTTGGTAGAGGAAGTTTACTCCAACTTTTGAGCTTTCTTTCATCAACTTCTTCCTTCTTTCGCTTATTTTTCACACAGTCCTCCTGAGATATGTACTTTTTCTTTTTATACACAACCACTACTTCTTGAAAAAACTGGATTTTCATCATGTAATATGCACCAAAACATTTTTCTTTTACATATTTGCAGCTTCTCGCTGAGTTTTTGCATTTGGACCATCCTCGAGAGATTTATTCCATGGCAAAGACTAAATGAGATAGTTTCTCTCCATGTCCCTAGGTTTCTATTAGATTCATCACCAGTTTCACTCCTTGAGATCCATGGCCAATTTCACTTTGTTTTCAAAATGAAGAATGTCAAACATGGGATTTTGGATAAAAAATATTTGAGAATTAGGAGACAAAAATCTGACTTAAACTAAGATGTGTGTATAAATGTATATCTATTGCATATACATATATATGAAATACATCAATTCCTTACTAGATTCAATTAGTTTTAAAATTCAATGAAAAATTGGTATTTCTTGTTAGATTGCCCTTTGTTATCAAAATGAAGAATGTCAAAATATGTGATTTTGGATTTATGTATTAGACAATACGAAGCAAAAATCTAAATGGTAATGTATATATCCATATACATTTTTATATAGATGACATTGTTGGTGTAGGCTTTACCTACACGGTCTAATTAGCTTCCTTAGGTTAATCATAGGTTATTAGGGGAATGTACTTTAAGTCATTTTCTAACTGTGAGTTGAGTTAGTTACCTTTTTGGGTGACCTAATTTCTCACTATATAATGTAACCTCCTATGCATATTTTGGCTAATTGGAATATGCACGAATGAATGAAGACTTGTTTCTTCCCTTGAGTGTTTTTGGATCTCACTACTCCATACAAATTTTTGCTTTGTGCATTCGATCCTATCTAGTCCCAATCCTCGATTATGGACCACTCCGACATGGTAACAAATAAGATAAAATAAGATAAATTTATTAAATGTCCAACGAATGACCACAGACGTAGGTCAATGGGACTGCACCAATACAAAGAAAGCAAATAAGAACTCAATCAGAGAACCAAAAAGTCCCTGAATACAACCAAAAAAGAGGAGGAAAAGAGGAGGAGAACAGGCAAAGAGAGAAAGGCCTAGAAAAGGTCTGCGGAGACCTACAGAACCCAAACATGCGGAAGAGGAAAAGGAAGGAAAAGGAGGCAGGAAGGAGACCCCCTCAACTAGCATCCAACGCCGAATGAAAGAAGCTAGTAATGTGCTAAAGCCCGGAATTAGAGGCTCTAGAAGATCTAGGGTGCCAATGCCCGAAGGGGGGAAGAACTCTTCGGGTATGTCTGGTGGATCTCAAAGGTCATCTACAAGAGGATGATCTCGGCCTCGTATGTGTCAGGGCATCCTTGGTCTATGAGATAATGCCTCAAGTCCGAACTGATCTCGTCTGGTAATCAGGGTTGGTATCACTTTGTCGCTTAGTGCCCCTCCTAGGGGAGAGCACTGGAAAGAACGAAGTGATCTAATGAGTAGTTGTCTGCTTAGAAGGAGGCTAAAGGGTCTCCTCCCGAAGCCTGAGAGCCTCATGCAGATAGAGGGCAAGGGACCTCCAATCCCAGTATCTGAAGAAGTCGATGAATGTCGGATGCTCTCTGAAAAGGCGGTGAAATCTCCCTCTGATCTTGTAGTAGATGGGGCACCAGAAAATGAAGTGCTCTTCCGTTTCGATCTCTTGGAGGGAGCAAAGCTGGAAGATCCGCTCAGAACGATCACTTTCAACCCGGAGCCTATGAGAGCCAACCCTGAATTGACCCAGGGAAATACGAAGGGCGTGCATCCAATGCCGGGAAATATACTAGGGCCAAGAAATAATGCCATTATTGACCTCAAGAAAATGTGTAGCATAGAAGGCCATCTTCGGATGTAGCCCACCGGGGGGTTAGTCCAAGTGTGCTGAATGAATTGCCTGTAGTTATCATCTCTGATGATTTTGTTCAAATCTTGCTTGCCCAAAAGGAGATGGGCAAGACCGTCCAAGGAAAAATTGTATGGTGGGAGATAATCTGTCTGAATACCAATAGACTCAAGAAGTCGTGACACTCCGGCATACCAACAGCGAGATTGGCAAGATCAATCGACTGAAGCAATGGCCTCAGAGGAACTGTAAGCCATGTAGGGATACCTGTCCCTTCCCACAAAGGAGTCAGCAAGCTTCTGAATAAGATGTAGGAGGGAGACAAGGCCAAAAATTGCTTCCAACCTAAAGAGACGGGCTCCAAATTCTGCCAGAATGATGTTGTGGGGAACAGTCTCCTTGCATCTAATGATGCGTCTAAGAAGAAGGATCTGAACTCTCTCCATTGCAGCCCAGTCAGACTCAAGTGTGTTCATGAATAAATTAGATATGCTATGAAAATGAAGCTAAAACACATAACCTCAAAGCATAAACCTAATCTACACTAAACCATCATGATAAGAGCTAAACAAGAGCCACTTCTATCATTGCATAAACTTAGATTAAATCTAAACTAATATGATAAAGCTACCCTCTACTCTTTAGATTACTAATTAAGAATTGAACCTAAGAAGATCAACTTAACAATCAAAGGGGTGATTAGATATTTGTGGTTCTCAAGCTTTCAAGAATGTAGTCTCACCATTAATGGCTACAAGGCCATATGGTTATCTCCATATTACTTAAAACTTGGTTTAATGGATGCAAATGGAGGCTATTAGCTCAAGATCAATGGAGGGAGTAAGTTTAAGATCAAATGTCTAATTAGCTTAAAGCTAATACAAATGAGATCTCAAAGCTTCCTTAGTATTGAGTTGTGAGTGAAGTTGTAAGGTTGAATGGGTAGGCTTAGCCTTCTATTTATAGTTTTCCAAATGGAAGAGTTTGAACTTTGGGTGCATGTGGGACTAAAGGCAAGCCAAAAAGCACTTTATGATTAGGAGTGGTAAACAAGCTTTGGACTAGTTAAGCTAGGTTTAGGTTAGTTAAACTTGATTAGCAAGTGATTAGAGACTTATTGAGAGTTGGGAGGAGTCTGATTAACCAGATGTGACTGATAAATAGCCTAGGAAGCTTACAGAAGTGGTTCAGAGAGAACTAGGGAGGTTCTGAATGGTTGAAAGGAGGAATGTTTAGCTAATAAGAGAGATAAAAGCCCAAATAGCTGATTATAGGAGGAATACAACCGAAAGAGTGTCGTGAATGGGCATCCGAGAATGGAGCGGAGAAGGGTTGATAAACGAAGTGTCATCAATTGGTTGAATTGGAGGAAATGCTAAGTGTAAGCATATTTTAGGTGTCTACATCAAGTAAAGAGGGTCCCCAAACCTCCGAGCCATAAAGAACAGTGGGCCTGACAAGAGAATCTGAGAGGGATAACTTGGATGGGATGTCTTGGAAGTGATGGCAGAAGTATTGTCTCTCCGAGATCGCCAAGGAGCCATAGCCCTTATTAACCAGAGGCTGAAGTGTCGGTCGCAAACTGAAGCAAGGTCCAGAAAAGTGTACTCCCAGAGAAGTGTAAGAGCTAGTGATCGCAAACTCTTCCCCCTTGTAGAAGGAATGAAACTCAAATGTCTTCAAAGCATTGAAGATCAAAAAATTTGGTCTTACTCGAGTTAATTTCCAGCTTCCTGCAGTCGCAGAAGAGGGCAAAAGCATCCAATTTTCTCTGTAAACCTTTCGCCAAGGAGGCAAGAAGGACCAAATCGTCCGCAAAAATAAGAACATAGATCAAAACCTGGTGGAGAAGACAACAGTCCCCCTCTTGGATGTGATCCCTAGGAAATTCCCTCGGCTCGTTCATATAGATACTAAACAATGTAGGAAACAATGGGCAACCTCGCTTGACCCCGATGGTGCTCCTAATGAAGTCAGAGAACCCGGTAGCAATATGAAGACGGCCCAGAACCTCCTCATATAGGCACATGATGGCAACTAAATGAGTCTCGGAAATGCCAATCTCTCTGAGTCTCAGGAAAAGAGCTTCTCGCAGAACAAAGTCAAAGGCTTTTCGAAGGTCAACAAAGCAACAGAAAACCTTGGAAGAGCGGTGACAAGCTTCCTCGATGATGGCTCGAAGAGTGAGGATGTGGTCAATGGTTTGGTAAGTTGGTCGAAACCCTGCCTGTCCTCTAACTCTCCAGTGACTTTGGTCCTGAAAATCTGAAAGTCGCATGTGGAGTACGGTAGCATAAAGTTCTACCTGGACGCCCTCCTCATGATCGTTTTGTAGTTGTTGGGATCAGAGGTATGACCTGATTTGTGGATGGGGTATATAATGTGGTGGGACTAAGACACTGAAAAGCCTATACAAACCACTTGGTTGAAGAAATCCACAAGATAGTTGTTCAGGATGCCAAGCACCTGCTTGAAAAGTTCTACCTAGAAGCCCTCCTCATCCGCTGCTTTGCTACTATTCATGGTTGAGATGGCATTTTTAACATTCGTGTCCATAAAGATGTGACAAGCGGAAGGTGGGGATACTTCTCTGGTCTGGGGCTGGTCAGGGACATCGTAAAGAGCAAAGGTATGAGCATACATGGAGTTGGGATCTAAGTCTAGAGAAGGAGGGGAATGTCAGGGGAGAATGGTAAGCCAGAAGTGCTTGGGAGAGTGTAGAAGGGACTCACGGAGTTCCTGTCTCCGTCGAGAGATGAAAGCGAGTTTCTTGTGGCGGAGGAGGTGGCAATAAGCGGACTTGAGAGAGTGAAAGTATGGGGGAGCATGAACAGAGGCAAAACGAAGTTGTCGGTGAAGGGCTTTACAATCCTCATCATACCATTGGTTCATGGGACAAGCTTTTTTGCTAAGATGGTTGAGGGTGATATGCAAGTAAGAATTCAGGGCAGCCTCATGGATAATGGAAGAAAGGAGGTCATACTTTGTGTTTGTAGGAAGCAAGGTGAATTGAGGCTCAGGTGGGAGAAGTTGACGAAGGTGGGATGAAAAGGTTGTAGGGTCACCCTCTCTAAACTTTAGGATAGTGCGTGGAGAGCAGCGAAAGTGGGGCAAGACCTGGGGGGATCAACCTGAAATGAAAAGGAAAGGGAAGCATGATCAGCAAAAGGGATGGGAGAGACGTACAGGTGGTGGATGTGAGGAACCAGGTTAGGGGTGGTTAAGATGTAGTCCACTCACTAGCCCCTCTGTCGTGAGGTGTACAAGTGAAGAACCTGGAGTCGGGAAAGCTCAAAAGACCATTCAGGATCAGCAGCTCGTGAGACTCTCCCATCTTTAAGAGATGTCAGTCATAGGATGCCAAGGGTTCCGCAAGGTCCTCGGACTCCCTCTGAAGACCAATGGAGTTGGGGTCCATCTCAAAAGCACATAGCACATAGCACATTGCTAGTCCTGTCATGAAGAAGGACCTGAAAGTTTTTGGTTCGCGCATTTAAGTCCCCCACAATGAAGACCTCTCCGACAGCTAAAATTTGAGAAATACATGTGTAGAGATCGACGAAAGGATCTCTGTCAAGGCCATTATGTATGGCGTAAGGGGAAGAAGCTGGGGAAAAGTAGCAAACTGCTATATAGAAGTCTTTGAGGTGGGGTGAAGTCCGTCTAGTCCTAACCCAACGGAAGCGGGCAAACTTATCTGCAGTGACCACTAAGATGTTGTTCTGGTAGATATCCCTGACCAAGCAAACAACGGTACAACCCCACCTGAACCTCTGACACCACTAGAACTCCTAATCTCCTGCCTACGAACAAAATGCCGGTGATATCCCTGAATCTCTAGGAGAGGACGAACAGGGATCTCATGAGTTTCTGTGACAAAAAGGAGGTTTGAAAAACCCAAAGCGTCATATAGTACACTTAGAGAAGACCAGAATAACCTATTACCATTCCAGCATGTGATGGAAAATCCTCTGTTCTGCCTCCTCTACCAGCGAGACTGTCATTTGGGACTAGACCCGGGAGCCCAACCGGGAGGGAAAGAGTCCCGAATGACAGGTCTGAGAATTTGAATTACTGCCCACTTGCCTTTTTTCCTAGCTATCATCACCGCTTCACGAGATTGCTTGAGTTCGGCAACTTGGGTTCTGGTGAGGTCTTCATCAAGGAAGACCTTATTGGGAAAGGAGAATAGCTTACGCTTAGCTCTAAGTGCTCTAAGCCTGTCTTCCGCTACTTTAAAACAGAGAAAACGTGTTGAGTCCAGCTAAAGCCATGCCCTGTCAAGTTGCACATCTGGGAGCTCCAATTTTTCGAAGAGAAAGTAAGACCCAATGGTCACGAGGTCTGAAGAAGGGGGAGGTGTGGGCAGCCCTCTCACCTTGAGGTTGAGTTCCCTAGCCCGCCTAGTTCATTCTCCTATTAATTTTGCCTGCCCCACTTCTTCTACTGCTGCCAGAGGAGGGGGGGAATTGTGCCCTTACCCTTCACCACTTCAGCCCAAGAGTCCGTTTGTTCGAAGATCTAGCATTTTAGCTCATTTAGTGTTTGTTTTTTCATAGATTTTGGTTTTCAAGGGTTTAGTGGGGTTTCTAGAAAATCCATGCAAATCTCTTCTCCGAAGTCTCTACATGAGAAACGGACAGTGTCATTGAATTCATATGGGGTCAAAACCTTAGGTTTAGCTATAAACTTGACCTAGTTCTGTGGCAAGGGATTTCGACCTTTTTTGGAGTTTTTTTGAAGGTTTTTGTTTGAAATCTGCAAAAATTTGCACTGTCTCGAGCTCCGAAATAAAATCAAAAATCATTTCTATGTTTATCTGGGTTTTTCAAAACATTTGGTGGGTATTCAATGTTTTGTGTGGAAGTACAGATTTTTTGAGATCTAGGGTTTTCTCCTTGTGTTTTTCTCGCCGTTTGTGTGTTTCGGGATTTACAGGGTGTTTGGCAGGTCAAAAACTCCGCCCCAATTCATTTCGGGATTTGTAAGGTGTTTGGCAGGTCACTAATTCTGCCCTAGTACATTTCAAGTTTTCGGGACTTGTCAACATCTCAACAATATTTACAAACCGTGGTCAAACCTCCAAACCCCGGTAACCACCCAGTGTTTCGAGTTTTTGGGACTTCCAAACATTTATGCACCTCAACATAATTTTAAAAGTGCAGTCAAACATTTGAACCCTGGTCAAAGCCTAGTGTTTCAGGTATAAGAGACTTCGGAACATCTCTACATCTCAAAATAATTTTAAAAAGTGTGGTCAAACCTCCGAACCCTGGTCAATGCTCAATGTTTCGGGTTTTTCAACCTACTTGACATGTGTCAAGTTCGAACCCCTATTTGACATGCTTCGGGTTCTACCACCTGCTTAACACATTTCAAGTTCCACAACTTGCTTGACAACTCCAAAACCTCGACAATCTATTTCGGGATTCTTGACTTGCTCGACAATCCAAAACCCTGAGAGCCTATTTTAGGCTTTGTCAAGTGTTTGACAGGTGCATAACTCTAATGCAATGTGTCGAGTTTTGGGAGGTGTTCGGCAAGCGCCAAACCCTAACAGCGTTTTTCGGGATTATGTAGGTGCTTGACATGCATAAACCTCTAACTATGTGTGTCGGGTTTGGGAAGGTGTTTGACAAGCAAAAAACCATGTGTTCTACAATCGCCAAACCCGACAATGTTTGTCGGGTATCTGAAGGTGCTCGACAGGTGTAAAAAACCAACTGTGTGTCAGGTTTGGGAAGGTGTTTGACAAGCAGTAAACCCTGATAGTCTGTATTTTCGGGTTTTCCAAGGTGCAAAGCAAGGTGCATACTCCAGCAATGTGTGTGTGCACATCAAATTTAGACACGGGGCAAGTGACACTATTTATTGGCAAAAGAGGGCCATTTTGGAAGTGACATCTGATGCAAGAGCATCATTGTTATTCACTTGGAAGGCTCAATTTGTGGATTTTAGAGTTCAAAAGAGTTTATCTTATCAGTATTAAGCCAAATGTGGCATTAGGAGAGTGTCCTTTAGTTGATTTGTATCTTTGAGAGGTTTTCCCTCCAAAACACCAAATTTGAACTTGAATGTTGTTATGTAATTTCACGAGTACAAATCCTATGTAAATTGTAAGTTGTAGTGAAGTGTCACAAGTTTCTAGAGGATAGAGCACATAGATCAGGCAGTTCAATTCAATAAGTAAGTTAGAAAGACAATATGTGTTTGTTGTCCATGTGTAAGTAAGGTGAAACATTCTCTTACATTCTTGTAAGGGAGTTGAAAGACTACTTCGAATAGCAAACATGGAAGAGACTCTAGACAATTGTTGTTATCCTTTCTATCTATGGATTAGGCAAGATATAGCAAAGGAAAAGTAGAACAGTCAACAAGGGTAATATATTTGTTGTTTTTCATGTTGTACCCTTGGTCACATAAGAGTTAAGCCCTTGGTCGCATCCAACCCAAGGGGGCTTAACTTTTCTTCATAAAGTCTAGGCAAATTTTTGCAAACCAATTTTTTTAAAACAGATCGGAGATTTTTTTGCGAGTGAGAAATTTCGAACTTCCATAAATTTCAGCCAACAGCTCTATTTTAGGCGCCATTTTTTTTTAAAGTGCAAGTTTTTTCAAGCTCTACGCATTGGTGATATTCTCTTGCCTTCTAGATTTGTCACCTTTGTGGTTTCAGGGGGGTTCCATATTTAAGTCTTTTCAACACACTCATTTCAACATACAACCACTTAGACATGAGAAACAAAGAGAAGAAACAAAATAACAAGGATCATGGGAACAAGAAGGATCAAAATGATCCCACCTCCAAATCAAACTCTGGAACTTCCTCTTCCAGTGTTAAGTCCAAGAAGAGAGAATAAAATGGGGGTATTACACAAGCAAGCGTGATGAAAGCAAATGTATAAAGAAGCAGATTGACCACCTCATGAGTCTTCTTGAGAAGAACAGCATAGGTGTCCCTTTGTCTATCAAACCATCTTCATCAACCCATGACCATGGAAAAGAGAGAAAGAATCAAGAAAGGAGAAAACAAAGGGGAGAGCCCTAGTTACAGTTGTACAGCCAACTCCTACATGGGTAATTGATTCTGGTAAATCACATCATATGGCCTCTTCACACGTGGATTTCACTTCCTTGGAGCCATGTGACACGTCCTTTGTACGATTGGGTGACAACTCTTCTGCACAGGTTTTTGGGTGAAGTGAGTGGAGAAACATTCAACAATGTTCTTCATTTTCCCTCATTGTCAACTAATCTCTTATCACTTTGCCAAATTAGTCACCTTGGTCAGGGCGTTGTGTGTTGAGTTCATGCCAAATTCAATGTATGTCAAAGAGTTGCACAGTGACAATATCATTGTAGTGGGGTGTTATCGATCATCAGACTCGGCTATATTCCTTCTCTCACTTTGTCCCTCCACATTCTTCATTAGATTCACTTGCAATAGATGTCATTTCTAATCCCGAGCACATTTTTGATGATGAGGACTTCTCTTCTAGCACAAATGACTACAGTAGTGATGGGGATTTACCTCCACTATCGCCTTGTCACCTTCCAAATTTTGAGGAGTTATTTCTTGATCCACCTACTTCTGGTCCATCGTTGACTTTTCAACGAGTAGGCACCTTGATTGAAGACTCATAAGACATCGGGCAATCTAGTACACAATTGCAGGGCCTTCCACGTTCCCTCTTTGTTGTTGCTTACGAGACGCCATCTCTTCATGGAGCAGTTGGTTCTTCTACTTTGCATGAGGAGTATAGTTCCTTATCTAGGAACCACACCTTGGATAGAGATCCATTAGCCACTTGGCGGACTCATTCACTTTTCCATGGTAATCCACTCCTCATTACATCTAATTCTTATCCTTGTACCTCTCAACAAATATATCAATGTTGTCCTGAAAGGCGTTGTGATCCAAAAAGCAGTGTTATGTCTTGGAACATAATTCCAGGCTTTGGAAAATCTGACACACACTTCATTGCTCCTCCTTCTGATCCACATTCACTTCAGGAGGCTCATTTGCCAAATACAGGGTGGCTACAGGCTGTTGTAGCTTCAAATGGGACTTTCTAGTCCTACCTTCTTTTCCTTTATCGCTTTTGGGAAAGAAAAAAATTCCCACTGGGTTTTCTCATTTTCTCCACTTTATAAGAGATTTGCATTGTATGTGGGTACCTCATCAAGAATTGTTGTTGCGACCCACCTTTCTTTTATACCCACCTAAGCTACACTTAAAGGGGTACTGGTGTAGGTTTTACCTACACGGTCTAATTAGCTTGTTCAGGTTAATCATAGGTTATTAGGGGAATGTACTTCGAGTCATTTTCTAATTGTGAGTTGAGTTAGTTACCTTTTTGGGTGACCTAATTTCTCACTATATAATGTAACCTCTTGTGCATGTTTTGGCTAATTAGCTTATGCACAAATGAAATGAAGACTTTTTTCTTCCCTTGAATGTTTTTGGATCTCACTACTCCATACAAATTTCTGCTTTGGGCATTCGATCCTATCTAGTCCCAATCCTCGATTGTGGACCACTCCGACAGACATCAATTCGTTGCCAAACTCCATTAGTTTTAAAATTCAGTTGTACCAAAAACAAATTGGGCACACAAATGTTTTGTCAGATTACATCAATTCAAACAACTAATGGCTTGTAAGCTCAATGTGTGTATATGTGCATATGTGTGTGTGTGTGTGGAAGACACCAATCCCTTGCCAAATTCCATTAATTAAAACTTCAATGACACCAAAAACAAATTGGGCATGCAAGTGTTTTGTCAGTTTGCAGTCATTCTATTATTCAATGACCTGAAAGTTGTCAAGCACAAGCATGTGCATATTCATGCACACATAATTTTATTAGTTCTAAAATTCAATGATGCCAAAAACAAATATGGTAATCAAATTTTTCATCAAAATTTAAAATGACTTGCAAGCTCTCACACACACACGTGGGTGTCTGCATTAATTTAAAAACTTGGTACACACACACACACACACACCCCACACCCACACACACACACATGTGGGTGTCTGCATTAATTTAAAAACTTGGTACATATATATGACTAAGTTTTTAAAACACACACACACATATATATATGTGGGTGTCTGCATTAATTTAAAAACTTGGAACATATATATGACTAAGTTTTTAAACTAATATGTATATAAATGTATACACATATCGTATATAAATAGATATGTATACATATGTGTGTGTGTATATAGATATATATAAGTTTGAAAATTCAATCATAACAAAAAAAAATTGGAGATTGTATCAGTTCTAGCATTCGATCACACAACTAAATTACAGGGTAAGGAAACAAAAATCATTTTACGAGTAGGCACTGTATGCAAACCTTTCCAACTCATGTAAAAGCGAAGGGAACTCATTGTTTGTGTATGGTAATTCTGAGTTCAAACATAGAATTTGGCAATTTGCTACTACTACACGTATATTTTGGTGAATCCAAGAATTTTATAAGATGGCAAATCTCAAAACTTTTGGTAAGTAAATAGGGAAAATCAAACAAATTTTAATTCTTTTCGTAGCTGGCGAAAAATACCCTGCTACAAAGCCAAATTCTTTACCCCGTGGTTGAAGGCTGCGACGCATAACCCTGTAGCCAATCCAAGCAGACACCCAATCAGCAATAGAGCCCATTCTGGAGGTGCCCCTTCGCCAAGCCTGTCGTGAGATCCGAAATGCCCAGAAGGCAACCTTTCCCTCAACAAAATCTTCCTAATCCATTCCCCCTTCTTGCTAGACCTCCTCCTGTCCAAATTTCGCCTGCTACCCCCTCCTCTCTGTGCACTCTCCAAATCAGATTCCGACGAGCCTGAGGATGACTGTGATTTTAACAGGATCTTCTGATCACCGTTATCCTCAGACATCCTGCAAGACGTTAGCCCTAATTTAGCCCTGAACCTGATCTAACCATGTGGGTTGGATCAGATCATTGATGACTAATTCTACAACGAAAAAACAAATAGATATTTTTGCAGAATTGTTTCCGGCCTGTCATGGATCGAATCTCAGGAATTTGATAAACCGCATACACTAATCCGGCAGTAACCTAGGGTTTGAATTGTCTTGCAGGAAATGAATCATTTCCATTGTGGTTATACATCAGATTGGAGGAGCTGGAAATCGGTTGCATAAATTGGCTCCTGATTATGCAAATTTCCGGTCATGCGGTTTCCGTGCTGAAATTACCTCCCGATTGTGCAAATTAGCTGTTAAACATTGAAATTTTCAGGTCGGTGGATCCGCAGGATGTCGCTGTCATAACATGCGTGAGTGCATACCTAAAAAAACCTGTAATCCGCCAATAATCTCGGATACCAAACTTAAATCTGCACTGTTTATTGATAATTTTATACCTATGGATGTGAGAATGTTGCCCGTTCGCGGTAGCACGTTTATCGAATATGCTTGTGTTATATAATTCAATTTTGTTTCTAGGCGAGAGACAAGAAACCTAAGTATGGAGCTATTAACAAATCTATATATATATAATATTGGATTCATTCTCGTTTGAATAATATATTTATCAATAAATTATTAGTTCCCGCCAAGGCACTTTAATTGGTGCAATTAGTTTGTTAATCGATAAAAAAAATTGATTTATTTTTTACATTTTCTAGAAGTTATAAAATTATTGACTGTATTTTATATGTTTTGTAAAATAGAATACAACGATTTAAATTGAGCATCTCTTAGTTCTAGTAGAACCTTCAAACCTATCAAAGAAGTCGCACTTACAATTTGTCTGTAAAAATTTGAAATTCGTTAATTACTTGACATTGTACAAATATTTTCAAAAATTGCAAAAAAAGGTCTTTGTTTAAAAATGCTCATGAGTCATATCCAATCGGTGATGGTGTAACAGTTCTTGGGTCTCCTAATAATTGGGAGGTCCAAGGTTCAAATCTCGGCTCCGTGTCAAGGCAACCTATTATCGAATCTGTGGGTTCACGATAATGTGGCTTAATCCGTGGGCTAGCCGAGAGCTTAAAAACTTTCATCCTTAGATGGTTCCACGGTCAGTGTGGGCTGGTGATGCCACAATGGGCTAGGGCCCTCTCCCTAGGTAACCTAACCAAAAAAAATGCTCATGAGTCATGTTACAAAGTTATAGTGTATAAGTACTTAGCAATTTGACAAATCCCAAAAAGTTGCAAATAATGTCCTTAAATTTTAATCCTGGTTGGTTATATCAATGGAGACAATTGAAATTTGACATTAAATTACAAGTTAAAGTTGTATACACCGTATTTTTTACACTTACTAGCCATTTCGTTTGTGCAAGGGTTGTTGATATGATTGGATTTGGTCATGTGGGCTATTGACCGTAGTCACCATATGCTTGCATTGTTTCTTCTCGTTGTTCAAACATTCTCCTCCTGTGTGGGTACCTTAAGGACCCTGGTTTTTGTGCACGGGCTAATGATGCATTCTCCTCCTGAGGGAGTGCCTTAAGGGACATGTCACTATTGAGGTATGATTGGAGATATGGGAATAACAAAAGGTGGTCATGTGGGCTATTGACCATAGTCACCATATGCTTATATTGACCATAGTCACTATTATCCCTACTTTCAAACACCTTAGACCTTCATCATCTACCCTTGTTTATAAGGTGTCGACATGAAGAAATTTGCGCCTTTTGGCTTTCATTCCCTTCGTTTTTCACCTCTTAACCTTAGGGTTTCTCCCAAGGCTGATGTCATTGCCCATGGGTGATGGCATTTGTTTTGGTTTTGCCATGGTCGACGCCATCACCCATGGGCGATGACGTTCACGCCTTGGCGCAAATAAGGTTTATATACCCCTATATTTTCTTATGACCAACCATCATCACTACAACTACTTAGAAATTACTTATTTACACTTGCACTTACTCTTACTCGCACTTGTTTTGCCCCTCCCTTCTTCTCTTTGGCAGGTGAGTTTGTGGAGTTCAAACCTCCCATTTAAAACTGTAATGCAACTTTGCCTCTTGGCATTTTATAGTGTATTGTTACATTTATCTAGTTGACTTTGGAGTCTTTGAGCTTTACCTCTTTTGCATTTGGGTCACCATAATGAGTTAGGACTAAAGATCTTATTGAGCTTTCCTTTTCTCATCCCATAGTGATTCTCTCTCGATGTTGTTGTCTCTAGGAAGGATTATGCATCAACAGTCATGCACACGCTACATGTAAGTATTTATAACCCTCATTAGTCTCTTATTTTGTGCATCATTATTGTGTGTTAGTCATTCATCGATATAAATTAGAGTAAATGTATGTTTGTTTTATTCTATCTCATACTATTACACCCCTTAGCTTTCTCCACCCCTTGGTTACCCTCTTTATTTTGAAATCCCAGTGGGATGCATATCTTTATCTTAGTTGTAGGCATTGGAAACCTATGGTTATCCTAGGGTTAGGTTTATTATCGTCTAGATTTACGACACTGATGCTTCCTGAGCACCTTTGTATCTGCACAATATGGACGGTCTTATATTGGATCCCTATATTTGAGAATCCCATTGGGAACCTCTCTTTTACCTATCATACACTTTGGTGAACCTAACGTGAATCTTACTTTGCTTTCAATTAGGCCATACTCACTCCTTTTTTATTTTTAATATTTTTTCCAAATGTCATTCATCACTGTGCAAAACCCTACAACACGATTGATCCGGTGTGCACATAAATTTCTCTTTATCGTGTCATCAGCCCTTGTGTGGACTCCCTACATGGTAGATCTTGTTCTGGATTTTTTTCATTTCATAATTAACCTCCCCTTGATGTCGTCAGCCCATGTGCAAGCTTACTGCACGATCAATCTTGTCGAGAAAAACAACTCCAGTAAATCTCCTCCAAACATCTTCACTTCATCATGGATTATTTACTCAGTGATTTCATTACATCTTCAATTGATCCATTCTTGTCCAATCATAATAACTCTCAAGATGATTGCCTTCCTAAGCTAGTTTTGCATTACGTTGATAATATTATTGGATGAGTTATGTTAGGAAGTCAAAGCATCCACCTCAAAACATGCAAACCATATCCAGCATCTAAAACCCCATTGTTGATACTAAAGAAGAAGGGGAACATAAAGATGTCCTTGAATCTAATTATACCCCTATTAAATAGAAATTTCTGCAACAATTTCCTTAGTACATAGGAGAGTCACCCAAAGTGCTATGTAAGCATCTCGAGGACTATATTTCTCAAGAGTTATTCTTCCATTGGGATAGTGACTTTAATGACTAACATGTTGTCAATTTCTTGCTTGACCTTTGTGCAAAGATTAGGATTCATCCTATAAGGTATTTTTCGGACAAGCTTTGCTCTTTTGATCAACTTAATCTGCATTGTCCCCAATGATGGGTGTAACCACCACATTTTACGGTATCCTCTTCCAAATATATTTTCATATTCACGTAAAAGTTCACTAATTTCACAATCTCCTATTTACTCCAATAGTTTCCAATTGTTGCTAGCTTTGGTGCTTCATCACTCCTTGTGTTGACATGTATATCCTTTAACATGTTATCTTATGGTTAACCTCATAGTTCCTTCTTATCGATGACCTCTTTGGATCCATAAGAGATAGCTACATTCAAACGATTGTTTTCCACCCCTTATTCTACCTATCATAGAGATTTTGTCTTACCTTTACGTGTCCAATTCCTCTTTATCCAAATTTCATCATCTTCCTTGCTTGAACCATTATTAGTAAAGTCTTCTTCAAACATTTTCAGGAGTATGATTCCTTTCTCCCTATGTAATGTTAGTAATATTTCCTCCATAATTTCATCATCGTTGGATATTTCCATTTTGATACTTTTAAGAGTATAATTCAACTCAGGGATTGTAGAGGTAGAAGAGAAAGTTTGTATGAACCCATTTCTTAGTTGCGCCCAAGAAGTGGTTTCTCGGTGTAACTCACAACCAACGTACCAAGATCATGCCCAAACACACAATGTGTGATAGAAAACATGCGTACACAAATTTGATTTGATTTTGTGTGTGGACTTGCCCATAGTTCTTCACATTTTTAAAGATGTTCTTCAGGTTTGGCGACACCACTATAGCTTGGGAATTTTCGTACCTCATTACTTTACTCAAACTTGATGCATATAGCTTCCTTGACTTGGTCCCATGTCTCCAATAATGAATTATGAGTGCCCCACCATCTTGTTGTGGTTCCTTTCAACAAATATAATAGGTAATTGACACATGCCTTATATGGTTGCATATAAGTTTCTATCTTTTACATGAAATATTATACATCTTCACTTCTACTAAATGATGGCGTAGGTTGGTTGTTTTTATTTCTCATCTTTTTGATATTCCCACCTACATACTTGGGCACTGGAGAAATTTATCATTTTTTAGCACGTTGAATCATGTCACAATCTATCCCAATTAATTCATACAAACCGCGAGGCCAATATTTGCAAGTTACACTTGTGGTATCTGATGTTGATTGATTTTAACTCTATGTAATCTCTCCTTCTGGCATTGGTTCATAGTTCTAAAACCCTATAGCCTATTGTAGTCACAAAATCATGCACTTTAGACATTTGTTTATTCCAGTTTCATACTACTATTTAGAAGGTTCTTGAGTGAATAAAGTACTAATTAACCCTCATCTTTTGGCCATCTTGTTTTATTTTATTTCATCATTAGCGTCCCTTTCAGCCACATGCCCAGTCTATTTTGGACATTTAACAGTGTAACAAGTGCCCCAATGATGATACAGGTCTCCTCGCAAGGTGTTCGGGATCCAGAAAAGCTCTCCGAGTGTGCGTTAACATCCCGCATGCCCCGCTTAGCCCCCGCGTCCTTTGTTTTTCCTTTTTCCTCTCTTTTCTTGGCCTTTTTGCTCTTCAGTGACGAAACCGCCGCCCTGCATGGGCGGCGGTCTCGTGACCGCCACCCTGCCGGCGGTCCTGTAACCGCCACCCTCAGAGCGGCGGTCCTTTACGCATTTTCCAGAAAGCATTTTAACGTGACTCACGTAAAAATCAACGTTTCACCAGCTTTCCTTGCCGACTTAGGCTTGCATTTATGTTTTTGGTCCCCTGGAATAGTGTTTGGCCATTGTTTATTGTTTTAGAGTTCAGTTTGGTTTTGATCTTTGGGTGAATGAAAAGCTATAAATAAATGGTTTGTGCACAAGCAAATGGTCTGCCCCTCATTCACTTTCATGCTCTGATTTTCATAGTTCAGTCTTTTATTCTGTTTAGAAGCCATAGTTTTAATTCCTTGCATGCTTAGTTAGCATTGTTCAGCTGTTGGTAAGCCACATACCCATCTTGTGCAGGCAGTACTGTTATTTCACCCAATCCATTGGAGTAGAATAGCTTAGGAAGCCATTAAAGTTGCAGGTTTTGCTCTTCAAACAGGATAGTTTCAGGTTCTGGACGCTTTATGTTGCATGACTCGCAGTAAATCCCGCTAGGAATTGCATAAGCCAAGCTCTGTACTCTTGCGCTATCCCTCTCCTACTCGCATTATATTCAGTCTGCATTCTGAGCTGCCTTTGTCCCAATATCTACTTCTGTTGATGCTAGCATTACACGCTTTTCTGGATTCACGTGAATACGAAAGAACGAGGAGATCACACTGAGGGGACAAGATCACACACACCATCGGATTCGCCACTGTTCTGCGGAATCCAGGTTCTAGCTTTCAAAGTTCTAGTTAGAATCATATCAAATAGAGTAGATAATTGCTTCATTTCAGTAAATTCTATTCTCGATATTTCCAGGGAAGCTGTGAGGATTGATAGTTTCTGAGAAACTATGATTCACTCCTCACTTCTGAGGTAGGATCGAGAATCTTGCAGATAGATTAGATGAGCTATTTTATTTGTTTAGAATAAATCTACAAATTACACAGGCAAATAACTACACTCGGTTATCTTGTTTGTTTTAAATTGTTATTTAGTTGTTATTTCTAGATACGTTTAAATAGCTGCTTTTCTTAAATTCTTAGAAAGTCTCATAGAGAAATAGAAGTTATATATGTTTTAGATTTATTCCACATAGTTAGAATTTGCTTTGTTACAGTTAGATTTACATTTTGTTTTGTATGACAATCACGGGACCTAGGGAGCCCAGGGAATACGTATTTGAGCCAATCGTGCCTCAACCCAACCTCGTCACAGCAATAGTTGACATAGACCAGAACCTTAGAATACAAGTCTTCCAAACAACAACAGATTTACGACTGATCAGCTCTCAGTTGAGAGGATTAAATATAGAAGACGACCAAGCACACACGTTTTGGTCAAATCAACCGAACTACAGATTACCCTAGGAAAACATTCACATGACTGTAGAAGGGTTCGAAAGAGAACAAACCTTTGGTTGTGATCCTTTGGTCCCACAGCCAGATGCAGGAGACACTCTCACAGACATAGATACTAGTTTAAGAATCCAGGTTGCACGAACGCCTGTGAGGTATTCTGAGAAAATCACGCAGTTATTAAGTCTAAACATAGAAGCTGAGAAAGCGTATGATTACTGGATACTAGGGATTAGGACTTGATTTCGTACATGACCATAGCAGGACCGCAACAACCAAGAGTCTACGGTTGTGATCCACAAATCCCGCAACCTAACGAATCCATAAGTCAATCAGATATAGACACTGGCCTATGCACACTAGTATTCCAGTCCACTCCACTTCCACCCATCATCATCGAACAATTGTCCTTACTAGATATAGCGGCTAACAAAGCTAGAGAATTCTGGACTAGGCCAGAGAATCGTCCGTAGAGTCAATTGTATTCATTACCCACCATATGACCTTATCTGGAGATATACACGAAACTATCCCAGGTCATTTTCCACGTATTCCACAACCCATAGATCGAATCACGCCAGAACTCGATATTGATTGGAGCCTTCGAGCAGTCATCCTTGCTGATCGATCTATCACACCAGTCCAAGTTAGAAGGGCCTTCTTTGCCTTAGATTCACAAATTCCATTAGTGCGTGTCGAAGACATTAGATTGCCTAACTAGTTCATTTGCATCCCACGCATATTCCATCCCCACCGGCTGTCTCGGCACGACCTCGGGAGGTCGGGTACGTGGAAGAGTTACCTGTAGATTCCCACGCTCGCTTGTCACTTTTCCGGCGTACAAAATTGGTGAACCCGACGTGAAACAAACAAAATTAGTGAAGCTGACGTAAACTTCCTACTTTCTAATTCGGAGTCATAGTATCACGAAGTTTAGTTTACTTTTCATCTTCTCCGCTCATTAGCCTTTCACAAATCACCTTCGCTCCTTCCCATTATTCTGCGGGTATTCATATACCCCCCGAATATGTCGGGATTCGATGCATATGGCAGACCCCTCTTGGGTCTTGAGGCATACTACGCCCAGCAAAATAGGCAATCATCACCCTCACTCTCGGTATGGGGGGACAACTACTCAACTAATCAGTTGTCAACACAAACTCCAAGAATCAGATATAATTCATCTTTTCAAACTGAGGAGTTAGATCAAACCCCTCGAACGCAACAAACAGAGCCTTCAGGCTCGAATAATATGACGTTTACCAGAGAATCTGGTTCATCTCCTCAGATGCTACTTAGACCACAAATTAGTAGGCAATCAGACCCATACCTGGTCTTAGATGATGAACAGTCAATACGTTATCCTAGGAGTGAACAACGCTCCCGGGGTATCTACCCACCTATAGGAGGTTTACAAATACAACCCGAGGTCTCTTTTCAAGAAAATACCTCTATGCCACTACATATAGGAAATACTCTCGGAGAAACTTGGCAAGATAGCGATCAGTTCATAGCAGGATATCACATGCCTATACAACACCAGGGTATACAACAAACGCCGCTAAGGCAAAGCACCGTGACTTCACCAAATGAAGTCATTTCAACGTTAGTAGAAAAAGTGAGAGGGTTAGAACTTGCTCAAGCAAGTCAAAATTCTCAGTTCATGCAAGCAGGAAGTTCCAATCCTCCATACCACCCTGGCCAAGTAGATCTCCTCACAGGAGTAGGCACGTTAGGCATGCCTCCTCAGTATCCACAACAAACGCCAACAAGGCCCATCATCTCTAACACCTTTCCTCCCGGTCTAGTATCAAACAATCCATTACTAGACAATACCCCGTCATACTTAAACATGTACTCCAAATCACCACAAGGAGATATGTTCTCCTCTCCCGGCATGTTTTCTCAAACACAGGGACTTCCCTATGCCCCTGCCAATGCATACGCTGCGCCGTATCAACAACCCATCCCACCACCACTCCCTCAGCAACCACCATCAATGGTCGAAACCTATGCGATAGGGACTTATTCAGAATATTTGAAAGAGCCCTTAGACTTCACCATACGAAGCGTCATGCTTCCAAGACCTCTTCCCGATTTACCCAAGTACAAAGGCGAGGGAGATCCAAACGCGCATATCAAAGCTTACGCTACAGCCATACGCGAACTACTCCCTTGGGATGGGGTTGTTGCTAAAATATTCCCCAAAACCTTGGAAGGCATCACTCTTGATTGGTATTATAGAATACCTGAGGCTTCCATCCATTCATTTAAACAACTCGTATCAGAGTTCATTAAGGCATTCGACATGAACAAGCTGTTAAGAACAGGAATCAGGGAGTTCTTACACATCAAACAAGAACACAACGAATCTGTCGCCCATTTCATCCAAAGGTGGCGTACAGTCCTTTATTCCTCGGCAAGTGCTCCAAATATGGATCAGATGGAACTATGTGATTTATTCCTTCATTCTCTCAGCAAAGAGGTGAAGGAAGAAGTCCAGAAGTTCCCACTAAAAACTTACGATGAAGTACTCGAGAGCGCTCTTCGAATAGATCAAGCAGCGATAGATAGTGGCCGTAAAACATATGGAGCAAACGGGAGGTTAATCACCCCCAATCAGAACACTACAAATTATCCCACTACCACAAACGTCAATCAGGGACCTAAAATCCTTAACAAAAATCGGGGTGTAACAACGGATGGAGTAACCGACCAGCCCAAGAAGGTAAATGTTGTCAATACTCCATCACAAACAAACAACCAACGAAACAACAACTTCACCCCGACAATCAATACAGTGGATTTTAACCATCCACAACAACAACAACAACAACAACGTGAAATCCCATACAAGGGCCAAGCCAAAACTCATTTGGTTATCAAAACCAAAAACAACAAATGCAAAACTTTAATCCTAATAGGCAACAGTTTGATCAGAATTTTAGGCCACAATATACACCAAACCAACAAAACAGGAATTACAATCCCAATTCATATTGTGGTTTCCACAAGATTCGAGGTCACGATACTAGAACGTGCCGTGACTACAACAAATTCATGCAACGTTTTCCAGAAGAACAAAGACAGTTCTTCACAGATTTGTTTTTGGCAGATCCCGTGTCACCGCCACCAAACACGCTCGCAGGGGCAGTTTCCCCTCAGAATGCTCCCCTCAAGATCTTTAACGATCCACTCCCAAATCATGATAGCAACAGGCTGAATCTAACTGGGATGAACAAGGGTGCAATGATGGGAAACAATGATCATGAAGCCTCGACTTCACTAAATCCATCAGTTGCGCCACAATTAGGAAATCAACCGAGACCCAAGATAGTCGGTTTGGTAGAACTAGACGCTGAACTACCTATCGAAGCTATAACAAGAACACGAGAGTATTTCTCTCAACCAAGCCCAAGTCATCTGCCAGAAACAGATAAGAGTCAACAAATAGTAGAAAAACCCGTAGGTGCCTATGATTTAATTAATGACCTAACAAAAACCTTCTCACACATTTCATTTTTGGACTTACTAAAGAACTCTCCTACTCACAGAGCTGCTCTTTTAGAAGCATTAGGTTTAGGTCATCTAATTAACATCACTCCACCTCCTGAAACACAAGTAAATCACGTAGATTTTGATATCCACCCTCCGGGGCAGCCGGACAAGGATGTCGAATTTATATTCGAAATAAGTAAAATGCCTACAGATGCTGAGATTGCACGCCGAGGTGATCCAGCCTTACACTTACAAGTATGGGTTTATAATAACTACGTAAAACGGGCAATGGTTGACGATGGGGCCGCAGTTAACATAGTCCCCTTCTCTTTCCTCCAAAAACTAGGATATGGGGAAACAAACTGTTCCACCACTCGAAATACATTGAGAGGCTATGATAGCCTTAAAGCCACTTCGATAGGAACTATAATACTACCGGTCACCTTAGGACCCAAAACAATCCTGACTGAGTTTTATATTATAGATCGGGAAACTAATTATAATATGATCCTCGGCCGACCATGGATACACCGAATGAAGGCAATCCCTTCTACTTTATTCCAAGAAGTAAGATTCCTGCATCTAGGAAAGGTATTTGTAGCCAAAGGCGATCCAAAACCTTTCGATATACACCTAGCTGACTTAAAGAAAAGACCAGGTGTGCACTCAGAATTTGAACTTCCAACAAACCAACTTAATAAACCCACTGACCCAAAACCAGAGGAGAAGTTGGTACCTACAACGGATCTTGAAACTATCAGCATAGCCAAAACAACCCCAACCCCCAAAGATAAGGCTAAAGAAATGGTGTCATTAGGGACTACTGCAAAAATCGTTGAGTTAATAGAACAAGATTTACCAATGTTCTTACCATTTGATTCAGTAGGCATAGGATATTCACTAGGTGTTGGTTCCCTTCCATCAGAGGATCTCTGCATGGTAGAAGTGGAGTGCGCAAACGCAGCAGATACCCCAACATCTATACTCCCGGCTAAGTATTGGACTCTCCATTTCGACGGAGCTAAATGCCGTTATGGAGCGGGGGCAGGTATAATTCTTACTTCGCCCGAAGAGAAAGTCCTACCATTTGCCTTTAAGTTAAATTTTGAATGCACAAACAACGGCGCTGAGTACGAAGCCCTCCTCCTTGGCCTCACCTTAGCCAAAAGAATTGGTATTGATAACATCAGAGTCTTAGGAGACTCGCAATTAGTGACAAACCAGGTTTCTGAAGTATACGAAACCAAAGCCGAACACTTGCAGCTTTACAAAGAAGCCGTATTAGATTTAAGCAAGGCATTTAACTTCATATCCATTGAAGCAATCCCGCGAGAGAAAAATCTTCTCGCCGATTCAATAGCAACTTCAGCATCGCGTTTTACTCCAAGCAATGAGTTAGAAGATACCCATTTCACGGTGTCCATTCGTGATGAATCATTGATAAAAACAATGACAAATCCCCTTTCAAGCGGAAGTGAATCTACCATCCTAGACCATGTTGATAGTGACATGGCCACTTTGGATTACTTAAACACCTATGCAGCACTACATCTCTCCTATCATATGCTAGATTTGTCCTTGATTCCACATTCGTCTTCCTATTTCGGAAATCCCATGATGGATCTCCCCTCACAAATGGAACCTAGCATATACGCAGTAGAAAATGGGGATGATTTGGATTTGCCTCCAGCACCACCTGAGTTTGAAGAGGGTAACACCTCTTTAATTGAGGAAACAATCGATGTCAACATCGGGACAGATGATGAACCAAAAATCTTGAAATTAGGATCATCCTTAACCCCAGAAGAAGTAGAGATACACACTCGGATCCTCAAAGAACATCAGAAGGCATTTGCATTTAATTATAAGGAGATGACAGGAGTCACACCCCACATTGCGGTGCACAACCTCGTCACTAAATCAGATGCAAAGCCAGTTAAACAAAAATCAAGACCCATGAAGCCCAAGGTAGCTCTCATGGTAAAGGAGGAAGTAATAAAACTCCTCCAAGTAGGATTTATCAAGCCAGTCGACTACTCCCAATGGGTATCGAACATCGTTCCCGTTCTCAAGAAGAATGGAAAGATACGCATCTGCATAGATTTCTGAGACATCAACAAAGCATGTCCTAAGGACGACTTCCCGTTACCATCTATCGATGTCATTGTTGATGCAACAGCTGGATTTGAACTTTTGTCTCTCATGGATGGATTCTCGGGATACAATCAAATCAAAATATCTGAGCAAGATCAAGCTAAAACTACATTTATAACTCCTTGGGGAACCTATTGCTACGTTGTTATGCCATTCGGTCTCAAGAACGCCGGTGCTACATACCAGCGAGCTATGACATATATATTCCACGATTTAATTCATAAAATCATGGAATCCTACGTTGATGACTTGTTGGCTAAGGCCAAGAAGCGTTGTGACCATCCAGAAGTACTCCGCGTCATTCTTTCACGCCTAATAGAATACGGAGTCACACTAAATCCAGAAAAATGCGTCTTTGGCGTAACAGGAGGAAAGCTCCTAGGTTACATCATATCGTCACGAGGGATAGATGTTGATCCAACCAAAATTCGGGCTGTCCTCGAAATGGTCCCACCTTCGAATGAATCTGGAATCAGGTCATTTCTCAGAAAGCTGGGTGCAATACGAAGATTCATCCCAGACTTGAGCTTCGCCGTTCATCCAATCAACAATTTACTCAAGAAAGACTATAGCATTGATTGGACCGAAGACTGCAATGAAGCCTTTGATGCAGTTAAGCGTTTCCTGTTGTCACCACCTACGCTAATGCCACCTAAGCTAGATCACCCGTTAATTCTATATTCACGAGCTACCAATGTCTCATTAGCTTGTATGTTGGCCCAAGAGGACGATGACAAAAGAGAACGTGTGATTTATTTCATTAGTCGAACGTTACTTGACTATGAAACACGTTATACACAGGCAGAACGAGAATGCCTTGCCATAGTCTTTGCTACTAAATGCTTAAGACACTATATGCTGAATCAAGAAACGAGGGTCATGGTAAAAACGGACCACTTACGAACTTTCCTCACACAAGGGTCATTGTCTAAAAAGGCTGGACGTTTTATAACCTTAATGGGAGAATTCGAATTAACGTTTGTAAATCAGAAGTCAGTTAAGGGACAAATCATTGCGGATTGGTTAGCTGATAACCCATTAGATGGAGGTGATCTAGTAGATTTAGATTTTCCAGATGAGTGCGTATACTACATCGAAACCCGACCTTCTATCTCTGAGTGTCCCTGGTACACTGATATCATTAATTATATCATGGACCATACATACCCAGAAGGAGCTACACCACAACAAAGAAGGCGGTTACGTATTATCGTAGCCAAATACGTCATTATAGAGCAAGTGCTCTATCGAAAAGCGTTCGATGGAATGCTCCTAAGATGTGTCGACACAGAAGAATCCAAGAAGATTCTCCATGAATCCCACAGTGGAATATGTGGAGGCCACTTCGGTGGCCATGCCACCGCTCGAAAAATACATCGAATGGGCTATTTCTGGCCCACTCTAGAACATGATGCAATAGAGTTTGTACGCAGGTGTCATAAGTGCCAAGAATTCTCCCATGAGATTCATATGCCGGCACAAGCTCTGCAACCAATCGCTACTCCATGGCCCTTTTCTACATGGGGCCTGGATTTGATAGGGAAATTCTCTCCCTCGTCTACAGATGGCCACAATTTTATAATCACGGCCACTGAATATTTCACCAAATGGGTAGAGGCTATGCCTCTTACTACTGTACCTGGTTCTGTAATCGCCAAGTTCATTTTAAACCAAATCATTTGCAGATACGGTATCCCGCAAATCATTATCTCCGATAATGGAACTTCTTTTAAGAATGAAGAGGTTCGCGAACTATGCAACAAATTTAAGATAAGCCATCATACGGCTTCCTTGTATTACCCTCAAGCCAACGGACAGGCTGAAGCGACAAACAAGACACTGAAAGCCATTCTTCTTAAAACTGTGAAAGAAAACAAACGAGATTGGCATTTGAAGTTATATCCGGCCTTGTGGGCCCACCGAACCTCAATAAAAACACCAACGGGAGCAACTCCTTTCTCACTAGTGTTCGGGGCAGAGGCAGTTCTCCCACTCGAGGTTGAAATACCCAGTCTCCGCATTTCATTACAAGGGATTCTGGATGAAGACGCTTACAGAGAAGCACGTCTTTCTCAACTAGAAAGCCTAGATGAAACTAGGTTAGATGCTGAACAGTGACATAGAATCTATGCTGACCGGATGTGCCGGCAGTACAACAAGAAGGTCTATGAACGCGACATATACGAAGGGGATCTAGTTCTAAGACTAGACAGCCGGATCGACAAGAAGACCGGCGAAGGAAGGAAATTCCGGCCCAAATGGTTGGGCCCATACCGAGTCATGAAGGACTATGGAAATGGTGCATACCTCTTATGTACGCTAGAAGGTGAGGAATTTGGCGAAACAGTCAATTCCCTTCACCTCAAGCGGTTCTACGCATAAGCAGCTAGCACTACTTATATATATTTACATTGCATCTTCATATAGATTAAGATCATTTTGTCCACCTGTTTCTTACATAAATGGTGATCAAGGAATCTATTCTCAAAGCAATTCATAGCAAACTCATGATGTTGTTGGCATAAACTCTTTAATCATACCTCTCCATTTTCATGATATCATCAAATTATCTCAGAATCTTTTATCAAATAAAATCAGAAATGACAAAGTCTTAACGGTAACCATACCAAGATCTGCAAGTTTATTCTCACTTTGATTTCTTCTTAGGGCAGGTGTCTTACCTATGGTCTGTTCTAGAAGCTTCATGGTGTCACATCTATCCCATATGTATATCTCTTTGGAAATAAACACATACTGACATTTTACTCAAATAAACAAGTCAAAAAGTGATTAAACAGAAAATTTTAATTTTACACATTTCCTTGCCCCACCAACCTTCGGTGATGAGCTTGCGTCTCTTACTAGTGACGTAGGGTTGGGAAGGGATGGAAATGCCCTTACTCGCCTATACCTTGCCCACGGTGATAAACCCACGCTTCTTACTAGTAGCATGGGGCAAAGTGTAGGGGGTCCTCTTGACAAATAAATGCAAATGATCATATGAAAACAATTCAAAACTTTGAAACTTTGAGTCAAAAACAAATGAATCAGATGTTCAAAATTCCAAGAGAGTTAAAATCCTAAAAAAAACCAGATTTTGTCTACTATGTGGCCATCTACGGATCTAAGTCTAGATAAACCGCAAAGTAAGTTGCATTCTAAACTATGAAGTCACTCGGGTAGAGTAAGCTTGTAGCTTCCAATTTGGTTCCACTAAAGCTTTGTCTGTCTTTCATCACTATCATTTCAGCTACACCTCATAACTTGTGCCCTTTCTAGCTCTCGGTGATGAGCCCTCGCATCTTACTAGTTGCGTGGAGTTAGGAGTGGGGCAAGTTAATCTGTTCATCATACTGGTTATATTCATCACTTTGCAAAACAAACATGAGATATCAAAAATTGCTTACGGAAGCTAAGATTCAAAATCACATTATATCTACATATATCAGCATCATGAAATACACAAAAGGAAACAAACATTTGCATCATTTGTTCTCCATTGCATACATTCTAAAAAGCATATAAACATACATCGTAGTATACACAAAGAAACTGGAAATAGAAAGGAAACCATGAGTGCCAAGATTTTGATCCAAAACGAATGCATATATATAAATGATCAACGTTTATATACAATGCCATCATGCACTAAGCATGGTCAAAATGCTCAAAGAGCCCGTGATATACAAAGAATATATAATACAAAATACACGAGAGCCAAGTGGCCTCTCAATCCCTACGCGACCCCTCCGAAGGTGCACGCCCGCGCCTAGGACTCCGGCTACGCCGGCGCTCTGAATGTACGGAGGGCTCAGGATCCCGAGGAGTAGCCACGGTCTCACCGCGAGAACGGCTCCTCATAAGATGCTCAGCCGTCCTATAGCCCGCTAGCTCGGTGCGAAGGGTCGATACCATCCTGGCCACATGCCAGACTGGAGCAAAAACGTCGGTATGCCTACCGGCTGCTGAAGGCTCCCCAGCATCTACGGACAGCTCTGCACGTGTCCTATCCATGGGGATCATCAGGGAATCGGTACATACCCTGCGGATCAAATCCCGCCACTCATCAACAGTCTCTGCAAACAAAGGAGAAAACGAATTAGAAACTAAGCAAGAGGCTAAAAGATACAAAATAGCAACTAAGGAGAGCCTACAAATAAACATTAAAAAGGAGAAAGGGTAACTTACTCGGATCACCAGGCCTCCAGGATGGGTCACTGGGGCCGGCACCTGCCGCGGATGCCGCTGCCGACTGAGGGGCTGCTCCTGTGGCAGGAGCAACGTGTCGCCCTGCAACGGACTCATCCTCTCCACCATGGCCCTGGGAGAGGGGCTCCTCTGAAACTAGAGTATCCCTCTCTGCGCTCTACTCAGCCCTCTCTGCCTGCATAATGTCCTGAGTGTCATGCCACTCAGGATCGCTGTCCTCGGTCTCCTCCTCTGTCCCTCCCTCTGTGAACTCCTCAGACTCGGAGTCAATATCAATAGGGTCATCGCTGCTATGAGCAGGACCCGCAGCAATCTGAAGCAAAGGTGCCCGAGGCGCACCGGCTCTCCCTCTAGCACGAACTATCCTCCTGGCTGCAATAGGAATGCCAGGAGTAATCACTGTCCAACCTCGGCCTCTAGGCCCCCCTCTGGCCTCACGAACTGATCTGTAAACTGGCGCCACTGGGGGAAGCATACCCGTGTATGGTAGGCCAAACTGCTGAGGAACTCAGCCAAAGGGGTGCACCTCCACTCGTCCCACTCTATCGATAAGCTGCCCTGTGGTGGAGCAGGAGATCAAAGTAAGAGTCTCCTCGCCCCATATGCCCGCCATGGTCTGATACGGTGTCGCCTCCATGTCGGCAGTAGTCAGGGAGGCAACTGGCTGATGAGGTGCTCTAAGCACCGACATGTCTGTCCATCTGGCTGCCCTAACAGCTCCAGGATCTGCCACCTCCACACCCCTGCCATAAGGGATGAAATGCTCATAAACCCAACTCATGACTAGAGTCGGGTGGCTCAATGACTGTCCCTGTAAACGGACCACCCTGTATAGATCATGGTAGGTGGTCCCAAGAATGTCTGCTCCCCAAGCGTATATCCAGCCGTGCCCCTCTATCTGTGCAATAATGGGGGCCCAGCAGTATAACAATGTGTCCCCTCCCTTGTCCCCGATCAATCTCGAGGCAAGGATCCCCATGATGGCCTGTCGAAATATGGGGATGGGAAAAGAAGGAATGGATCGAACTCTCACCCCCTTCTTCGACCCCGTGGAGATGGCTGCATCTCCCATATAAGTCGCCCACTGTGCAATCTGTGCCCGTGAGCCCGCTGTCTCCAAAGTGAGTCACCTCCCGATGATCGGGACCCCCAGAATGCGGTAGACATCCTCCAATGTAATGGTCCACTCGCCACGGACCCCTGGCAATCGGAAGGTGTTCCGATCTGCATCCCAGTAAGAAAATAAGTCACAAAGGATGTGACTAGATGGTGCAACATGGGGCACGCGCGATATGCGCAGTATACCAGCCCTCTGAAGTGTGTCCTCCTCATCCTGTGAGAGGGCATCTAGTACCCCTGAGAGCCAATCACACTCTCTCTCTCTGCTCCATCGGATGTACTCCTCTCTCGCCTGCATACACCCAAAAACACACAAAACAAAGTAAGTTAGCATCCAGGCAATGCTGAGAAAGTCATAAAAACACGTAGAAATGCTAAAAATACAAACACAATCTCAAAAACAAGTTCTTTTTGCATTCTGTGCAAAACCGCCGCCCTGAGCAGGGAGGCGGTTTTGTAACCGCCGCCTTAAAGGGCGGCGGTCATGTAACCACCGCCCTGAACAGGGCGGCGGTCATGTAACCGCCACCCTGGCCAGGGCGGCGGTCGTGGTCCGAAAACCCACGCGGGTTTTTAACCTAAAAAGGCTTAAAAAGTGCAAAAAATGGCCTTTTAACCTAAAAAAAGAACCTACCCAGTAGGCGCCCCCCCTAGGTGGACCTGTTAACACTAGCATTTTCAAAAATGACCCCCCCCATTGCAGAGTATTTAGCATTTCAAAATTAAGGGGGGAAAACAATAAACTGAAGAAAACTAACCTGTGATCGCTGAGGTCGGTGTTCCGCACGTGGAGGCATGATCACGATCTCGCTGCGAACGTTTCGACTCTACTCACGCAAGAAACCGTCACCGTGGGTCCCAGAGCTCAAAATCAATCAAATCGACTCGCGCAAATGAATAGGAAAATGGGCCCACTTTCATATATATAGCACTCTGTTTTGTTTTAAAAATGACTTTTTCACAGGTTTGGAGCGCTGATGGAGGTAAGTTCCTATCCCCGCACAAATGGTACGTTCTCATTCCCTGTTATTCTTAGTGTTTATTTTTCGAACTATTGTATCTATCTGCACTTGAGTTCTCTTTTCATTTTGCAGGTAGCGGGAATTTTGGATGGCGTCATTTCAACACACGGACGTGTCAGGTATAACTTCTAATTTCCCATTTCGGGACTGCCATACTCGGACCCACCGTTTTACGCCTCTTCATGGCTAAAACGCTTCTCCGAGGGGGCAATATGTACGTACCCAAAATTGTAAGGTACTGTACTGCCGGAACAGTGTAACAAGTGCCCCAATGATGATACAGGTCTCCTCGCAAGGTGTTTGGGATCCAGAAAAGCTCTCCGAGTGTGCGTTAACATCCCGCATGCCCCGCTTAGCCCCCGTGTCCTTTGTTTTTCCTTTTTCCTCTCTTTTCTTGGCCTTTTTGCTCTTCAGTGACGAAACCGCCACCCTGCATGGGCAGCGGTCTCGTGACCGCCACCCTGATCAGGGCGGCGGTCCTTTACCGCCGCCCTGCTCAGAGCGGCGGTTTTACCAGAAAAGCGTTTTAACGCGACTCACATAAAAATCAATGTTTTCACCAGCTTTCCTTGCCGACTTAGGCTTGCATTTATGTTTTTGGTCCCCTGGAATAGTGTTTGGCCATTGTTTATTGTTTTAGAGTTCAGTTTGGTTTTGATCTTTGGGTGAATGAAAAGCTATAAGTAAATGGTTTGTGCACAAGCAAATGGTCTGCCCCTCATTCACTTTCATGCTCTGATTTTCATAGTTCAGTCTTTTATTCTGTTTAGAAGCCATAGTTTTAATTCCTTGCATGCTTAGTTAGCATTGTTCAGCTGTTGGTAAGCCACATACCCATCTTGTGCAGGTAGTACTGTTATTTCACCCAATCCATTGGAGTAGAATAGCTTAGGAAGCCATTAAAGTTACAGGTTTTTCTCTTCAAACAAGATAGTTTCAGGTTCTGGACGCTTTATGTTGCATGACTCGCAGTAAATCCCGCTAGGAATTGCATAAGCCAAGCTCTGTACTCTTGCGCTATCCCTCTCCTACTCGCATTATATTCAGTCTGCATTCTGAGCTGCCTTTGTCCCAATATCTACTTCTGTTGATGCTAGCATTACACGCTTTTCTGGATTCACGTGAATACGAAAGAACGAGGAGATCACACTGAGGGGACAAGATCACACACACCATCGGATTCGCCACTGTTCTGTGGAATCCAGGTTCTAGCTTTCAAAGTTCTAGTTAGAATCATATCAAATAGAGTAGATAATTGCTTCATTTCAGTAAATTCTATTCTCGATATTGCCAGGGAAGCTGTGAGGATTGATAGTTTCTGAGAAACTATGATTCACTCCTCACTTCTGAGGTAGGATCGAGAATCTTGCAGATAGATTAGATAAGCTATTTTATTTGTTTAGAATAAATCTACAAATTACACAGGCAAATAACTACACTCGGTTATCTTGTTTGTTTTAAATTGTTATTTAGTTGTTATTTCTAGATACGTTTAAATAGCTACTTTTCTTAAATTCTTAGAAAGTCTCATAGAGAAATAGAAGTTATATATGTTTTAGATTTATTCCACATAGTTAGAATTTGCTTTACTACAGTTAGATTTACATTTTGTTTTGTATGACAATCACGGGACCTAGGGAGCCCAGGGAATACGTATTTGAGCCAATCGTGCCTCAGCCCAACCTCGTCACAGCAATAGTTGACATAGACCAGAACCTTAGAATACAAGTCTTCCAAACAACAACAGATTTACGACTAATCAGCTCTCAGTTGAGAGGATTAAATATAGAAGACGACCAAGCACACACGTTTTGGTCAAATCAACCGAACTATAGATTACCCTAGGCAAACATTCACATGACTGTAGAAGGGTTCGAAAGAGAACAAACCTTTGGTTGTGATCCTTTGGTCCCACAGCCAGATGCAGGAGACACTCTCACAGACATAGATACTAGTTTAAGAATCCAGGTTGCACGAACGCCTGTAAGATATTCCGAGAAAATCACGCAGTTATTAAGTCTAAACATAGAAGCTGAGAAAGCGTATGATTACTGGATACTAGGGATTAGGACTTGATTTCGTACATGACCATAGCAGGACCGCAACAACCAAGAATCTACGGTTGTGATCCACAAATCCCGCAGCCTAACGAATCCATAAGTCAATCAGATATAGACACTGGCCTACGCACACTAGTATTCCAGTCCACTCCACTTCCACCCATCATCATCGAACAATTGTCCTTACTAGATATAGCGGCTAACAAAGCTAGAGAATTCTGGACTAGGCCAGAGAATCGTCCGTAGAGTCGATTGTATTCATTACCCACCATATGACCTTATCTGGAGATATACACGAAACTATCCCAGGTCATTTTCCACGTATTCCACAACCCATAGATCGAATCACGCCAGAACTCGATATTGATTGGAGCCTTCGAGCAGTCATCCTTGCTGATCAATCTATCACACCAGTCCAAGTTAGAAGGGCCTTCTTTGCCTTAGATTCACAAATTCCATTAGTGTGTGTCGAAGACATTAGATTGCCTAACTAGTTCGTTTGCATCCCACGCATATTCCATCCTCACCGGCTGTCTCGGCACGACCTCGAGGAGGTCGGGTACGCGGAAGAGTTACCTGTAGATTCCCACGCTCGCTTGTCACTTTTCCGGCATATAGTGCCCTAGTCCCACTAAGAGTGCCCCGGTCCTTTTCACACTTTCCTGCCACTTTTTGGGCTCTTTATAACCGTTTGGCATCTTTATTTTTCTTATGGATCAGCCTTTTCGAGGTTAATTACGAAATTAGATCAAGAGAACCCTATAAATATAAAGTTATGAGACCATAATGAGGGACATAACATCACTTACTACTATCACTACCATCTAGAGTTGCATCCAACTATTGCATTGGAGATCACTTGCATCCACATAGCTCCATCATCAATGCACAAGGGCTAGGACATCTTGCATCACACTTCATAGGGGGGATTATATTATATTCCATGCACACATTTTATTACATTTTATACACATAGTTATTGTTCACTACTTCACAAAGTATGACTGGCACAAGAGCAACCTAGGGCATGTTCAACACACTTGCACATAAAATACATCCAGAGCTTTGAGATGTAGTGCAGTACTCAGTTAGTAAGTCCACCATTGTGGCCACTGAAGATCATTATGAACCCCTTCATATGACAGGTTATTATTTTTTAGGGTTTGATGTTTGTTTTGGGGTCTTACAGGTCTATTATTCAACTTTGAGTATTGACAACATTCAATGCAGGACAATGAAGTTGATGTGACACACAATCGAGGGTTTTGGAACACCTTCCGACCTTGTAAAAACCAATTTCAGAGCTTTCATGCAGACCAGGGCACCCAAATTGCATACCAGAGCACCTGTAGGTGCCCCAGTCCTCTTCTAGGTGCCCCAGTCTAGAGAAATAGTCCAGATCCACTCTTTTCAAGACTTCTGCATAGTCATTCCTGACTCCTGATTTTTCTAGTTACCTTTGCGACACTCTTCCGATAGTCATCTATTATCAGCTGAGTTATTTCCTCACTCTCTTTAGCACATTAGGGTTAGCATTTCCTTTTGCATAGTTATTTAGCTTGTTTGCATACTTCTTTACTGCATTTATTTATCTTTATTTACAGTTGTTCATAGCTTAGATTAACTATCTATATACTACTTAGTCCATTTTTAGTTAATCATTTTGGTGAACCCGACTCAATCATTCACACGTTTCTAGGTTCTTCCTTTCATCCATTTTCATTCTAGGGTTTATTTTTCTTCATCATGTCTCACTTCTCATGAGGATTTTACCAAATATCATCTTAAGGCCATCAACAATCACCTTGTTGAGCATCCTCAAGATCTAGATTTACTTTTACATGTTGCTCATGAGGAAGCTACTAACTTGGCGGAACTCACTTGATTTTATAGCCATACCCACTTTTGTTGTCCACTCAACCACTCTACTTCTACTCTTTCCTCAAGATTTCTACTATTCCACGATTTCTTCCTACTCCTACCAATCAAATTCTTACACCCTTAGTTTCTCATGTATGACAAGTCTCATCTATTGGCAATCAAGACCTAACTTCTCTTTATCACGACCTTCAAGCTCAAATTCTATAAGTTACAACAAACTAATTCACATGCATCACCATCTTTAGATTCTACTTTGTTATTGATACTCCATTCTACCTACCATCTCTACTTATCTATGCTTCCTCCTAAATTTTTCACCCCTAAGCTTCCCATTTTCAATGGGCATTGATGACCCACAGGAACATCCTTAGAGCATTTCATGTCATTTTGTCTTGACTTCATAGATGATCATATCCTTTTAGCCAAGATATTTCCTCATAGTCTCCATGATTATGCAATGCATTGGTTTTACAAGTTACCTGTTCACTCAGTAACTTCCTTTACACATCTAGTTGATGCATTTCTTACTCATTTTTCTATCAATATCCTCAAGCAACCGCTCTAATATTTCTTATGCCCAATTAGCACAACTTAAACAAGGCTCAAATTAACACCTCGCTAACTATGTTTTAAGGTATAAGAATAATTTAGCTAAGATGACAAATTTTTTTAAGAATCTGAGCTTTAGGATTTATTTATTAAGAGTCTATTACCACCTATCAAGAGAGTGTTCTATTTCGAATCCTCTCCTTCATTTGATCAACTTTCTCATACTCTTAATATTTGTGAGACTAAACTCCTATCCATAGGAAAACTTAAGTATCAAGAACAGACTTCATCTTCCACTTGGATTTTCCTAACAAGATGCCATTTAAACCTTCTACAACTAAACCAACTGACACTAATAGTTATTATCAACACCACTTGCTCCTTCTAAGGAGGTTCAACCACAACAACCTTGACGCACACATTTAGTGCACCCTTCCCATGGCTCCACATATTATATTGAAGACAAATTCTTGAAATAAACCTTATTACACTTCCCCCTCCCCTTGAGTTAGACCCATCACGACCAAAAGGTAGGAACTACAATGAGAACTTTCACTACAATTATCATCAGATGTGTAGGACATTATACTAAATTGATTGCCTAAACTTATGAATAAATCATCCAAGAATTAATCAATAACAACAAACTAGAATTTCCCAAGTCTTCTAACTCTCCATGTCCCAACCAATGATAAGGGATAAACTCAAGATTTTTAACAATGACTCTCAACAACGTGATAAGAAGACAACAAATTCTTCTGCTAATCATGTGTATCATGTGATATCGCCTCCTGAGCTCAGGATCTCTATATTTCTTAGTTGTTAACACTGAAGCTTCACCAACAATTATTTCCTTTTCTAATCCCTCGATTATCATGCACCAAGTTTACATCTAATAATTTACACATCCATGCATCTATTGGCTCAACCTCCATCAACATTACTAAGGTTGACCCATCATGGCCCATTAGTGCATGTTCTATGTCACTCCTTAAGGCTATCAGGTATCCTAAATATCACAAATTGAATATCCCTTTGTACAACCCTTTAGTGTTGTTCAAGATGCATGTTACAGTTGGCCCACTTACTATGCTTGTCCCTTTCCTTGTTGGAAACATAGTTGAGGGATGCAACATGCTTCTTGGTCTCAATTGGATTCATCACTCTCAATCTATCATTTTTATGAATCATTTGTGACTCAAATTTATTTACAATAACAATTAGTCATTTCTATTGACAGTTGTCCCTCCATCTACTCCATTGTCATCATCTCCTCATACAATAGCTATGTGTGCACATCTACATTACTTCTATCTAGTGTTGAAAAATCACATTCTATGTTTCTCAAAGCACAGTCTACTCCTAGTTCACCTACTCGCATGTATCATCAACATGACTGCATCATTCTACTAGTCCTACACATCAGCATAGGCCTATTCCTAGGACAGTCACTGTATCACTGGCATAGATCACCACCTCATTTTATTCCACATGGCAATTTCTCATCACCTTCAACATTCAGCATCACATAGATCTCCATCACCACACATTTTACTACACCATGACCTTCTTCATATATTCATCCCTCACATGTGCATAGACTTCATTCACCAACTACAACATTTGTCTACCATACCACCACTATTAGAGCATGGTCCTACACTTTCATCCTCGCAAACATCAGATGGAGGACCTTCTTCCTTCACTATCATTGGTTAGTTCATTCATTTCTACACATGCTTGGGGGGCATAGATTACACTCCACCTTCCCACCCCCTCATTTTAGCATAGTCACATCTATCATCTTTGCATTTATACATTCATATCCTTGCATATTTATTCATCACTACATGTTTAGCATCATTACCCAGATGATGCACTCTTGTGCTTGGTTCACACTTGACTATTGAGGGATTACTACTACACTGAACCCCACACACTACACTATAGGAATTATACATTGTGTTTCATCACACATTGTGCATCATACACCATACATTCAACATGTACCCTACAAACTTTTTCACATTTGCATCATTCATACTATTACACATTGATAGTCTTCCATTTTACATATAACATACTTATATCATCCACACATTATATCATACGTTATTCATCTTATGCATTACATACACTATTAGGCTATCTACGCATATTCTATACATAGGCATTATATCTCACCTTCATACACTGCACATTTCTATATCATACATTTTCTACATATTATACTAGTCTTCATTACACTCAAGTCTAGCCTTATTCCATCTTACACACCACATTTACTAATCTATCTACATATATTACATTGCACATTATACATTACATTTTACACATTTCTACACATATTACTTGCATTACCATTCTACACACCGATATTTACATATTCTACTCATCACATGGTCATCTTTTCTTATTACATATATTACATTGTCTTCTACTTGCTACACTCACCACCCTATGACGCACTTTAGTTCCTCGATCCATACTCGAGTTCGAGGGTTTACCAATCAAATGGACCTTACACTCATCACCATGTGACAATCCTAGGCTAGTGACATACGCTTTAGGCTAAATCATCACCTATTCTATCATTTTATAGTGGTATACATTTTATGTTACATCACTACTCCCTCCTTTCATCTTGTAGTGACATACACTATAGGCTATGAATTACATTAATCATCACCTATTCTATCATTTTGTAGTGACATACACTTTAGGCTAAATCACCACCTATTCATTTCATTTTGTAGTGGTATACACCTTAGGTTACATCACCACTTCCTCATTTCATCTTATAGTGATATACACTTAGGTTAAATCATCACTTATACATTCATCTAGTTGTGATATACGCTTTGGCTATAGGGTTCACGCACACATCATTTTTGGGTCGCATCTCACCACTACACCTACACATTCATCACAACGTGTTAGACACAACATTCTACTCGACCATTTCCTGATGACGCACTCTCATTTATGGTTCATTCTTGACTGTTGAGGGGGAAAATAAAATGAACCTCATTGCATACATTTCCATTCACTTAGGGGGCATGCGGACTCCTATCATTCCATCTTGCATTCCATTCCATCCATCCACAACATATTGCATTGTCTTGGGGGTATTTACTCTTGTTTACTAGTGTTTTACATGATCAATTTACTACACATGTTAGATTGATTTCTTATATGTCATTATCTATACCATCCACACATGTGCATTCACACTTTGTCTAGTTGTGATCACAGATACAAATCTTTACACATAGCATGGATGTTCACCTTCTACCCTTCCTACATTGGTCACTGGGGGCATCCACATTCATCTCTCACAGGTGTTATTGTTTCATTTTTGTACTTAGCACTCTACATTACTTGGTTATTCACACTTTTAGACATATTGGTTATTTCTCTAACATGCTAACGGGTGTTTCATGTGCAACACTTGTTTTGCAGGATTACATGTTTCCATGACTACTTCTTTTACTTATTTGTTACTTGTCTGTCATTGGTTGCTTCTTGTATGCGGGCCTTGCCCTATGTTTGGTGTGCACACTTGTTTATTTTTTGCAGCCATGATGGCCTTGCGTGTCTTACGACATCATGAGTGATGTCCCATGTTTGCAACCCACTTTTTGTGGCTTACTTATCTTCTTGCGTGTTTACACTACTTTGTTTGGTAGTTTTTACATTGTTTGTGTACTTTACACTTGTCTTCTACATGCATGTGTTTTCATACTAACACTTGTCTTTGGCTATGCCATCCTTGTTTGTGAGTGCCTTGGTTTCTACCAAGTGCATTCCCTTCCCCCTGTAGGGCATAGAGTTACAGAGTACATGTGGTTGGTCCTCTTTTGGGGTTGCATTCTCCTATCAGTGACGTCGCATGCACCCCCAAAGAGGGGGGCATCATTTGGGGTTTTTCTACATACTAACACAGATTCTACACTGGTTCGGTTCAGTTATACATAACGAGTGGGTTCAGAACCAGTCTATGAACCCCATACACAATGAATTTTATAGGACATGGTATCCTTAGCATTTTGGGAAGTAGTTACAGGCTTGGAGGTTACAGTGGGTGTGCCTCTTTACACTACTTCGTCCAGTGGCATCGGATTGCCCAAAAAACTAGGAAGGTATAGAGATCTCTTCACACACATTCAGGGAAGTAGTTAGAGCTTGGAGGACATAGAGAATTTCCTCCCTACACTTCTTTGGCCAGGGTGGTGTGACATCACCCAAAAAACTCGTAGTATAAGATATCCTTCTACACTCTTTCTCGACATGGATCAGGTGCACATGTTCCATTTACATTTTCCATTTATTTTACATATACATACATGCTTTTACATTGTGTTTTTATACATACATACATGCATATTAGACTACTTGATTGTTTTCTCCTTACAGGTCCAACCGTATGAGAAACAAGCAGTCAAATGGGGGAGCAACAACAACAAAAATAGTCAAAAACAACACTTCATGACAACACACACTTTACTAACCATGGAGATACATTACACACCACAGTAGCTACACACGCATTCCACCCTAGGTTCACTCTCATCACTTTTTCTTTGTGTATTTTTCATCTTTAGTTTCCATGTTCCTCCATCTTTTTGTCATTACACGCTTTGTCTAGTCCTTCGGTGTTTCTACTATACTCTTCATGGACATCAGGTACACATCTCTATCTACTTTATGTTACCGAGCTTTCAGCTCACCAACATAAAGTGGGGACAAAATGTAGTCACAAAATCATGCACTTTAGACATTATTTATCTCGGTTTCATACTATTATTTAGAAGGTTCTTGAGTGAAGAAATTACTAATTAACCCCTGTCTTTTGACCATCTTGTTTTATTTTATTTTGTCATTACCACCCCTTTTCAGCCTCATGCCCAGTCTATTTCGGCCATTTCTCGTCATTTTAGCCTCAACTGGGGGCACCCAGGCTAGTACTGGGGTGCCCGCGGGTGCCCCTGTCCCACCAAGGCACCTTGATCCTTTTCGTACTTTCCCACCACTTTTTGGGCTCTTTCTAGCCATTTGGCATCTTTATTTTTCTTGTGGTCATCCTTTTCGAGGGTTAATTATGAAATTAGATCAAGAGAACCCTATAAATATAAAGTTATGAGACCATAATGAGGGACCTAACATCACTTACTACTATCACTCCATCTAGAGTTGCATCCATCTATTGCATTGGAGATCACTTGCATCCACATACCTCCATCATCAAGGCTAGGAAGGACATACATCACATTTCATAGGGGGAGGGATTCTATTATATTCCATGCACATATTCTATTACATTTTCTACACATAGTTATTGCTCGCTACTTCACAAAGTGTGACTGGCACAAAAGCAACCTAGGGCATGTTCACACACACTTGTACATAGAACTACATCAGGTTTGAGATGTAGTGCAACACTCAGTTAGTAAGTCCACCATTGTGGCCGCTGAGGAAATTCCGACCCCTTCATATGTATTATTCTTTTTTAGGGTTTGATGTTTGTTTTGGGGTCTTGCGGGTATTTCTATTCATCTTGGAGTATTCACAACATTCAACACAAGACAACGAAGTTGATGCGACACTCAATGAGGGTTTCAAGGACCTTCTGTCAAAACTATGAAGACCATTTTTAGATATTTTACATAGACCAGGGCGCCCAGATTGCATACTAGAGCACCCGTAGGCACCCCAGTCCTCTTCCAAGCGCTCGTAATCTAGCTAGATCTAGTCCAGATCCACTCTTTTCGGGACTTCCTGCACAGTCGTTCCTGCTCCTAATTTTTCCAGTCACCTCTTGCAACACTCTCCGATAGTCATCTATTATTAGCTAAGTTATTTCCTCACTCTCTTTAGCACATTAGGGTTAGTATTTCCTTTTACATAGTTGTTTATCTCATTTGCATTCTTCTTTACTGCATTTATTTATCTTATTTACAGTTGTTCATAACTTAGATTAACTATTTATATATAACTTAGTCTATTTTTAGTTAATCACTTATATATTCTAGATGTGTTATATATCCTCATATTCGTCTACATTTTCAATGTATGGTGCACTTTGTTTTGGGTCATTGGGAATATGACTCATTGGGATCCATTTTTGAAGCTTACAAACTTATTTTTAACTGCAAGTCTGTTTTATTTGCGTAGCACTAGGGTCTTCCTAGGAGCACTGGAAATTTGTTTCCCTCGACCAGTGGTGTTACCTTAAAATCCCCATGGAAGTTGACCCCCCCATAATACTAATAATATCATTTCTCATCACTCCAATAAGCACAACTCGTGTTTTTTTTGCCATAAACAAAGCATGTGGGGATGGGTATAGCGCAGGTCACCCCATTTTGTTCCAAGTGTCCATGGTGAGGATATTAAATTTAGTGCATGTGTCCACTAATATTTCAGTTATATTCTACCTATCTATACAAACATTGACCAATATCTCGCGAACAAACTCTTTTGATTTTATAGAGTTGACATTTTTTTCTTCACCTATCCCATTTGTTTCCTAAGTGTCATCTTTCAAATATTATGCGACAACCATTGACTTTGTAGTGATAATATGCCCTCGGTGCACAAAATCCTACATACTTCTTGAAACTCATGCTTACTAGTTATGTCTTCCACGGGATCCTCAAGTTTTTAATTTTTTTAGCTATGTGTCTTCCCTTAGGAACTCAATTTCTCCTAGGAGCTCTTGAATCAGGTCCTTTGCATCTAAAGTACTTCTTTTTTCTTTTTAGTATCTAGGATTTTTTTTCTAGATTTGATTCCAATGGAAAGGGTTAGATGTATTTACATGGATAACAACCCCACACGTGGTTACTTAGAATCTTGTTGAAGGTTCAACTTGTGGTGCAATATTTTTTGGCTAACATTCATCAATTATTTGGCACACAATCTTAATCATGCATGCACCTTTTTCACTTTACTCCTTCATAAGTGTGTATAGATCTGGGAAATATTCAACCTTGTGCTCTTTTTGGCAATGTGTACATATTGGAAAGGATGGTCTGTCACACTGATAATGGTTTGGTGACCGAAAACTAGAGAAAGTTCGTAGTGGGAATCTTCTGCCTCCACATCCACCTCAACCTCATCAATTTTGTCCTCTACCATATCCTCCCACGACCTTCTTGATTATTATCCACAGTTCCATATCTGAGTCCTAATGACCTAAAATTATAGATGTGATCAATTATATGATAGTTAGATGTGTCACGTGTATGCGCATAAGAAATCTTATAGTAGGTTACTACTTTCTTTTACATGGCGCGTTGTAATAATGGGTAGTTTTGTGCATTATAACTTCCTTCACATATTTCACAAGCTATCAACATGGCTTTCAAGATTTCTACACAGACATGTATTCTTGGTGTTTCTTTCTACCTCACAATCAATGAACCACACTCCACTACATGTTTCTCTAGCATTGTTTGCCACTAATTTCTCCTCTGAATCACCATAGATGTAATTTGGGCCTCCATGAATGGACTCACTCCTCTATCAATACTACCAAATACTTCTATCTGTAATGCTACTTCTAGTGCTTCACATGGATCGGTGAAGGTTTTGTGTGAAAGAGTGGACCTAAATGACATTAGAAGTCCTCATATAAACCATTGTGCATGTTGAGTAGGATGTATTTCATAGGAGAGCTTTGAAATTAATGTTTTAAACCATGCATCATAAGTATGCACACTCTTGGTTAAATCTTACTTAATTTCCTTAAGTGTTGAGATACTTTACTCCTCAAATTCTGATTATGTCAAATTCTTTAAGATAATGTCACTTTTAACTTATCATAATCCATTGCACAAATTGTGATAGATCATGCTTCCTATACCAAGTATGGGCATGATCAAGTAATGTCTTGTCGAAAAGTAACTCACTTTACGCTCTGACGAAGTTACACCTTTCATGTGTCAATAAATGATTTCACACTTGTGAACATGTTCTATAATGTTCTTAGCACCATGGTATTTTGATAAGTGTAGATACATTTCATAAAATATGTTTGGCAGTGCTAGAACCTATTGTATATTAGCCACAACTCTTCCTTGTACTAGTATGTTTTCCATAAGCGCTCCAATATTTCTACTACAATTTGAACATTAGTTCTAGTAGTTTATTGTGACGATGCATTTCCCTATACATTAGTCAATGGTGCCTGTAGTTACTAAATTAGCATTCATCTTTCCAAATATTTACGCTTTTGGGAGATTGGGATTAAATTGTACCCTTTTTGGTGTCGATGTTACTGATTGTAGTACATATGAAAAGTTATTATCCAATGGTTATTTTTCCTTAAATTTATTTTTTTCCTCATCACTATCAATTCCAATCCACACTTGATCTTCTATATGAAATGGTCCAGTTGCATGAGCATGCACGCTAAGTCGGATCAAGATGCCATATAACACTATATTGTCCATCTTCATCCTCCAGAGTTTGTATTACTTTGTGTCACATGTTGTCATCTTCATACCTTCTTCTTGGAGCTCTTCCTACAGTTCCAATTTCGTTCATTCTATTATTTTGTCAGTATTAAAGCCTATTCAACTACCCTATCTTTTCTCAACATGTTTGATATCTATGAGTGACTCCATGTTTTTAATTTTCTCTTGTCCTTCCCACCCTTACATGTCACGCCAGATGTGTGGATTGTTTATCCATCCATAGGGAAAGTATCAATTCCCATATCTACTATGACTTTCTTGATTTCCAAAGGGAATTACTTCGAGTATGTTCTATGCGGTTCTCGAAAAAAATTGAACCGGGCTTTGTATGTGTAAGAAAATTTAGATGTTGAATATTTAATATTATAACTATGAATCATAGATTTCCACCAATAATCTACCTCTCACATCTAGGTAGCATCGTGTCGTTCAAGTACTTGTTATGTGCTCTAGAGTCCAAGGGTAATTATCTCCCATACTTTGATTCTTCCCTAGACAATAAGCTACTAACCAGGCATGTAAGTGTACAAGAAGTTTGTAAAAGAATGTTTCATATAGCGCATTATATAGATTTGTTTCTACCCAAGTCCTTGGTCATCAATCTTTTTGAATCGGATGTCCTTGTGTGAAGGCACCTTTTATAGTTTGTTATCAAGCCTCAATATTCCCTTGTGTGATCATGAACATCTTTTTTCTACATATACTTAATCTTTGCATAGTTGTGATGTTTCGAAAATGAAACCAAAATGTTGACACATCTAGTTATGCCCCTTTATCCATGCTTATGCATATAGATTGTGGGAAATGGTGCACACAACTATCATTATTCTTTGCATTGGCCTATCACACCAAAGTGGGAACTTCAACAAGCTCACATGAAGCACAAAGAATTTCATGTTCCATCAAGGTCATCATAGTGAATTGGTTTAGCAGCTAGCATAAAACATAAATAATTAAAGGAAACATATCTTAACACATTGATTTGACACAAACATAATATTTCTCGAAAAAATGTTCCATTAATCACTACATAGATGCATAAGACTCAAACTACTTTCATATATTATGAAACATAAAATGACAACCACCGTTATGCTCTAGCTCTCTCTTTATAATGGAAACCTTTCATCAGGCATAGAAATAAGTGGGCACTTGTCCTTCACTAGTCTTCCAAGAGTTATTCTTATCCCTCAAGTCCTAACTACTAGTAAACTATTACATTCAGGTGGTTGATAGACCACATGCCGTCCTTGTTATACCCTGCATAGTGAATTGGTCTAATAGTTCCTTAGCTATAATTAGCAATGCCTCTTGTTTTATCTAACTCATGATTTATTCCTTGTCTTCTTTTTATGTTCCTTTATCAATTTCATGTAAGTGGGCTCAACTTATGGTCTATTTATGACTATGTCTATATACAGTGTCTTCTACTCATGCATGTCCTTGTCCGAACTTATCCTTATTACATATTAATCTCTGGATTGCCTTATGACTCCTATGTGTTCTCCCTTTCAACCTTCCTTAATAGGTTCTCCTATTCTTTATGTGTGGACTTTCTTCCTCCTTTTTGTGGACTCTTAAGTATTATCGTGCACTCATATTTGATCATCATGTGCACTTCCTTCGTGTTTTTCTAGCGTACATCCTTCCTTCAATGTGTCATGCATCTTTCAAAAAATATAAAGAATAAAGAATGTTCTTAGTCCTAATACATGACACAAGAATAAAGAATGCAATAATTTAGGGGTTCAACATCATATCAATTATTTAATAGATTTCCATATAGTTTCATATATAAATGCCATAGTATAAAGTATGATATGGGGGCATGAGTACATCTTTCTTTATTCACTGCATTATTTAGATTTAGTTGTAGGAACAGGGCATGGGGTTATGGGATCCCTTTTCCAGCTCAATGATTTATCACAATCTACATTATCAGTTTCAATGGCATAACACCTCATGGGGGTATGACAATGTCCACTCCTTTAAAGGTTCATGTTTATTCAAGTTGGTACAAAATTAGATTGTGAGCCACCTATAACTATGTGGTTTTTAGGTTTAGTGGAGCATGGAAGTAACTAATTTCTTTGTAGACTGACTATTCATATTCTCTATTTAAGTTCCCAGAAGGGGAAGAAATCAAAACAACTAAGTTATTCATATTATATACATTTTTCTCTAAAAATATCTTAAAAGGGGGCACTTTGGCTTCCCTCCTCACTATCTCGAGTGTTAGAATGTACTCAACACTATAGTTTCTCCTATGTAAAACAATTGGGGGCTGGTCAACCCCAATCCTCTAGCATCTCTGTAGAAAATTTTAAGTCTCCAAGCTATTCTACTAAATTAGAAGGAATCTCTACTAATTTTTGAGGAACCGATTTCTCCATTAATGTGATTTTTCATTGGATTGAGATCTTTCTTTTTGAAGGTGAGTGTTTAACAATGTTTGAAATTTTTTTTTGCTTCGTTTTTATTAAAACCAAGCTCTGTAAAGGACTGAATGAGTCCACACAAGAGTTGCTTTAGAGTGTATTCCTTCTATTTTTTTCTTCTGTTCACTTACTTTTTTACAAAGTTCCAAGTTACAAGATTATCTATATTTTAAAAGTTTTTTTTTTCTATCATAAACATTGACTATGCTATGTGTTGTGGGTTTCATCATGGAACATTCCATTATAAGTGCTATTGTGGCACCAACACATTAGAGAACCCCAATTGAGTAAAGATAAAGTGTGCACGGACACTCATATACATTTTTCCTTTAAGCATGTAATTTTCAATTACACACTTAAAGGGGTGGAAAATGTAGACTCACGTAAATTCAACATTTTACCAACTTTCTTTCACCGCCATAGGCTTGCATTTATGATTCTGGTTCCCTGGAATACTGTTGATAACTTGTCCTTGTGCAATGCTATGTTTGATCATGCTTCCTTGTTAAGGCACATGCTCACATTCAAAATCCAATCAGTTCATCTCTCTAGATCTTTCATGACTTGTTTATCTCCACAATTTGCAGTGTTCTGAGCTGCCTTTATCCCAATATCTACTTCTGTTGATGCTAGCATTACACACTTTTCGTTAATTATGAGAATATTATCTTATAAAAGTAGTAAACAACATATATGTTATTCATATCCAAACTTGTTGTTTTATATTTCTCCTCTTTCCAAAACTATACAACTAAGTTGACATGTGGGGTCATATAGTTAAATTTTATTTTACTGTAGTTCTCTTTACTTTGTTGCTTTTGTAGTCCTGGACAACTTATACAGTCCTAGATCCTTAACTTCACTGACTTTATTTTCAATTTGAGTATATTCTTTGGGTCATTTCATCTTCATAGGGTTATCCTTTCTAGAACATTTATTGGATATTAGGGATTAGGACTTGATTTCACGCATGACCATAACAGGTCCACAACAACAAGAATCTATGGTTGTGACCCAAAAATCCCGGATATATAAGTAATTCAATGTCACTTTATAATTTTCTTGATATTATTACAAGCTCTTATTGCAAGTATCATTCCAAAATAACTCAAAGGGTTCCTTAATTTTCCCAAATCATCTACACATAATTTAGAGCTATCCATCCCCACCGGCTGTCTTGGCACGACCTCGAGAGGTTACAGGTCTAAGGTACTCAACCAGGTAAAAAATCATGGATTACTCCATTTCCAAACATGTAAAGGTCATAGATCCATGTATTAAAAAGAGTGAGATCACTCCAAACATTGTTAAACAATTTCAAACAACAAAGGGTTAGGTCGCATAGTTGAGGCACACCACATCACACAGATTACCATATTGGGTACATTCTATACTATAAAATTATCCTTCTATCTTGGTGTTAAGAGACATGAGGGAAACCCCTTGGGGTTGGTTATTTATTCACACTTACAAAAATGTATAGGATAACTACACAAGGATTTATCCTATAATGAGGGCGTGTAGTGTAACACTTAGATTGGTTTAGCAATTGGTAGTTTGAATGCCAAGGGTTGTTTAGCCTCAACAACACACATGTTTTATCCTATTGGTTTATTAATAATCAAATGACGAAAGGTTTCTCCCTTATTGTAGGTTATCATAAGTCATCCCAAAGTTGTGTGAGCAAGAGAAACATACAACGAAGGTCATTTCTAGTTAGGTGAAGCACACATGAAGCTTCAAATCTAAACTATCAAAGGGTTCAAGATTGTACAATTATATCCTAGATAATATAGAAGTTGTAAGGTCATGCTCCTATTTAGTTTACAACTCGATAACTTTCATCAAAACACTAAAAATTTATGATATGGCTATTCCATGATCCTGCACGTCCAAATCATCCTTGTTTTACCCTATATAACTAAGTTTTTCTCTCCTCTTGTGTATTTGAGAAAGTACTTATCATTTCTTAGTTGTTACATGTATGGATGCATTGTTCTAGTTGTGAATTATTAATTTTGGACGTTAATTAGATCATAGTCTACTTGTTATAAACCCTTACATCCTTCTTATTTGTTGTGTATCTTGTAACACCCATATAATCTAATTAGGGTGTAAATATATACCACTTCATCTCCTAATATTAATAATACAATTATCATTGAGAATGTACCAAATAACGATGATTTCCTATCTTCTCTTGACGTGGTATTCAAATGAACCTCAACCAATCTAAAAACTCTAGAAGAGTCCATGTTGATGAGTTTAATGGTGTTGATTTGGAATAATCTCATCCCTTATTTAATTTTTACAAGGGTATCCACATTCATCCTAATGATATTGATAAGGTTGTTCATATAATCAACACTTCTAATGATTCCCGACAAGCTTCACATATTTCGTTAAATGGGGAGGCTCCCCTTCATATTCAAAACCATGCATCTATTATTTCTACATTTGTATCTAGTACGAGGGCACATAATGTTCCTCCTTAAGTGTTAATTCATATTCCTACACATATTATTGTTACACCACCTTTTATGCACATGTATAGGCCCTCTTCCAGTCTATCTACATCATTCTCCCTAGAACATACCATTCTTGATCTACAAACCAAGGTGTTATAGTTAGAGCAGGGTCTGTCCATATCTTCTCACATAATGGATTCAAATCTCCTACTTCATGATCCATTACCACTTTAGCTGGGATCTTACCATATACCTATAATATTTTTTTCTCCCATGTTTTGACTTTATGAAAGTAAAGAGGATCTCGAACAACACCTTTGAGATTTCCACACTTTTCTAGACTATGCTTATGACAACAAGCTTCTCACTAAGCTATTTCTGTGCAGTCTCGAGGATTACACATTAAAATGATTCTACAATATCCCTCTAATTTTTTTAAGGCTATTCATTCCTTTGGCCAACCTCTTTCTAGCACATTTCTTAATTAGTATTGGTGAACATGTTTCTAACACAAAAATTCCAAAATTTTGTGAAGGATTTAATAAGAACATAAATGAATGTGTGTTGTGATAGAATATTGTCCTTACTAAAATGAAAAACCCCATTATGGATAATGAGATTGAAGGTCTATTTATGTAAATTATATTGGTACATCTACAAGAGTCTACCATATTTGATAAATTTTGATATTTCAATGAGATATGTCATGCACTAAAAGAAAGAGAACTTAAAATCTTAACATTAAACAAATTTAAAGTATGCACCTAATGAACCGAATACATGTATTACTAGGATTTAAGGAAAATAAAACTACACTGCTAAATCTAATGACAAAAAGCAAGAAGAAAAAGTGACCGCAGTGTTATTTCTCAACCTACCATTAATCTTCAATTACAAATTCCTCCTTGATGAAAATTCACCTAATTACATTCTCAACCACATATTATACTTCAAAAATTGGTTGATGTAACCTTATATCTTTGCCTCCACATATGGAGGTGAATCCAAACAAGCCTCAACTTAGATATTTGTATACACAAAATCTATGCACTTGGGTACATTTCTAGGTACTAAAATCATGCTAGCATTTAAATGATTCCTAAGAAAGAAAAGTAGTAATTGATAACTCCCTTTAGCCTTTTACTTTGTCTTTTGCAATTTTATTGGCTTTATACATCTTGCACTCTTGTCGACATTTTACTGTTTTATCTTTCTATGGCCTCAGACATTAGTACCCAGTTGGGACACTAGCATCGTGCACTCTCATCCTCCTGGGCACTTATGTCTCTCTTTACCTTTTTACTATCCTTTTGGACACCTTTCACTTCTTAATTACTTTACTACTTTGGGTCGGCCTTTCAGTTGTCAATTATGAAATTCAAACAAGGGAATCATATAAATACATAGTTATGTTTTCAAAATAAAGGAGCAAACACTAGCATTACTTACTATCACCTAAGCTTGCATCCAAAGGCACAAAGAACACAAAAGGCATCCATGTAGGACAATCACTCAAGGGACAAGGGATGCATCCCTTCTGCATACACAACATAGGAGGGGAAGTCTTTTCTATTTCATCACACACATTTGCATCTAGAGCGTTATAGATCTAGACTGCTATCTTAGTGCAACTTGTACAAGGGCATCCTAGGGCATCATTACACACACTTTCACACAAAACTACATGGGTTATGAGATATAGTACAATGCTCGGTAGTAAATTCACTCTTTGGGTGACTGTCAGGGTTAGTCTGACTCCACATTTTCCATCTTTTTTATTATATTTGATGTGGTTTGTGGACACGTGTAAGTAGATATCTTGTTTTGCAAGTTACAGGTACCTTTGGCGATGAAGGAGTTAGTATCAAGTGATAGACAAAGATCAATAGTGAACCTCTTATGACACAAAATAAATCATATTCAGACTATTTATGCAGACATTGGCACCCAAATCCAATCACCAACGCCTAGGCACCTTTGACCTTCTGTGGGCACTCCTATCCTGCATCATTCTGAGTTCTAGACCCCCCAGTGAGTATTGACAACACTATTTACAACCTGTTCCATCTATTCACTTGCCCAAATCACTCCCATTTTTCTCATTAATCAGCTAAGTTTTCCTATCTCCCCCTTTTGCTTAGGGTTTCATATTGTATATGATTGTGACTTTATTGTATGTTATCATTTGTACATCATTGTTTACAATAGTTACTCTACTCTTTGCATCCATGGATTTCATAATATACCTAAGCAAGTGTTGGGAACAACCTCTCTTCCCCTTACTATGGGATTGTTGGTGAGAAAATTTATCGATATGACAAATTGGTGGATTTCCACAAATGCTCTGGGACTAGGTCCATTTGCTTGAATGGGGTAGCTCCATTATTGTATGTGAAACAAGAAGTAAATCTATTGTTGGCCTAGAGGTCGGGGATCTAACAAGAACACTCCACTGCACCCACGGGAAATGCTTGCAATTTCGTGCAATAGAGGAATTTGTTAGGAAGGTGGGAAAAAGGGAGTGGGAAATTAGGAGAGGGACTAATACTGCAAGTAGGGAAATCATATTCTTGCAAGGATTAATCATAGATATCACTTACACATTTGGGAAGAAGGAAAAATTTTCCAGTTATATCAAGACAAGATGAAACCATGAATATAAAATCTCACTTATTCACTCATCCAAAAAAGCTAAAACTCCTTTCTTTATTGACATATTTACAAAGTTGTAAAATGAGGAAGATGGAAGAAACATATGAAAAAGAAGTAGAGAAAACTTGATCTCTTGTTTCTAGAGAGAGCACGGGAGCTAGTAAACAATATTAACCCTCCTTTGAAATGAGGAGGTTCTCTCAATTTATAGCTTTACAATCCATCTCTTCATTTACCCTCCATGTGACTTTTCATATTCCCATTACAAGTGACTTTTCAAATGACCTTAGAAAACACAAAATAAATCCCCTTTTTATAATTGCAAAAGGGACTTTTACATTGCACAAATATTTAATAGGCACCTTAATGAATAAGACAAAAATTCATGACTGCTTACAATGAGGAATTAGAATGGGGGTAGAGAAGAGGAGAAAGAATGAAGAGAGAAGAGAAGGAATGCTCCAAAGCACGGATGAGGATGCCTCCGCCTTCGATGAAGATATTCTCTGAAAAATTTGAAGATGACAATTTGACCCTTGATGACCCTCCATAATGATGCAGTGAAGAAAATCTCCAATGAATACCACTTTGAACACCTTCCCCTTTTAAAAACTCTTGAAATGAGGAACCTTCACCACATTTCTTGAACACACAGAGAAGAGGAGTGATGAGCACCTAAGAAGTAGACCACTGAGAATACTTGGAAGATGAATCCCCTCATTGAGAAAATCCTTCTTATCCTTGAGCCACTATCATATCTTCATGACCAATCCTTCACATGAGAGAAATTGGATGCATTTTGTTCACACAATCATGATCTTGGTTCTGCCACTGTGGGAGCATTGATGATGAGTGAAGCATGAGACAAAATCATTTTGATCATAGAGAAAGGAAAGAAGAATGAAAAAAAAACCAATTCCCTTTACCTTTTTATCATGCCCTCAGTGTGAAATGAATTTAAATAGCTTCCGGGACAAAAATGGGCATTTTCCACTTTTGGCATTTTTTGCTCACCGCACTAGGAAATGCGGGGAATGGCTTGAAAATAGAGCAGGAGACCTATGTGAGTACCAGGATAATTTGGGAATGTGTGAAGAAATAAAATGTGACCAATTTTATCTCATTTCACCCACTTACTATTTTTAACATGTTTCATATGGGTGGTCATTCTTACCAATTTTGCCAAATTTGCCACTTTTGAATGCTTTGTACTTGAAGGAGTGTCTTGTGATATCGAAAACCAAAATTTCCTTGAACTTACTATTTTTAGTAATCTACGTGGTAGATATTTACTAAAAATATAAAGTGGTCTTCCTGGTGTCATATTCGAATGAAACCACTTACAGAAGTTTACATAATTCATTTAAAGGCTTTGTTCCAAATTTCAAGGGATTTCATCCGCTGGAATTGTGTAGATTTGAGAGATGATTATTTTTTCTGGAAAATTCATGTGTCTATAAAAAATAAATGAGGGAATGAATGGGGGAATGTAAATACTCCTCTTAAAGGCATTTCACCAAGAATCCATGGTCAAAATTTCATGGCAAATGGATTTCGAGAGCATGAGTCATGATCAAAACTTAGTTTGGGAGATTAGGGCACGAAAGAGGGGTTTTTTGTGGTTGGATGTCATAACCAGATTTAAAAAGTTCTTTAATGGATTCCAAGGAGGTTTTTTTTTTTAAGTTGTTCTTTTGAGTTGTGAGTGGTGGTGAGCATGAGTGAATGCATTTATGGAATGAGAGATGAAAGGAGGAAGCACATGGAGGAGGGAGCAATAAAAGCTTGAAAAAATCCAACTTTTGGTTTTGTATCACTCTATGGGGAGGGGCAAAATTTTTTTCTCCCCATTGTCCCCTTGGGACATGATGAAAGGGACAGAAAAATGTTCCCTAGCCCTATGATGACAAGTGGCATTCATTGATTTGTCAACAGATGAGGGAGAAGAACTAGTTTTTAGCACCTGGGGACCAAGTTTGGGTCGTGTGAGAGACCATGTGGGAGCAAGGGGGAGGGCACAATTTTATTTCGTCATTTACGACCTTTTACACCTACATGCCCAATCAGCTTTTGTCACTTTGCATTATTTTAGCCTTGACTGGGGCGCCCATGGGTGCCATGGTCCCACCAGGGGCGCCCCGATCCTTTTTGAACTTTCCCACCACTTTTTGGGCACTTTCTAGCCATTTTAGCTTCTTATCTTTTTGGTGGTCAGCCATTTCGGGGTTAATTACAAAATTAGATCAAGAGAACCCTATAAATATAAAGTTATGAGACCATAATGAGGGACCAAGCACTAGTCACTACTATCATCCACCTAGAGTTGCATTCATCTAAAGGCATTTGGAGATCATTTGCATTCACTTAGCTCCATCACAAGGGACAAGGTTGGTTCATCTGCATCACACAAGCATAGGGGGAGGGATTCTATTCTATTCCATCCACCATTATATTACATTTTCTACATCTAGTTATTTCTCACTACTTCACAAAGTGTGACTGACACAAGAGCACCTAGGGCACATGATGCACACACACACACACACAGAACTACATTTGGGTCTGAAATGTAGTACAACACTCAAGTTAGTAAGCCCACTGTTGTGGCAGTTGAGGTCAGTCTGACCCATTCATTTGCATTCTTCTTTTTTTAGGGTTTTGATACTTCTTGTGGTCTCTTGCAGGTCTTTCTATTCATCTTGGATTATCAACGACACCTGGCGCAGTGCAGCAAATCTAATGCGACACACAACGAGGGTTTCAGACCACCTGCCGAACCTGTGAAACTCAATTCTGGACCTTTTGCACAGACCAGGCACCCATTCTTGCAAACCAGAGCACCCATAGGCCCCCAATCCCTCTCCAAGTGGTCCAGTCTAGCTAGATAGCTCGGATCCATCCTTTTTGGGACCTCTGCACAGTCGTTCCTGCTTCCAGATGTTTCTCCAGTCATTCCTGCAACACAATCCAACAAGAGCTCCTCTAATCAGATGAGTCACTTCCTCACTCTTCTTGCATATTAGGGTTTAGCATTTCCATTAGATTAGTTGTTTGGGTCATTTTCCATAGTTATTATTGCATTTATTTATTGTATTTACATGTTGTTCTAGATTAGATTAACTATCATATATTCCCCATTTTTAGTTAATCATTTTGGTGAACCCACATTTCAACACTTCTTTTGACCATGTCATCTCCTTATCAAGTTATGGCTCAATCTTCTTATCCTACCTTTGCACCAACTAAGGTCTCAGACATAGTTACTACTACTACTTGATTTCATGCATGTGCGCACCCAACATCCTCCTCGTCTTTGTCACACCTAGCGCTGATCCATCCATTAATGTAGTTACTACTCGTCATACTCATCCTAATCCACCTATGGCTCCACCTGCATCTATCCCTCCACCCATTACTTTGGAAGCTCCTCCCACTGCTTCTAAGGGATATGACATCATTGAACAACTTAAAAATACACCCACTAAGATCTCTCTTTATGACTTATTGTGTAATGCACCATATTGTCGTAACACACTAGAAGTTGCCCTTCATGTCATTCATATTGAAAGTGATAATTCCGCTCGTGGCCTTTGCACATCTCATATGTAGTCTCTTCGTAATTTATCACATGTTATATCTTTCACTGATGAGGATCTGTCACCTTTTGCTAAAAGAAATCTGTGTGCTCCTTTGCTCATTACTGTTGTTATTAGCACTACTTGCATTAAACGAGTCCTCATTGATAATGGATCAACTATCAATTTATGCACTCATTCTCTTTTAAAGCAATCGGGTATTAACGATAATTTAATTTCTAAGAATTCTACTCTCATTCATTATGTTATGACTTCTACCACTCATTACATGCCTAGGGACTATCTCATTACACATATTCGGGTTGGACCTAAGAAATTTGTTCTCATTGAGTTCTTGCATTATGTTATCAATGCCTCCTTTCAGTTTAATCTCTTGTTAGGTAGACCTTGGATTCACGCAATTCACGGGCTTTGTTCCATCTACTATTCACCAATGTGTCAAGTTCTTGCATGATGGCTATGAACATACTATCACCGTCAATCCAGATCCATTCAAATATTGTCGCATAGATCCCATTACTTCTATGCCCATACCACCTTCGCAACGTATTCCATATAACAACCTTGACACATATGACATTGGTCAGTCTAGCACTTCACAATATCCTACCTACCACTATCAATGCTCCAGTTATCTCTACTCACACTACAACTATTATTTCACCTACGGTATTATCAACTCCTATTAATGTCCCTTCTCCACCCATTGCGGCACCCTCTATTACTCCATCTACGGTGCCACCTACCAACATACTTGATAGTGTGATACAACATGATGATGCTCACACCGATGGTTCTAAGGATTCTGATGACAAAGTTAACACTATCTGAACTTACAGATGAAGCATTAGACAACTCGATTTTACTCCTCTTGGCGTAGACAACTCTTATTTTCAAGAAACCTTTGTGGCCGATGGCCCAAGTGAATATAGGTTCAAGACCCCTCCCTCTACTAATGTTACTATACCGGGGTCTGTAAATAGTGTAGATGTTATTTCATCTTCTCCTCCATGGGTTGCAGCTCCGTTGCCTCCTTTTACATGCACACTATTTATCAACAGGTCCTTTTGGCAACACATCCCTATCGATTCTACTTTTAGACACTATTTGTACACGTGACAGTTTGGTTAGGTTTGGCATGATTTCTTAATGACATCTTACCACCTCTTCATTCACCACATCTTTATCATGGCTATTTTCACATTACGACAACTTATGGCTTGCGTGTCTTTCATTTGACGGTATCTTTGTTACGTGTACCCCTCGTGACTCTCCACTCACACTTGGACAGTCCTGGCTTGACTATATTGGTGGTACAATAGATGCTCATCACTCTTTTCTTACATTTCCTATGCCTTTTGGCAATATCTCTATTCATAATGATTCTTCTCCTGCTTACGCTCCAAATATCTCTCGTTGGCATGCTCATGGTTGTCCACCGATCACCTTTACTGATGAATAATATGCAATGAATGTGTACACACTCCACCACAATGGGTCCCTGTATGACCCTCCTCACTCTATAGCTTATCAGGTTTCTGATGCTACTCCAGTAGGTTTCGATCATGACAATGATGATCTCCTTGATAGCGGCACATAGTCATCTTCTCTATCATACACTTGGGGGGCATAACATTTAACACACCCCCCCATCTCTAGCATTCCTTACATAGTACTACATCATCTCTTAACATTTACATACATCAATTCATATCATTCATCATACATAGGCATACTCATAGTCATACATTTATAGCGTCGTCATTACCTGATGACACACTCTTGTGCTTCGGTTCACACTTGATTGTTGAGGGATTACTACACATGAACCCCACACACTACACAATAGGTTACTACACATCATCTATTCACATACATCGTCATCTTACATCACACATTATATTTAGTTTATCATTTCATTTTACATCTACACATCATACATCATACATAGTCCTCATCATACATGTGTCACACTTGCATAACATTACATACTACTCATCATACACATCACATAACGTGCATTACACTATTACTCATCTACTATGCATTTTTGCATTACATCTTATACATTACATATCACACATTTACACATCACATGGTCATTTATTATCATCACACATATGCTACATCATCTTCTACGTGCTGCACTCACTACCCTATGACACACTTTAGTTCCTTGGTCCATACTCGACTTCCTGAGGGTTTACAAATCAAATGGACCTTATCATTCATCACACATTTATCATTCACCTTTCATCATGCGACATTACTAGGTTAGTGACATACGCTATAGGCTAAATGGTCACTTACTCTATCATCTTGTAGTGGTATACGCTTTAGGCTACATCACCACTCCCTCTATTCATCTTGTAGTGATATACGCTTTAGGCTAAATCATCACTCCTACATTCATCTTGTCATGATATACGCTTCAGGCTATAAGGTTCATCATTTACACATCATTTCTATATATGTCACATATCATCACACTATCACATATACACACATCATACTCATCACAACGTGTTAGACACAACACACACTACTTCGACCATTTCCTGATGACACACTCTCATTTACAGTTCATTCTTGACTGTTGAGGGGGCAAACCAAATGAACCTCACTGCATACATTTCCATTCACTCAGGGGGGATGTGGCTCCTATCACTCCATTTTGCATTCCATTCCATCCATCCACAACATATTGCATATTATGGTTGCTTTTACTCTTGCTTACTTTTTCTTGTTCATGGTCACTTTATTACACATGCTAGTTAGATTACTTGTATGTCATTTATCTATATCATCCACACATGCACATTTTCACATGCCTTTTTCTAGTTGTGATCACAGATACAGGTCTCTTACACGCAGCATGGATGCTCACCTTCTACCCTTCCTACATTGGTTGCTGGGGGCATCCACATTCGTCTCTCACAGGTGTTATTGTTTCATTTTGTACTTAGCACTTTACATTACTTGGTTATACATGCTTTTGACATACTAGTTATCTTTCTAACATGCTAATGGGTGCTTCATGTGCAACATTTGTTATGTAGGGATATTTTCTTCCATACTTGTTTGTTACATTGTACCATTGTTTGTCTATTGCTTTTCTCTTGTTTGTGGGCCTTGCCCTATGTTTGGTGTGCACACTTGTTTGTTGTTTGCGGCCATGATGGCCTTGCGTGTCTTGCGACATCGTGAGTGATGTCCCATGTTTGCAACCCACTTTGTGTGGCTTACTTTGTCTTCTTGCATGTTTACATTACTACTTTTCTTGGTACTTTTACACTTGTTTGTGTAGATTACACATTGTTTTCTACATGCATGTTTTTTGTACTAACACTTGTCTTTGTTTGTGCTATGCCTTGGTTTCTACCAAGCACATTCCTTCCCCTTGTAGGGTCAGAGTTTTAGAGTGTACATGTGGTTGGTCCTCTTTTGGGGCCACATTCTCCTATCAGCGATGTCGCATGCACCCCCAAAGAGGGGGGCATCATTTGGGGTTTTACATACTACACAACACTTCTACACTAGTTCAGTTCAGTGCACTTTCCACCCTTGGCATTGTGGGTTACATACAACAAGTGGGTTCAGACCAGTCTACGAACCCCATACACAATGGCTTTTATAGGACATGGTTGTCCTTAGCATTCTGGGAAGCAGTTACAGGTTGGAGGATACAACGGAATTCCTCCCTACTTCTTCGACCAGTGGCGTCGGATCACCCAAAAAACTAGGACGTACAGAGATCTCTTCACACACATTCAGGGAAGCAATTAAATGTTGGAGGATACAATGGAATTCCTCCCTATACTTCTTCAGCCTATGGTGTCAGATCGCCCAAAAAACCCTGACAGTACAGGATATCCTTCTACACTCTCTTTCTCGACATGGATCAGGTGCACATGTTCCATTTACATTTTCATTTGCATATTTTACATTCACATGCTTTTTACATTTATATACATGCATCTTTTACATTGCGTTTTTACACATACATACATATATATTTGACTACTTGATCATTTTCTCCTTGTAGGTCCGGCCGTATGAGAAACAAGAGGGTAGTCAAATGGGGGAACAACAATAACACGTCAACAAAAACATCACTTCGCGCATCACACACCATACTAACCATGCAGGTACATTACACACATCGACAACTACACACGTTTCCACCCTAGGTTCACTCTCATCACTTTTTTTGCACTTTTCATCTTTAGTTTCCATGCTCCATCATCTTTTTGTCATTCCACCATGCTTTGTCTAGTCCTTCAACACATTTTCTACATCATCTACATGGACATATCAGGTACGCATCTCTATCTACTTTATGTTACCAAGCTTTCCGCTCACCAACATAAAGTGGGGGAAAATGTAGACACAAAATCATGCACTTTAGACATTATTTAGTCCTGGTCTCATACTACTATTTAGAAGGTTTTTGAGTGAAAAAATTACTAATTAACCCCCGTCTTTTGGCCATCTTACTTTTATTTTTTTCGTCATTCCCGACCTCTTACACCCGCATGCCCAGTCAACTTTTTTCACTTTGCATTATTTTAGCCTTGACTGGGGCACCCAGGCTAGTACTAGGATGCACATGGGCGCCCTAGTCCCACCAGGGGTGCCCCGATCCCTTTTGAACTTTCCCGCCACTTTTTGGGCACTTTCTAGCCATTTGAACTTCTTATCTTTTTGGTGGTCAGCCTTTTTCAGGGTTAATTACGAAATTAGATCAAGAGAACCCTATAAATATAAAGTTATGAGACCATAATGAGGGACCAAGCAACTAGTCACTTACTATCATCCACCTAGGTTGCATTCATCTAAGGCATTTGGAGATCATTTGCATTCACTTAGCTCCATCACAAGGGACAAGGTTAGGTTCATCTGCATCACACAAGCATAGGAGGGGATTCTATTCTATTCCATGCACCATTCTATTACATTTTTACATCTAGTTATTGCTCGCTACTTCACAAAGTGTGACTGACACAAGAGCACCTAGGGCACATGATGCACACACACACACATAGAACTACATTTGGGTCTGAAATGTAGTGCAATGCTCAGTTAGTAAGTCCACTATTGTGGCAGCTGAGGTTAGTTTGACCCCTTCATTTACATTTTTTTTTTAGGGTTTTGATACTTCTTGTGGTCTTTTACAGGTCTTTCTATTCATCTTGGATTATCAGTGACATTTGGTGTAGTGCAACGAATCTAATGCAACACATAGAAAAGGTTTTAAGACCACCTTACAGAACCTGTGAAACTTAGTTCTAGACCTTTTGCACAGACCAGGGCACCCATTTTGCAGACCAGGGTGCACCACAGGTGCCCCAATCCCTCTCCAGGTGCCCCAGTCCTAACTATCTCTAGCTAGATCCATCCTTTTTAGGACCTCTGCATAGTCATTCCTACTTCTATATTATTTTGTTTCACTTTGCGACACAGTCCAACGAGCTCCTCTAATCAGCCGAGTCACTTCCTCTTTCTCTTCTTGCACATTAGGGTTTCTATTTCCATTAGATTAGTTGTTTGGGTCATTTTCCATAGTTGTTTACTTACATTTATTTACTATATTTACATCTTTTCTAGATTAGATTAACTATTATTATTCCACATTTTAGTTAATCACAAGTTGAGGTTACCATGATCCCTCTATAGGCAATGTAAACCTATAAATACATTGCGTCAAAAAAGGAGCATATTGATGTTTCTTGATATTGAATTTGAGTGGTGTGACTATTAGGCTAAAAGGGCATTAATCATTTTTTTGTGAGAAATTTTCCCTTTAGGATGGGACAGAAGGGTGCATGCAAGGAAACATGTCAACTTGCTAGATGTGTCAAGGAAGTAAAATCTAAATTCTGACCTGCAAGTATTGTACCTTTCATATAATGTAGTGTGTAGACAAATATTTAGTATCCATTAGCTCCATTGGAGGTATTTCTTAACAATAACATTAAATGAGTTTGACTCCAAATAGACTTTTGAGAATGAATGGTCATGATGTTAAACATGATAATAGTCCATACTAAATGGGTTAAAATAGACTTTTTCAACCGCATGAGTTTTTGGATTCACTAGACTGTGGAAAGAAACCATTTGGTCTTGTGTAAATTTATGCTGAAAGCACCATACATTGATAACATGTGAATTATGATTTCTAATGAAATAGTGTCTTACTCTTCTTCAACTAAATAGAGCTCCCATAATCATCTTCAAATTCTTGTGAGTGATTTTTTTCGAATACAAACTCTTCTCACCAAAAAGCCCATTTAACACTAACTTGTCCCTAAACCTTCAAATATTCCCCAAACTTTCATAAATCACAATGAGTTCATCAAGATAGTGAACTAATACAAATTTTGATGAATTCGGGCCTAGATGTTGTCTCGGAGAATGCATAGAATTATGTCTCATATTGTTATTATAATAAGTATTTCTAGGCTTGATGAAGAATCTGTCTTAGTTTGAATGTGTTGAGAAGGAATTCATGAGCTAATCTATTATCATATTTCATTTGTTCATCATTGGAAAAGTTATCAAATTAATCATCAACTGTATGATGAAATTACTTGTATAATTCAGATTATGAGCAACAATAGAACACCAAATAACACAATATTTCAGAATAATGATCTCAATATATGCAATTAGAATAGCTTCGCCACTTTGAGGGGGCAACCTCCAAACCATATAATAAGACTCAAATGCTCAAATGATAATGAAATACTACCTATAATCCCCTATATATACTATTCATATGTTATGGCCATCACCAAGGCTGACCTATTAAGCATGAGAAAGTATAAATGATATAATAAAATGATATGGTAAGCCACAAGTCGGCTACTCATATCCTAATACAAGCAATAGGTTAAGGGTGTAGCATGCCCTTCCCCTTCAAACCAACGTTGTCCTCAATGTTGAATAATCCTGGATGTTGCTGTAGAAAACCTTCATCCTCCCAGGTGGACATCTTCTATGCTTAGATTCTTCACTTGATCAGATATTCCTTAATGTCTCTAGTTCTCAGCCTCTTAGTACGTGTTTGCAAAATCTTCTCTGGCTCCAAAATTATTCTTCCTTCCTCGTCAAGTTCTGGTAACTCTGTCTGGGCTTCAAATTTCTGTCCAATAACCTTCTTCAGGCATGAAACATGGAATACTAGGTGTATGTGTGAAGATGGAGGCAACTCTAGTTTATAAGCAACACTACCAATTTTTTGTAGAACTTGATAAGGGCCATAATATTTAGGAGAAAGTTTGTTGTCCTTTTTCTATTCCTTTAGGGACATCTGTTTGTAAGGCTGGAGACGTACAAAAACCCAGTCACCAATTTCAAAATGTATTTCACTACGGTGTTGATCTGCTTGTTGTTTCATCCTATTTTGTGCTAATGCTAAATTCTCCTTCAAACTAGCCAAAACCTATTGTTGATGTTGAATGTGTTCCTCAACATCTCTGACCTTAGTTTGCACCCTCAAGGAGGAAGTGATAGAAGGTGGATGGTAACCATATAATGCTAAAAATGGGGTCATTTGAGAAGAGGTATGAAAAGATGTGTTATACCACCATTCTGCAAGTGGTAGCCATTTAATCCACCTTTCCTGCTTATCTGATACAAAACAACGTAGATACCCCTCTAAGCATTTGTTGACCACTTCCATTTGCCCATCAGTTTGAGGATGATAAGATGAACTATGAGCTAGCTGAGTACCCAAACATGAAAATAATTCTGTCCAAAAATTACTTGTGAAAATAGGATCACGATCACTTACAATTATCTTTGGGGTTCCATGTAGCCTTTGAACTGTCTCCAAAAAAATAGTTGTGACTATACTAGCTGCAAATGGATGTGATAGGGCACAAAAATGGGCATATTTTGTGAGCCTATCCACAATCATGAAAATAAAATTCTTACCCTCTGAACAAGGCAATCCGGTGATGAAATCCATGGAGACCTCCTCCCATCTCTGGCTAGGAATTGGTAAGGGTTGCAACAGACCTGGTGTCTTAATTGTTTCCCCTTTGTTCTGTTGGCACACTAAACACTCTGATACAAAATTTTGTACATCCCCCTTGAGTCCTTCCCAAAATAATTCTCTTTTTATTCTATGATATGTCTTCAAAAACCCAAAGTGTCCTCCAACAGGTGAGGCATGTAGCTTTGCAAGAATCTTATGCTTCAACTCAGAATCTTTACTCAAGTATAACCTCTCCTTGTACCATAGGGCATTACCTTTCCACTCAAATTTGTTAGATGTCATAGATCCTTGCTTGATATTTTGTATTAGAGATTGTGTATCCTTGTCTTGATTCCATTCCAATCTTGCTTCATCCACCCAATCGGCCGTCAACATGGACATTCCACATAGTAAGGCATCTGTGGATGTATCCCTTCTGGACAACGCATCAGCTACTACATTTTCTTTACCCTTTTTATATATGATTTCAAAATCATAACCCAACATTTTTTTACCCACTTTTGTTGTTCCTTAGATGATAACCTTTGCTCCAAAAAGTATTTGAGACTATCATGATCAGTTTGTACCTTGAAGTGTCTACCCATGAGATAGGGCCTCCATTGCTTGACCACATGAAGAATAGCCATCATTTCTTTCTCATAGATAGGTTTGAGCAGATATTTTCCTTTGAATTGGTGACTCTCAAATACAATTGGTCTTCCTTCCTGCATTAGAACTACTCCCAATCCTGGTCCTGAAGCATCACATTCAACAATGAAGGTTTTTGAGAAGTTGGGAGTAGCCAAAACTGGGGTGCTGCACATGGCTTCCTTCAGCTGCTCAAAGGATTTAGTGGCTATGTTTGTCCAATGGAAGGCATCCTTCTTTAGCAATGTAGTGAGTGGGGTTGCTATTCTAACATATCCTCACACAAATCTTCTGTAGTACCCTATTAGTCCTAGGAACCCACGAAAGTTTTTTGAGATTTTTGGCCTTGGCCATTCCACCATAGCTTTGATCTTCTGAGGATCAACTTTGATGCCTTTATGGGATACAATGTGACCCAAATACTCTACCTCTTGTACACCAAAAGAATATTTGGATGGCTTTGCATAAAGAGTATGTTTCTCCAAAACTTCCAACACTTTATTTACATGTTGTAAGTGTTCTTCCCATGTCTTACTATAAATCAATATGTCATCGAAGAAAACTAATACAAATTTCCTTTAAAATGGCCTAAAAATAGTGTTCATCAAGCTTTGAAAGGTTGAGGGCACATTTGTAAGACCAAAAGGCATTACCAAAAACTCATAATGGCCCTCATGAGTCCTGAAAGCTGTTTTATGAACATCTTCCTCTTTTATTCTAATTTGATGGTACCCTAAACGAAGATCTAATTTTGTGAAATAAACAACACCATGCAATTCATTAAGTAAATCATCAATTACTGGAATATGAAACTTATCTTTGATGGTGTACTTGTTGAGTTCTCAGTAATCTGGAAACATCCTCCATGTTTCATCCTTCTTATGTACCATGACCACTGGTGAAGAATATGCACTCTGGCTATGCCTGATGATACCTACCTTCAACATTTCCTCAACCATTTTCTCGATCTCACTTTTCTGGAATATGGGTATCTATATGGTTTGATGTTAGGTGTTTGGCTCCATGGAATCAACTGAATGGCATGATCATGATCCCTAACTGGTGGTAGTCCCTTTGGAATTGCATAAAAAATGATGAGTGAGCATTAACAATCTTTTGAAGATTGGGTGGCATTAAAGACTCTGTATTTTTTACTTCTATGGAAAATAAATTTGCTATAAATCTATCTACCTTTTCTAAGAACCTTTTCTGAGAGCTAATAATCTATGTGGAGACCTTCTCCATTTTCCGAATGAAATCGCATGAACAATTCTTGGAAATTCATCTCTATAGTACCTAAGGTTGTGAGCCATTGGACACCTAAAACAATATCTGCCCCTCCCATAGAAATAACAAACATACGTGAGTCTAACATGTAGTCTCCCATGGAAAGCTTGATACTATGGCACTTTCCTGTGCACTTGATTGTCCCACCATCTGCAATCATAACTTGCATTTCTGGAGCTGGGTAAATAAAACAATTGAGGCAGGCAACTAACTTACTATTTATGAAGTTATGAGTACTCCTCAAGTCAATCAACACTATCACCTTCTATTTTTTGAGATAACCAATAACCTTGAGTGTTTGAGGAGTACTAATACCTGATAATGCATGGTAAGAAATTGTAGGTTGGTGATCCTCTACTTCATCTTCTACTGGTTCCTCAACCTCTCCTATAATTTTAGCTTCCTCATCATCCTTATTACCTCCGTCAATATAGAACAACTTCTTCTCAGCACATTTATGTCCTAGGTCCATATTTGCTATCACAGTTAAAACATAATCCTTTTGCTCTCTTTTCTTCAATTTGTTGAGGAGTCAGTCTAATTGGCCTAGCAAATGAAGGGGAAGAGATACTATGGTCTCTGGTGTTAATGAAAGATGGCCTCCTACTACAAAGAACTTTTTCCTCTACACGACGTGCCATGATAATAGAATCAGAAAGCTTGAGTGGATTAAACATACGTACCTCATGTTCAATGTGGTCCTTAAGACCCCTAAGAAACAAGTCATTTAGATTCTCTTCTGGAATATTCTCCACCCTTAAGGATAGGTTCTGGAATTGATGCACATAATATTTGACTGATCCTGTTTGTCGTAACTTTGTTAATTGACTAAAGTAGTTCTCTGAAACACTGGAACTATAGTGCAATTGCAACTCCTCGGTAAAAACGTCCAAGTGACACCGAGACCATTCTTTTGCCTCTGAGCACATAACCATCGATACCAAACAAATTGGTCAGGTTCAAGATACAAGGATGCCAATGTGACCTTTTGTCCTGTTATGTTTGTGGAGCCTATTTTCATGTTAGAGTGTGGTACACCTTCTATGTGTTACACTCGGGTATTTTTACAGTGGTCCCGCTCGCCGGTGAGCGGGTCAGGGGGGTTCGGGGGCGAAGCCCTCGAAGCAAATTTTCATGGGTGGTTTATTAACCCATGGGTAATGGGTAACCGTTATGGGCTGTTTTTGGGCCCATGGTTTTTTGGTACCCATTAATTTGATACCCACGGTTTTTGCCCATTGTTTTGATACCCACGGTTTTTTCTGCCCATGGTTTTGATACCCACGATTTTGTATCAAACTGCTTAAGCAATTGTCTATTTATATGGTCTTATGCATATGATAGAGATACAAGAAAATGTATTGCAGATGTGCTTTGAATTCGGGTGTGAATTCTGTAGAGTTTGTTGAGAATAGATCCAAACGGATCTGGGTATTGTATTGAGAGACTGGAGGCTTGTAATAAAATCTGAGCAAGTGATTCTTGGTGGACATAGCCCAAATTGGGTGAACCACGTTAAATCTTGTCTCTCTGTGTTGTGTTATTTATTCTTCACTTTTATTTGAGATCTGTAATATTTTCTCCATATTAGTTTCTACTGTTGTGATTCTGTAAGGGATTATTCCGCATATTTTATCTCTTATTTCCTAACAATTGGTATCAGAACCTGGTTTGGTTTGCTGAAGTGTTGAATCGCATAGAAAGTTTTTTAGCTTGAGTGGGAGCTATGGCAGATGATGGAAGATCTAGGGTTGATAAATTCAACGGGTAGAATTTCAGTCTTTAGAAGATGCAGATGGAAGATTACCTTTATCAGAAGGATCTTTATACTCCGATGTCTGAGAAGGTGAACAAACCCTCGAGTATGACAGATGCGGAATGGGATTTGTTGGATTGAAAGGCACTTGGAACGATCCGGCTGTGTCTTGCATCTTCGGTATTATTTAATGTTTCAAAGGAAAAGACTACAAAAGAACTGATGGATGCATTAGGGAAGTTGTATGAGAAACCCTCTACCTCTAATAAGATATTTTTTAATGAAAAAGTTGTTTAATATGAAGATGTCTGAGAATTGTTCAATAGCAGATCATCTAAATGGAAATGTGACAATATAATTTGAGGAAGAAGTTAGGGCTTTATTAGTTCTGTGCTCTTTACCTGAGAGTCTGGTAATGGCGGTAAGCTTGGTTCCAGAAGTTGAAGTTTGCTAAGTGAGGAAATGCACAGGAAATGGAAATTTGACCGTAAACTAGAGGGAGACAGAAGAATAGAGGAAACCGTGGAAAATCGAAAGATCGGGCAAGGTCAAAATCCAAGAGCAAGATTGTATGTTGGAACTGTGGAAAGTCTGGGCATACAAAGAAAGATTGTTGGGAGCTTCAGGACAAGAAGAAACAATAGGAAGAAAACAAGGAGGCAAATGTGGCATCGGGTAATGTATGTCAGGATGCTTTGATTCTTTCTTTGCATAATATTACTGAATCTTGGGTTTTAGATGCAGGGGCTTCTTTTCATGCTACTCCACATAGGCATTATTTTGTTGATTATATTCAAGGGGATTTCAGGCATGTTTTTCTTGGTGATGATGAGCCTTGCAGTATAGTTGGAAAAGGTTCTGTTCAGGTTAAGATGCAAGAATGGGAATACATGGCTATTGAAGGATGTCAGACATGTGCCTACATTAAGGAGAAATTTGATATCGACAGGGCAATTGGGAAGTGATGGTTGTACTGTGATATTTACAGCTGACTCTTGGAAGGTTACCAAGGGTGCTCTTGTGGTGGTAAGAGGTAAGAAGGTTGGAACCTTGTATTTAACCACTGATAGTACTAATGATTGTAATCTTGTGGCTTCAGATGCAGATACAACATTATGGCACTATAGGCTCGGTCATATGAGCCATAAGGGCATGGACATCATAAAGAAGAATTTTCCTGGATATACAGAAACAGGTTTGGATTTCTGTGAGAACTGCATATATGGGAAACAAAAGTGAGTAAGGTTTCTCAAGGTTGGACCTACGAAGAAAGAGAGTAAGTTAGAGCTGGTACATTCTGATGTGTGGGGGCCAGCTCAGGTATCATCTCTTGGGGGTTCAAGTTATTATGTTACTTTTATTGATGATGCAACAAGGAAAGTTTGGGTTTATTGTATTAGAAACAAATCTGATGTATTTGATACTTTTGTTAAATGGAAAGCCTTGGTAGAGAATGAAACAGGTCTTAAGTTAAAATGTCTCAGGTCAGATAATGGAGGGGAGTATTGCAGCAATGAATTTGATGATTATTGTTCTAAGAATGGAATTCATAGGCAAAAGACAGTTCTAGGAACCTTGCAAGCAGAATGGGGTGTCAGAAAGGATGAACAGAACAATAATGGAATGTGCTAGGAGCATGAGGATACATGCAGGACTACCTCTTTATTTTTGGGCAGAAGCGGTGAGCACAACTGTGTACTTAATAAACAGAGGACCCTTAAGTGCCTTGGATGGAGGCATACCTGAGGAGGCTTGGTACGGTAAGAAAGTCGATTACTCATTTCTTAGAGTCTTTGGATGTGAGGTGTTTGTTCATATTGACAAGGATGATAGGACCAAGCTAGAGGCTAAATAAGAAAAATGCACTTTTATTGGTTATGGTGGTGATGACTTTGGATTTAAATGTTGGAGTATTAAGGACAAGAAAATCATTTGGTCTAGGGATGTGGTCTTTAATGAGAAAGTCATGTATAAGCAACAGTTGCAGGAAAATAGGGAAGAATCCAAGAAAGAATATGCAGTGGTAGAGGATCTTCCGGATGGGACAGTGACCCATGAATCAGTTCAGGAACCTACTCAACAGGAACCCCAAACTCCTACAGTGAGGAGGTCTTCTAGGGTAAGAAAAGAACCTGAACGTTTTTCTCCTTCTCTTTATTATTTATTACTCACTGATAGTGGAGAGCCAGAGAGCTTTGATGAAGCAATGCAGGTAGATGCTAGTAAGAAGTGGGAGCAAGCCATGGATGAGGAGCATAAGTCTCTCATGGAGAACCAGACTTGGGATTTGGTGAAGCTACCGGAAGGCAAAAGAGCATTGCAGAACAAGTGGGTGTACAGAGTTAAAGATGAAGGAGGAAAGAAAATATATAAGGCCCGGTTGGTGGTCAAGGGGTTTGCACAGAAACAAGGTATAGATTTTGATGAGATTTTTTCTCCTGTAGTAAAAATGACTTCTATCAGAACTGTTCTTGGAATAGTGGCAGCAGAAGACTTGCACTTAGAACAGTTAGATGTAAAGACTGCATTTCTCCATGGTGATTTGGAGGAGGAGCTATATATGCAGCAACCAGAAGGATATGAAGTCAAAGGTAAAGAGGAGATGGTGTGCAAACTAAAGAAGAGCTTGTATGGCCTGAAACAAGCTCCACGTCAATGGTATAAGAAGTTTGATAGCTTCATGATGGAGCAAGGTTATATCAGATGTCATTCTGACCATTGCATGTATACAAAGAAATTTGAGGATGGAAGTTATATTATCCTGTGTTTGTATGTTGATGACATGCTGGTTGTAGGTAAAAACATGTAGGAAATAAAAGTACTCAAGAAACAGCTAAGTGAATCCTTTGATATGAAGGATTTGGGGGTAGCCAGACAAATCCTTGGTATGAGGATAACTCGGGATAGGAAGGAACAGAAGTTGACTTTATCTCAGGAAGAGTACATTAAGAAGGTATTGGATAGGTTTAACATGCATGATGCTAAACTGGTTGGGACTCCTTTGGCAGGCCATTTTAAGTTATCAAAGGAGTAGTGTCCCAAGACAGAGCAGGAAAGAAACCATATGTCCAAGGTACCTTACTCATCAGTGGTTGGTAGTTTGATGTATGCTATGGTGTGCACTAGGCCTGATATTGCCCATGCAGTGGGAGCTGTGAGTAGATTTATGAGTGATCCAGGTAAAGAGCATTGGCAAGCAGTAAAGTGGATCCTTCGGTATTTGAGAGGGACCATGGGGATAGTTTTGTGCTACAGTGGATCAGACACCAATTTACGTGGTTATGTAGATTCAGACATGGCTGGAGATGTTGACAGCAGGAGGAGCACGAACAGGTTATATTTATACTATAGGTGGGACAGCAGTGAGCTAGATTTCACGACTACAGAAGCTGGTGGCTTTGTCAACCATCGAGGCTGAGTATGTTGCTGCCACAGAGGCAAGCAAAGAGATGATTTGGTTACAACAATTGCTTGAGGAGTTAGGGCATAAGCAGGAGGAATGTAAGTTGCATAGTGATAGTCAGAGTGCTATACACCTAGCTAAGAACTCTGCTTTCCACTCCAGGATGAAGCATATACAGTTGAGATATCACTTCATCAGGACAACTTTGGAGGAAGATAAGTTGAAGTTGGAGAAGATTCATACCAGTCAGAATCCTGTAGACATGATGACCAAGGTGGTCACAAGGGATAAACTAAAGCTATGTTCAGCTTTGGTTGGCCTTCACGGATGATAGTGAAGGGTTGAGAAGCTTGCTCAGTGGAAATCAGTCTCCAAGTGGGAGATTGTTATGTTTGTGGAGCCTATTTTCATGTTAGAGTGTGGTACACCTTCTATGTGTTACACTCGGGTATTTTTACGGCGGTCCCGCTTCACCGGTGAGCGGGTCAAGGGGGTTCAGGGGCGAAGCCCCCAAAGTAAATTTTCATGGGTGGTTTATTAACCCATGGGTAATGGGTAACCATTATGGGTTGTTTTTGGGCCCATGGTTTTTTCGGTACCCATTGTTTGATACCCACGGTTTTTTCTGCCCATGGTTCAGCTACTCATGGTTGTATCAAACTGCTTAAAAAATTTACTATTTATATGGTCTTATGCATATGATAGAGATACAAGAAAATGAATTGCAGATGTGCTTTGAATTCGGGTGTGAATTCTGGGAGAGTTTGTTGAGCATAGCTCCAAACAAGATCTGGGTATTGTATTGAGAGAGTGGAGGCTTGTAATAAAATCTGAGCAAGTGATTCTTAGTGGACGTAGCCCAAATTGGGTGAACCACGTTAAATATTGTCTCTCTGTGTTGTGTTATTTATTTCTGTAATTCTATTCATACTTCTTATTATTATGATTCTATAGGATATTATTCCACATTAGCATATTATTGATTCCTAACACCACTGTGAGTTAGCTAGTAAGAGATCTATTCTGCAGTGCACTTACAGGTGTTTCTATTATTGTAACAGGTCCTGCATGGCTATTTATGTCAACATGCAACCTAATTTCTCCATTTGAATTATGTAAGTGGTGAAGGGAAAGTCACTTACCCTTATCAAATATGTAGTATATCTACTGTTGATTAGTAGAGAGTAATCCGTGGTATGAGCTATAAGTTGGATTTTGATTTTGCTGCCAGAACTGATGCACGCATGGTTACTTATGGTACATGACTTATTGTAACTAAAGCTTCTCCTTGGTTCATATGTGTTAGATTTGGGCCATATGGTGTACCATTTACATTTTGCATGAATAATGGTCCAAATAATGACTGTAACTAGTCTATGTCTCATGAATAGGCCATTTCAGATTGTACATTCTCGTTTGATTCATGACTCTTTAAGATCTAGATCTAGAATATGCTCTAATGAGGTAAAACCTAGTATATTGTTTATGAATCTGTATTTACCCATTCTGACTCTACATCATGTTCAATACCCTACACCATCTTAACTTTAAGGAGGTTTTACCCGGAGTACCTTTGGACTCTTCGGGTGAATACTCAGTCTAGGTAGAGCCTTGTCATGATGTCAGCACACCTTAGGGTTTAGGGTTCTTGGTACAAATTCTAGGTTGCATCAACAACAAATAACACAAATATTGAGCATTCTAATACTAGTTACTATTACCCAGTTCTGGTCTCCGAAAATGCTTAGGCACCTCTGAAAATCCTGCTACAATGTGCACCCGTAGTCTATGGTCTGTTCTTGCAAAACTCTAGATTTTTTAGTGACCAGTTTTCAAACCTATTTGCAAAAATGTTCATCAAGTGTATTTATCTATATCACTTACTTGACCATGTTTTTCAAAAATCAGATAAGTGTATCATATCAACCTCTTCCTTGCTTAGGTTTTTAATACTTTACATGTTATTTTAAATTAGCGTCATTGCTATAGTTTATCATTTGTACATCAGTTATCGCTACTATTGATAACACTTGTAATGAGATTTAGTTGTAGATTAAATTAAATAATTATGAGCAACAATACGTGACACCAGAATAACACAACCTTTCAGAATAATGATCATCAAAATGCAATTAGAATCCCCTTCTTCTAAATTTGATGGATCAATCTTCTTATCCCTCCTAATAAGACTCTAATGCTCAAAGTTTCTAGTATGGAATGCTACCTACTGTCCTCTGATTTTATGCAAGTTTGTACTCAATATGGCCATCACTCAAGGCTTCAACACTCATTATAGCGTGATCCAACCATCAATGATAGTCACCACTCACCACACTCATCCTCCTACAGCTCACAGCTCGGCTCTCATATTCCTACCACCTATCACTTCTAGGTTAAGGGCCTACCACCACCTATCAGGGTTATGACATCATTGAGCAGGGTAATAATACACTAGCCAAATATGAGCTTTCTTATATGATCTCTTATGAAGTGCCTACCACAATTGTTGTCATACATCTAGAGGCCAGTGCTTCACTCCAGGGTTCACAAGTAAAAATTAATAACGCTAGGGTAAATGTTGCCATGTTACTTACCTCATATCAATCCCTCTTTAAAATATACCACGTGATATATCTTTAGTGATGAGGATATCCTTACACCTCTGTAATGTTGACATGTCCCTTTATACCTCATGCTGTATCACTTACTACTATTGGCTCCATATGCCATCCTAAGTGTACAGATTATGCGTAAACTTGTTTTTACCCATGCCACAACACATAATTTCCTTGCTACACCTTCTTCTATAGATACTATTATAGTAGATTTCGTATCCTCATCCTGCTAGGAAAATTGTGATATTCCTCTTACACATGATGCTCATGACATTACCTACATTTTACATCCTTATCCTATTGGGATGCACCCTAGTAATATTGATTTACATGATCAATTTTCTATTTGTACCCATGACACTGACTATCACTATGTATCACTCTCGATGTACTTCTATTGATCTTATGCATAGGGCTTACAATGTTGCATCTCTCCCCACACATTTATCATCACATGTTGCAGCATCGTACACTGCTTTTACAATGATTTGTAATTCTCCCACTTTCCAAGATCATATGTATGATTCCTTTACTATGGCTACACCTTATCTTGTTACATTCATGGGGACTGTCAACACCAATCCGACACTATGATAATTCTTCATTGGGAACTCCTCGTGCTATGATTATTTACTAATGCATAGCCTTTAGTTTGGTGGATGAAATCTGGAAACACAACAACAAACATAACACAAGAATACCATAGACTATGATAAGAAGGAATGACGATAAATCTGAAATATAAGTGTAAATTATAATATCAACATGAAATTGTTCCAATCTCACCCATGAGGTACTTCAAGTGTTACTGACTTCAGCTGCCTTCCAACAATAACTATGGGAGAAACTTCACAATTACAGTTCTTAATGGCTTCTTTAACACACCTTCAAAATGATGTCATTCCTTTACACACTTACTCATACAATATTTCTCACTACTTCCTTCTATGCTAAATGAGGGGGGGTGGCCTCTTTAATTTATATTTAGGCTTAATCCACCTTATCTCTAAGATAGGATAGGAAATATCTTCCGGCCAATCATATTCCATGCCTAAACTCTTGCCTTTACATGTAGGCTTATCTTCTAAGATAAGATAAACCTTATCATCTCACATGGGTTCCACCTTTTTAGAATTTTCCACAAATAAAATACACAAAATATTTATGACATCACTCTTTGTCCTTATTACAAATATAATATTTCTAATTCCTAATCATGTAGACCCTACTTCTCTACTTATCCCAACTTTGACATTTTAACATTACCGGATTACTGTACGACAAATATTTACTTTTTACAACATTCCTATTGTACTTTGACTGTCTACCATACTCTACATTATTGGCGGCACCGTATTGACGGCGCCGTTATTTTCTATCGGACGCTACTACTAATTACACTTAACAACATCCTATTCCTAATACATACATTAATGAAATAGAAATTACGGAGGAAAATTTTAGTGTCGACAGGACCATCCATTCCCCTCTTGCTACATTTTTATCTATGATCATAAGGGCTAGTTCATACCGCTTTATTGTTTCTAATATCCCCAAATTGCACTTATTGATCTTTCTTATTACTGATGTTTATCCCAATATCAGATAATGCAAGCACCAATATTCTTGATTCACGAGGCTGATATCATAGAGCTTAACGATGACACATTGCGTAATATTAACTTTACTCCTATTGCCAACATAGATGAATCCTACGCCTGATACTATTTTCTTGCTATTGGTCCTTGTGACATATCATATTTAAGATAGCATCCTCCTATCCATCTAATTGCCATGATACCTTGTACTCAATTGGGTCTATCCCCTCACCATGTCAGACATTATACTTTGGTCCTTCATCTCCCCAAATCTATTTTTCCCCACAACTCTAACCCCTGCCACATGCACTGTTTTCATACATGATTCTTATTGACCTCATGTTCCATGATAGTTGCACTTTCAAATGACACATGTTCATCCTCTTTAGCATAGATCATCTTGGCATCCAAATTTGGGGGCATCAAACTCCCCCCTCCTCATAGTCGTACATTCTAATCAATCGTTACCTACACATATTATTCATATACACATCTATACATTACACTTGTTTTGTAATGCACATCAATCTTTCTAGCAACACTTTCTTTCATCTAGGGCAGTTTTGTGCTTGACTACATTGGTGGCACTATGGATGCCCCAATCATACTAATCCATCCACATTTTTCTACTCATGCTTACTTTTGGTCCTTCTATCTCATATTTGTACATGATTCATCTCTATATGTGGTATACACACAATCTCACTCGCTAGTATGTGCATAATTGTCTGCAACCTCCTTTTATCGATGAAGAATATGTTATGGGCATGTATAATTTACACCACACATGTTCTTTATGTGATCAACCCCCACACTATTACTTACTAGGTCTCTAATCCCAATCCAATCGGCTATGACCCTGACACTCGACAACCTCCTAGATGAGTTTACTTGATCCTTATCCACATCCTACACTTGGGGGGCATCACATTTTCTTCCCCCTTCCATTCCTGTTAGTTGTCTCTAGTATCGACTGTCACACTCCATGCTTCAAGGCTAATCTTTCACACACTCTCATACCCTTTGATACACACATTTTATCTTCATTACCCTATAACACACTCTAGTTCCATGGTTCATACTCAACTGCTGAGGGTCATAATTTATAAAATGAACCTCACATTACCATTACACATTTCACGCTCTGAGCTTCACAACATAAACTTTATAGCATCTACTCTCACACAAACCATTAATTTCCCGATGACACACTCTTGTTCTAAGGTTCATTCTTAGACTACTGAGGGATAAATTTATAAATGAACCTCATCTCATACACATCCACTAGGGGGAAACACTGCTCATACTCATCTTCACACTATTACATATCACATTCCATCACACTCATACAACATTTGACATCTGCATATCTTGGTTACATCTACTCTTACCAAGCTTATTTTATTTACATGTTGTACATTTGTTTTCCATGCCAGATGGATATACTTAGTATGTCAATCATTTTTTATCATATACACATGCAAGTTCACTTGGTATCTAGTTGTCAATGAAAATATCTTACATGTTCCTTACATGCTGCAATGATGTTTGACATTGTAATCTTTTACTAGTCCCACTCGAGGCTCCTATGGGCATCTACCTTTACTACTCTCATACTCTATACATCACAGGTGTCTATTATTTCATCCTTTACTACTTCTACTTTCTAACACATTACTTTCACTGATTTATACATACATCCCTTGACATACTATTTATCTTTCTAACATATTAACGGGTGCTTCATGTGTAGCATTTTCTCTGTAGGATCTATACAACCATTGTAGTTATTTGACACCTTTTGCTTGACTATTGTTTGCCATTGTATGCCATTGTTTGCTGGCTATGCCTTAAGTTTCTTTTTTGATCATTGTTTTCTTTCTTTTGGACGCTTTGAGCCATTGATTTTCTTGTGACATTGTGAGCGATGTCCCATGTATGAAACCCACTTTTCACGGTTTATCTTGTCTTGCACACTTGCTTGTTACATTGTCTTCTCTTGCATGCTAGCTATTTTTCCTAACTAAAACTTGTTTAATAGCCCATCTTATTTGCATGTTCCTTGGTTCCTCTTATGTACATCCCCTACCCCCTATAGGTATCTGCTTAAAATATGCATATCAAATCAGGGTCCTCTCCTTTAGAACACATTCTCCTGCAATCGTTGTGAGTACCCCAAACGAGGGGGGCATCTATTGGGTGAAAAAATCACCCCTACAACAGCTCAGAGTCCTAGTACAAACACAATATAATACATAATAAACGTAGAAATATATTTTTATATTGGCTCATAATCATACTTGGGCCCAAAACACATACAAACACTAGCACCCAGACCTGGAAAGTAGTGGTGGGTGCTTGTGTCCCCCCTAACTACTAATTTTCTACGAGAAAAAATGGTCAATTTCTCATATCAACATAATCTCCAACAATTTTTAGATCAAGTCTACGGTAGCAGGAACTCACCTCCAGTCATAGAATGCATTCTATCTCCTATAATCAGTTATAATCAGAACTAATCAAAACAAATTGGAATAATCTGAAAAAAATTAGGATGTGCCATCAGTAGTAGTGCTTATTGGGAAGAGCCATGGAAGGAGAGAAAAAACTATACCTCTCTTCCCAACAGTCTTCTCTTGGCATAAGATCACAAATGTGAAAAAGGAACATGTGTACCTGATCTGTGATGAGAAAAGAGTGTAGAAAGGATCCTGAAGATGATGTAGAAGAACGATTTTTTCAAGCGATCTCATGTGAGTTAAGCCAACTACAATTTTTTTTTGTGATCTCACGCTAAGAATAGAAAAAGTGTAGGGAGAAAAGTCTGGTGTCATCCTCTGACCTTTAATTGCTTCTTGAAATGTAGAGCACAACTGCAAATGGTGTGTTAAAATTTAATTTGGTTCGAATAGTTCCGATCCAACGCGAAAGTAGAAAATGTTGTGCAGTGCATGCATGCGGAGTGCTAAGGACTCTGTGCCCTATGAGAGTCATTGTGTGAAGTTTTGTAATTGTGCTGAATTGAAAAGTACTATATACCTTCCCCCTAATCACAAGTGTTTAGGAAGGGTGAGGGACACCTAGGCACTACTGTCCCGATCTTGGTGCTAGTGTTTGTGTTGTGCTAAGGACCTAAGTCAGATTCTAAGCCCTGTCTAAGACTGATGATTGTGTTGTACTAGTACTAAATTGTGCTGTGTGATGATTATAGACTATTGTATGGGGTGACTCATTCACCCAAAGTATGCCCCCCTCATTTGGTGTGCATACAAAGTCATTGAGGAGTATGCAACCCCAAAGGAGGATTGACCGGTATGCTGAAACTGTGCCCTGCATGGGGGGACGAAGTGTGCTTGGTAGAAACCAAGGCACACACAAAAAAAATGGCTAGGAAAGAAGTGTTAGTGTAAGCAAATATAAACACACATGTAGAAGAAGAAGTGTAAGCTAACAAACAACCAGACAATGTGTAATCTAAGTTGCAAGAAGACAATGTAGACTGTGAAAAGTGGATTACAAATATGGGACATCACTCACGATGTCGCAAGACAATCGAGGCCAAGATGGTCAAAAGCAGACAATGTGCACATAAGAAAAAGAGTAAATCCCGCAAACAATGACATATAATGGAAGACAAGAGAAAACAATGGCAAGCAATGCAACAAACAACTATGGAAGAAAATAGACGTGCAAAGAAAATGTTGCACATGAAGCACCCATTAGCATGTTAGAAAGATAGATAGTATGTCAAAACATGTATGATCTGATATAGTAATGTGCTATGAAAAGTGAAACCTTCCATCTGTAGTGTACAAAAGTGGATGTCCCCAGGAGCTGTTGTGGGACTGGTAAGAGGTACTGCACTAAGCATCCATGCTGCATGTGTGGGTCTGTAAAATATATGATCACAACTAGAAAGCAAGTGAATGTGCATGTGTATATGGAAAATATAATGACATATAAAATATCTATCGAGCATGTATAAAGAGTGTACATTTAAACATAAATAAGCAAGACTAAGTGTGACCAAGATATGCAGTATGTTGTGGATGAATGAGGGTGAATGAAATGTAGAGTGAGTGTGATAGGATCCACATGCCCCCCGAGTAAATGTGAATATGTATGCAGGTGATGAAATTCATTTATACATGCCCCCTCAACAGTCAAGAATGAACCGTAGAACAAGAGTAGATCATCGGGAAATGGTTTGAATGTGTGCTAGAAAGATGTGATACGATAAAGCGTAGATCATAAAGAGCATGTGAGTGAGTGAATGTGGGAGTATGGTGAGATCCATTTGATATGTAAACACTCAGCAATCAAGTATGGACCGCGAAACTAGAGTGGCTCATAGGGTGATGAGTGCAATGTGTAAAAGTAAATGTGTAAAATATATATCGTGAATAATGTGCGTAGTATGTGGTAGGTGCCACGAGAAGAGGATGTTGAGTATGTATGAAGTGTGTTGTGTGTAGTATGTGAGGTTCATGTGTATAGGATTCCCTCATCACTCAAGTGTAAATCGTAACACAAGAGTGCGTTATTGGGGAATGAGTGTTGTTTTATGTAAAGTATCTCTTATGGTGCATAACATTGAGTGGGTTCTTCAGCAGATTACCCAAAAGAGTGGCAAGGTGATAGATTCCACCACCAATCTTTTCAGTGATAATATAAGGGACCAAACCGATTGGGCCTTGAATTTTCCTTTGAAAGGAGCATCGACATTCATGTTTTTCTAGTTTTATTTTAATGTCAGGTCACCTATGTTAAATTCACGAGGATGATTTTTTTGATTGTATGTTTGGGAAATTTGAGATTGATATGCATGAAGATGTTCTAATGCTTGGACCCGGTGAGAGACCAACATTTATAGCTCATGTAATCATTTTTCATGGTATTCATTGTCTTTGAGTGAAACGTGTGATGAGGTTATATCGAGTTCCAGTGGGATAACCACCTCAATACCATAGACTAGTGAAAAAGGAGAGGTGTTGGTGGGAATACACACACTAGTATGATAAGCCCAAAGAGCGTAGAAGATTTGATTATGCTAGTCATCACCACTAACAACAACAGTCTTGCATAGGATTTTGACAATAGTTTTATTAGTGGCCTCAACTTGGCCATTGCCATGTGGGTAATAAGGAGTAGAAAATGACTATTTAATTTTGAATTTTGCATACAACTTTTTAACCTCATTATTTTTGAAAGAAGATCCATTATTGATGATAATGGCAGAAGGAATGTCAAAGCATGTAATGATGTGGGTAGTGATGAAATTGCAAATGTCAGTACCAGTTGTAGTCTGAAGTGGTGGTGCTTCGATCCATTTAGTGAAATATTTTGTGGCAGTAATAATATACTTGTGTCCATCGGCTGATTCAGGATTTATCATGCCAATAAGATCAAAACACCATAAAGAGAATGACCATGTTGGAGTGATCGGTTGGAGATCATATGTAGGTGTTTGGTGAATATTATCGTAATTTTGACACTTAGTGCAACATGTAGTGTATTTGAGATAGTCTTTTTCTATTGTAGGCCAATAATAGCCCCGACATAAGAGTTTTTATGACATAGTTTTTCCAGAGAAATGGCCACTACACATGTTGTCATGTATCTGTGAGATAGCAGTGGGGATGTCGGCGAGTTCTAGAAATCGCAGCAGACAGCCGTCAAGTGCACATAACGAGTGGCCTCACATTGCAAGTGACGAGCTGCATGAGGTTGTAGACCATAAGGAATGGTTTGTCAGCATAAAAAGACATAAATTGAAGTGAATCATTCAGGGTTGTCGTGACTACATTGATAGTGTAGGATTTATTTTCCTCACTTTATTTGTATTATCCTACTCGAGATATTCCACCTCACTTGGAATTTCCCTATACTTATGGGATATGCTTTCTTAGGTGTACCCTTGACTACACTATTTTAGGTGTTGGTTACCACCTGACTACACTATTCTAGGTGTGAGTCACCACTTGACTACACCATTCTAGTTGTTGACTACCCCTATTCTAGGTGGAGATCGTTATGATTCTAGGAGGAGGTTACACATTCACATCCTATATGTACATCTCTTGCATTATTCTATTTGATTGTATTGAGTTGGAGCTATTTCTATGTTATTGTAATTATCTCTCTTGCATTTATGTATTTTTGTAGTCTTGTATGCTTGAATTATTTTGTCTTGGAACAATTCACGTCTCGCATCATTCACTTGTGTAATCTTCGAACCAGTAGATCCATAACGCTTCTTTGATATGGTATCAAAGTGCTTCTCCAATATGGTATCAAAGCTGAGATGGTATTGACATTGTCTAATTATTATTCTGTAAATTTATTTCAATTGAGATCATTATTTACAAGTATTTGGGTGTTATTTGGTTCTAGTTTTTCCTGGTTTTTGGGTATATAGCCTATTTTTTGGCTTCTGATATTTATAGGCCCGCATAGTGCACATACAATTTTGGAGATTTCCTTTTTGTAGGCCCTAAATCATCATTACAGGATCCCTGGAAGATTTATCTAGATTTAGGCATTTTTCAGACCTATGAAGGGCATTTTCACCTATGTTAGTGCTTTGCACGATATTCAGACTTACAAAGGGTGTGTTTTTGATCAAGATGCATTTTAGACTTGCAACCGAGCTTCTAATAGCCCATACACGCATTGCATTTTTGGATTCAGGCACTGTTTTTTGAGTCCTGCGACAATGTTTCTTACTACACTCATATATGCAGCAATTTCAGGGCAGCAATGGAGATCTTATTTACGGGAAATTCATTTAAATAGGACTTATTTATGGGAAATAGTTATTGTAAAACTTTTGATTGGTAGCTAAGTATCGAGTGCCATTTTTTTGCAAAAATTAAATATTTTTCATTTCCCAAAGCACTTGACATATTTATTTTTGTAAAGCACACTAAGTTATAAAGTGCCAATATTGTGGGGGGCTACTTGATATAGTTTCCAGGGGGGTATATAGGGTGTTTCCTCTCTACTTTCTTTCTGCACATTTCTTTATTTTCTGCAACTACCACAACCTTTCTTTCTATAATAATGGATCTAATTTCAATTAACCCACTTACGCCTTTTAACTACCATGTATGGAAATAAAAAATATCCATTGGACTAAGGAGCAAAGGGTTATACTGTATCACAATGGGGTTAGAACCCGAGCCAACTGTAGCTGTAGATAAAGTTAAGTGGTATAATAAGCATGATGAAACATTTGGTATTTTGTGTCTTTCCGTGTCTCATGAACTCCTTTTTTCACATAGAGTCAGCCAAATCTCCCAACAAGGTGTGGAAAACCTTAGAAAAATTATTTGGAAAAGTTGACACTATGAGGGGTCATGAGCTAGAAATAGATCTTATCAACTTAATTCATAACAACTTTGACACCTTGGAAGATTTCTGTACCAAGATCAACTCCTTACAATTGTAGTTAAAAGAATGTGGAACAAAAAATAAGGATGAATAACTTGTTTTTTCCATGCTTGCCAAACTCTGTCCTGACTACTCTGTCTTTTTTTCTACATTTTATGCTACCAAGAGGGCTCTTGTAGTCACATGGTCTATACCATACTTAGATGACTTCATTGTTGATTTGAATAATTAGCAAGACAAGTTATTACAAATGGGCGCCTTGAAGTCATCCAAACCTTCAACTCTCATTTTCAAAAATTGAAAACATAAAGCCTCATTAGACAAATAGTATAAACAAAGTAACAAGGATCAAGAAAGAAAGAAATATCAACATTCTTCCACCTCTACACCAAACTATGAAACTTCCTCTTCTAGTGATAAGTTCAAGAAAGAAAGGATTAAATGTGGGTATTGTAAAGGAAGTCACAATGAAAGCAAATGTTTGAAGAAGCAGATTGACCACCTCACAAGTCTTCTTAAGAAGAACAAGATAGGTGAACACGAGGGCTTGTTGAAGTGGATGTAGGAACATTTAATAATGTTGTTAGTATTCCTTCACTATCAAATAATCTCTTATCAGTCTACCAAATTACTCACCTTAGTCAGGGCATGCAGGTTGAATTCACTCCAGATTCAGTCTACATCAAAGAGTTACATAGTGACACTATCATTGTAGTGGGTGTAGGTGATCAAAAAAATCAACTATATTCCTTCTCTTACTTTGTTCCTCCTTCAGATTCTTCACCACATTCACTTATACTTGATGACACTATTGAGCTTGAGCACATTTTTTATGAGAACTTATCTTCTAGCATATATGACTACAGTAGTGATGGGGACCCACCTCCACCATATCCTTGCCACATTTCATTATTAGAGGAGTTATTTCTTGATCCACATACTTCTGGTCCACCTCAAACTTTTCAGGGAGAAGGCATCTTGATTCGGGACTTATCAGACATCATACAGTCTTTTACTCAGTTACAGGACCCTCCACACTCTTTCTTCACTTATGCATTAGATATATCATTCCATCATGGAATAGTTGGCACTTCTACCATGTATGAGGAGCACATTTCCTTGGATAGGAACAACACATTGGTTGGAGGTCCCTCAGAAACTTGGTGGCTACCTTCAATTTTCCATGGTGATCCACTCTTCACCGCATCTATTTATGAGCCACAATCAATCTAGGAGGTTACTTTGCAGGATACCGAATAGCTACAGGAATTTGTAGCTTTGAGTGGAGATTTCTAGTCCTACCTTCTCTTCTTTATATCTATTTTGGGGGAAGTTTTTCCCACTAGGTTTTCTCCTTTTACTCTATCTTATGAGAGATTGCATTGTACATGGGTATCTCATCAGGCCTTGTTGCCGAGACCCACTTTCATTTTCATTGCCCACCTAAGTTGTGCTTATGGGGGGTGTTAGTGTAGGATTTCTTTTCTTTTCTTTATTTGTATTATCCTACTCAAGATATTCCACCTCACTTGGAGTTTCCCTACACTTATGGGATATGATTTATTAGGTGTACCCTTGACTGCACTATTTAAGGTGTTGGTTAACACTTGGCTACACTATTCTGGGTGTGAGTCACCACTTGACTATACCATTCTAACCACTATTCTATGTGGATATTTCCATGATTCGAGGAGGAGGTTACACATTCACCTCTTATATGTACATCTCTTGCATTATTCTATTTGATTGTATTGAGTTGGAGCTGTTTCTGTGTTATTGCAATTATCTCTCTTGCATTTTCATATTTTTGCAGTCTTGTATGCCTCCATTGTTTTTTCTTGGAACAATTCACGTCTCACATCATTCACCTGTGTAATATTCGAACCAATATATGCAGAGAACTTCTCCAATATATGTGTGATGGAACAAGCTGCTAGAGGTAGAGTAAAGGTGGAAGGATGTCACAAGTGTCGAATGATGAATGTGGCTTGATCATCAGTGATGTCTTGAGGGATAAGCAATGTTGCACTAGCTATAACGTCTGCATGATGATTGTCCTTATGGGGGATGGCAGAAATAGAGTAAGAATCGAACGCATCAAAAACGTATTTGACAAAAATATTATATGGGATTAGGTTCTCTTCCTTTTTTTGATATGTATCATTAACTTGGTTAATAATAAGTTGCAAGTCACCATGTATGTAGGTATTTCAAATGAGGAGCTTTCAAGCGGTGATTAGGCTGAGGATGAGGGCTTCGTACTTAGCGATGTTATTAGTACAGGAAAACCCTAAGAGATATGCAAAGGGGAGAGGATCACCATATGGAGTGATGAAGACTATCTCGGCCCCAACACCCGAATGACAATGAGACCCATCAAAATACATTGTCCAAGTATCAAAGTCAATGATGTAAGTAGTGAAATCAGTGTGAAAGGAAAAAGAGACAGTAGAGGTAGCTTGAATTTTTCCTTGTAATGAGTGTAATTGATGCAAATTTTTAGGTGGAGGCATGTTAACAAGTGCCTTGATTTTATTGGAGTCTATTTCGATACCACGTTGTGAGATAATGTATCCAAGGAGTTTGTCGATTGTGACTGCAAAAATATGATTTTTCAGATTTCAATGTACTTTATAATTCCATAGCCATTCAAAAAGTGTGTGAAGGTCTTGAGCATGGGTAGAATGGTGTCGTGATTTAACAAGTATATTGTTAACATAGTCTTTGAGAATCATGAAAGATGTGAATCATTACACGTTGATATTTAGCCTCGGTGTTTTTAAGGCCAAAGGGCATGAATGTGTAGCAAAAAGTTCCCCATGGCGTAGTAAAAGAATTTTTTTCTTAATCCGTTGGATTGATTTTGATTTGGTTGTAACCAGTGAATCCATCCATGAAGGAAAGAATATGATAACCAATTGTAGAATTAACAATGGCATCGATGTGTGGTAAAGAGAAAATATCTTTGGGACAAGCCTTGTTTAGATCACGAAAGTCTGTGCAACAATGTACTCGGCCATCTGGTTTCATAATGGGCACAATATTAGACACCCATTTGGGATAATCGATGATACAAATAAAGCCTCCATCGAGGAGGCATTGTATTTCTTCCTTAATAAGGAGTGCAACTTTCGGGTGCATTTTACAGATTTTTTGTTGAACGGGATTTACACTGGGATTGAGAACGATGTTATGCATGGCTACAGATGGATCAATTCTAGGCATATCGCTATAGTCCCATGTGTAAATGTCTGAAAATACATGAAGAACTTGTTTTATATCTCGTTGTTCATTGGGTATGAGAGAAGTGACTAAAAAATGATTCGTGGGTTATCAGAAGTGCCAAGGTTGTATTGTATGGTTTCCTCATTGAGAAGAGTGGACCGATTGTATATATATGGGTTAGTAGGAATTGTATAAGGAGGATCGACATTTTCAGTAAATGTATTAGACTCTCCAAGTAAGCTATAACATTAATAAGCGAAGTGATCATAAAATCCCATCTATTCCAAACGGGGGTCATTAGTAGCAAAAGTATCTAAGTTATCCCAAACAATAGAAGTAGAATCAATAATGAGGTCTAGATATACCAACGAAAGTGAAGAAGTATGTAGTGTATTATAAGTATCTGAAGTAGGTATAGACAGAAGATGGTATCCTAAACCAAATTTTCTAGATTGAGTGGGGATAGCCCATGGCTTTGGGAGGCCTTGTCCTTGTTGGCCTCGGCCATTACCAAAGAAAATGTAACAAGATAAATATTGATATCCAATGCCATATTGAGAACAATCTAGAGCAAAATAACTAGGAGTGTCAATAGTATGCTCAATAGAATTGCAATATGCAAATGGTGATGGATGTACCGAAACATCATAAATAACTCCCTGATAAAGGAATTTATGTCATGTGTGCAAAGTGGATGAGACCGCATGCATAACATATATCCAAGGCCGCCAAAGAAGAATGTTATAATTAAGGTTGTTGGGAATTACGTGACATGGAATGGGAAAGATACATGGTCTAATAGTGACATGGAGTATGATAGTCTCTAAGACATGCTTGGGTATATTGTCGAATCCATGAATAGAGACAGAGGAAGGAGCCAAAGAGGATTCCAATAGACCCAATTGATGGAGGAAAACAATATTACAAATATTGAGTCTTGAGCCATTAACAAATAAAGCTTGCTTGACCCCAATATTATTGATACAAACTTGAATGTACGGGGGGATCGTGTTCCATTGCTTGAGAAGGCAACTCATTGGATGTGAAAGTTATTTGATCTTCATTGAGATATAAAGTATATGTAAACATATGATACACATACTCTGGTGAGGTATGAGGATGAATGTAAGTGTTTTATAAATAAGACCTAAGTTTATTGATACAATAAGGATGGTTTTGTAAAAAAGCATAGATGGATACCTCCATGGTGATAATCCCTTAAGAAAGAAACAAAGAAGGTGGATTCAAGCGACGAGTTCACCAAAATGATTAAGAAAATATAGAATTTATAGATGCCTAATTATGATTGTAATGTAGCAGTAAATGAATATGCAAATACAGTAAAGAATAGACCCAATAAAATAAGTAATTATGATTAAGAACCCTAAGTGTAAAGAGGAGATAAAATGAATTAGTTATTTCACAATTAATCTATGGGCTATGCCGAAGTGACAAACTAAGAAATTTGAAGTGCAGACCGATGTCGCAATAAAACCTAGAAAGTTGCAAAGATGGAGGAATATGTTGTATTGGGGCACCTGGAATGGGTCAGGGGTGCTTGCAGCCGAATTGTAGACCAGTACTGGGCGCCTATGACTGCTCAAAAATCTCAAGAAAACCATATTTGACTGGTCGCAAGGTGTTTGTTGTCCTTCTCTTCTTATCACTAGTAGGTCACACGATGATCACTAATGTTGATGATAACCTGAAATAAAAATTTCACCTACGAAACCCTCAAAAGTGAATCAAATCCCAAAAAAATATGCAAATGAGGGGTCAGATTGTCCTCAACAGTCAAACAAGTGATCTTACGACTGAGCATTGCACTACATTTAAGACCCAATGTAGTTTTGTGTGTGTATGCGGAATCGTGCCGCAGGTGGCTCTTGTGCATGTCACACTTGATAACAAGCAATAAATAGATGTAGAAGATATAAGTAGATGTATGCATGGAATAGAATGAACTTCCCATCTTATGAAGTGTATACAAAAGAATGCAATCCCTCGCCCTTTAATGGATGTAGGAATGGATGCTTGAATGCTCTGGAATAGCCTTTGGATGTAACCTTGGATGGTGATAGCTAATGCTTAGTGCTTGGTCCCTTATTATGGTCACATAACTTTATATTTATATTATTCCCTTGCTTGAATTTCGTAATTAACCCAGAAAAGGCCGACTACTAAAAAGATAAGATGTCCAAATGTAGTATTTTATTTCCTCTCAATTGCTTATGCGTGTTGGCACCTCATTCAGACAGATTTGAAAGCTCACCTGAAGCTACGAGGTCCCTCTTTTAGGATTTCTTGTCAAGATGCTAGCATATATATCCATGATAACCAATCTTAAAGCATGCACCTAAGTGTAGATAAACACAAACATCATAACATGAGCTTATAATGGAAACACATGTAATAAGGAAACATAACAGATAAGATCACAACCAAGATCAAATTTAAGAACACATATACATACTCAGATACATTAATGACCATAATCTAACCATAATTATCCATTAATAATAAGAGTATTACATATTAGAAGCTAAATACATAACAAGCATTACCATAGAGTCATGCGCGTTAGTAGATTAGAGCAACATAACACTATTACATCATGGGTTTGTATTTACAATGAAGTACAACAAGTATATATAGGGGTGGGGAAATTTCCTTCACCACCCATGTACTTCCTAATAATAGGTTGCATGCTCAAAATAGCCATGCGTACATGCAAGAACAACCATAAAGTGTGCATGTTTTTCCAACAATCAAAATAATAGATTAATCATATAAATAGACTTTGCTTTAATCCTATTATTAGCTCAATCCATCCATGAACTTCACCTTTTCTTTGCATGTGCTTTATCCCAAAATAGACTTTTCTTGGCTGCCAAGTCATCCTACTTTTATCCTTTACTTGGTACACAATCCAACTCTAATTTTCTATTTTAAGCCCATAACTGCAAAATCAGATAAGTCTTGAGTTCTATCTTCTTGGGCACGTGCCACTTCAACTGGCCCTTGCATGCATACACACAACCCAATTGTGCACCTCATTATCCCGTGTGATCTTCATACTTAGCCTTTTTTACCAGTCTAACATTACCCCACTCTAATTACACTGCCATCCTCGGTAATGGGGTTGAATCATCTTACAACCTTAAAGAATAAATGAATAAAGAATGGAAAAGAATTTGTTTATAAAGAATGAAATAAGGGAAGAATGTTCAACGCGAGTTGATTCCTTACTCCTCAACTAGCTGTAAAAGCTCAAAATACTCTTTATATATTATAATCTCCAGTTCATTCCATTCTCCCAACCCCTTCTTTGTTGTTTCTTGGACTGTCCCGACTATCCCTTCCATCTCTTCTGGAATCATATCTTCCCCTTTGTGTTTGATCTCCCTTGTCACTATAGCTAGGCCTTATACCATTCCTTCCATGAAATCCATTCTTCTCACCACCAATGACCCTAGATCCTTTATTTGTGTTTCATGAGGCTCCCTTGCTACCTTAAGCGCGTCACACTTCTTTGCAACTACGACCAACTTTTATTCTCTTCCAAGTGCCTCATCCTTCTTGGCCTCCTGTACCTCTGGATTGTGCGAGCCTTAAGGATATATCTCAAATCCTAAAATTTTTCCAATGCCCAACCTTCCTTCTTTATTTCATCCTTCAATTTCTAGAACATGGCATCGTACTCCACAATCCTGCGCACTATAATATTCTTATTCTTCTCCTTCTCGGCCACAGTATCTGTTACACCCTTAACCTATTATTTGTATTAGGATATGAGTAGCCGACTTGTGGCTTACCAAATCATTTTATTATATCATTTATACTTTCTCATGCTTAATAGGTTGGCCTTAGTGATTGCCATAGCATATGAATAGTGTATATAGAGGATTGTAGGTAGTAGTTCATTATCATTTTAGCATTTGAGTCTTATTATATGGTTTGGAGGTTGCCCCCTTGAAGTGGCGAAGCTATTCTAATTGCATATTTAGATCATTATTCTAAAATATTGTTTTATTTGGTGTTCTATTGCTGCTCATAATCTAAATTATACTAGTAATTTCATTACAAGTGGTATCAGAGCTGCGATCTGGGCCAAAATTAGGGCAAAAATGCTAATTTTTTGTTTTCGTAATATATTTCGAACCAGTGCGAATTACTGGGAGATATTTTTACAATAGTTGTGAAACATTTCACGTAAGGATCCCTGAGAATTTAAAACTTTTTAAATTTCTTTTGCACAAGTTATTACAAATTTATGCTTTTTCATAAAATTGCTCCCTAGGGTGCACATTGTGGATTTTTTTCAAGTTCTTTACATTTTCAGAAACCTCTAAAAAAATAGTATTAGTATTTTCTCTGTGTTTTTTCCTGTTCAACTGTATTTATATCAAAACCATAAACCCTAAGGTTTGATATTAGGGCGGGGCCTTCCACAAGAGCAAAAAAGAATCCGGTTACTTTGGGTAAAACCCAAGATAAAGATGGGATAGTGACTGAAGAGATGGAGTAAGAAGGGGTAAATACAGATTCCTCAGCACTAAGGTTTATCTCAGTTGATCATAAGGTGAGCCAACTTGAGTATGAGCTGTGAAATGTACAATCTGAGATGACCTCTAAAGGAGACATATCCCAAATCAATCATCAGTTGGATGATATCATGCAACATGTAAAGGGTAAACAGTATGGCCCAAATCAGTACGGAGGATCTTCAGTTCAAAATCATGGACAAAATAACCATGTTGGATCACTTTTCTAGCCCAATCAGAATCCAATTTATTCGCAACCATGAAACATGATGCTGAAAGTGGATATGCACAAATTTGATGGTAAAGATCCCCTAAATTGGATAAATCAAATGGAGAGATTCTTTTAGCTACATCAAACACCATTAGGACAAAAGGTGACATTAGCATCCCTGTATCTTGAACCAAACCAATTTGTTTGGTATCAATGGTTATGTGCTCAGAGGCATAAGAATGGTCTTGGTGTCACTTGGACAATTTGTACCGAGGAGTTGCAATTGCACTATAGTTCCAGTGTTTCAGAGAACTACTTTAGTCAATTAGCAAAGTTACGACAAACAAGATCAGTCAAAGATTATGTGCATCAATTCCAGAACCTATCCTTAAGGGTGGAGAATATTCCAGAAGAGAATTTGAATGACCTATTTCTTGGGGGTCTTAAGGACCACATCGAACATGAGGTACATATGTTTAATCCACTCAATATTTCTGATTCTATTATCATGGCATGTCAAGTAGATGAAAAAGTTCTTTGTAGTAGCAAGTCACCTTTCATTTACACTAGAGACCATAATATCTCTTCCCCTTCTTTTTCTAGGCCAATTAGACTGACTCCTCAAACAAATGGAAGAAAAGAGAGCAAAAGGATTAAGTTTTAATTGTGATAGCAAATATGGATCGGGACACAAATGTGCTAAGAAGAAGTTGTTCTATATTGACGGAAGTAATGAGGATGATGAGGACACTGAAATTATAGGAGAGGTTGAGGAACCGGTAGAAGATGAAGTAGAGGATCACCAACCTATAATTTCTTGCCATGCATTGCCAGGTATAGGTACTCCTCAAACACTCAAGGTTATTGGATATCTCAAAAAACAGAAGGTGAAAATGTTGATTGACTCGGGGAGTACTCATAGTTTCATAAATAGTAAGTTAGTTGCCCACCTCAATTGTTTTATTTACCCAGCTCTAGAAATGCAAGTTATGATTGCAGATGGTGGGATAGTCAAGTGCACAGGAAAGTGCCATAGTATCAAGATTTCCATGGGAGACTACATGTTAGACTCACCTATGTTTTCTATTTCTATGGGAGGGGCAGATATTGTTTTGGGTGTCCAATGGCTCACAACCACTACAGAGATGAATTTCCAAGAATTGTTCATGCAATTTCATTTAGATGGAAGGACAATACAATTGAATGGGATGGTAGCTAAGTCTCCACACATTATTAGCTCTCATCAGATGTAGAAATTTCTCAGAAAAGGAGTAGATGGATTTATAACAAAGTTATTTTCCATAGAAGTACAAAATACAGAGTCTTTAATGCCACCTAATCTTCAGAAGATTGTTGATTCTCACTCATTTGTTTTTGATGCAATTCCAAAGGGACTACCACTAGTTAGGGATCATGATCATGCCATTTAGTTGATTCTAGGGAGCCAAACACCTAACATCAAACCATACAGATACCCATATTCTTAGAAAAGTGAGATCGAGAGAATGGTTTAGGAAATGTTGAAGGTAGGTATCATAAGACCTAGCTAGAATGCATATTCTTCACCAGTGGTCATGATACGTAAGAAGGATGAAACATGGAAGATGTATCTAGATTACCGAGAACTCAACAAGTACACCATCAAAGATAAATTTCCTATTCCAGTAATTGATGATTCACTTGATGAATTGCATGGTGCTATTTATTTCACAAAATTAGATCTTTGTTCGGGGTACCATCAAATTAGAACAACAGAGGAAGATGTTCATAAAATGGATTTCATGACTCATGAGGGCCATTATGAGTTTTTGGTAATGCCTTTTGGTCTTACAAATATGCCTTCAACCTTTCAAAGCTTGATGAACACTGTTTTTAGGCCATTTTAAAGGAAATTTGTATTAGTTTTCTTTGATGACATATTGATTTACAGTAAGACATGGGAAGAACACTTACAACATGTAAATAAAGTGTTGGAAGTTTTGGAGAAACATACTCTCTATGCAAATCCATCCAAATGTTCTTTTGGTGTACAATAAGTAGAGTACTTGGGTCACATTGTATCCCATGAAGGCGTCAAAGTTGATCCTCAGAAGATCAAAGCTATGGTGGAATGGCCAAGGCCCAAAAATATCAAAAATCTTCGCGGGTTCTTAGGACTAATAGGGTACTACATAAGATTTGTGTAGGGATATGGTAGAATAGCAAACCCCACTCACTACATTGATAAAGAAGGATGCCTTCCATTGGACAAATATAACCACTAAATCCTTTGAGCAACTGAAGGAAGCCATGTGCAACACCCTAGTTTTGGCTACTCCCAACTTCTCAAAAACCTTCATTGTTGAATGTGATGCTTCAGGATCAGGATTGGGAGCAGTTCTAATGTAGGAAGGAAGACCAATTGTATTTGAGAGTCACCAATTCAAAGGAAAATATCTACTCAAACCTGTCTATGAGAAATAAATGATGGCTATTCTTCATGTGGTCAAGCAATGGAGGCCCTACCTAATGGGTAGACACTTCAAGGTGAAAATTGATCATGATAGTCTTAAATACTTTTTGGAGAAAATATTATCATCTGAGGAACAACAAAAGTGGGTAAAAAAATGTTGGGTTATGATTTTGAAATCATATACAAAAATGGTAAAGAAAATGTAGTAGCCAATGCATATCCAGAAGGGATACATCCACAGACACCTTACTATGTGCAATATCCATGTTGCAGGCCAATTGGGTAGATGAAGCAAGATTGGAATGGGATCAAGAAAAGGATGCACAATCTCTAATACAAAATATCAAGCAAGGTTCTATAACATCTAACAAATTTGAGTGGAAAGGTAATGCCCTATGGTATAAGGACATGTTATACTTGTGCAAAGATTCTGATTTTAAGCATAAGATTATTGCAGAGCTACATCCATCACCTATTAGAGGACACTTTGGATTTTTGAAGACATATCACAGAATAAAGAGATATTTCATTTGGGAAGGACTTAAGAGTGATGTATAAAAGTTTGTATCTGAGTTTTTGGTGTGCCAACAAAACAAAGGTGAAATCATTAAGACACCAGGTCTATTGCAACCATTACCAATTCTTAGCCAAAGGTGGGAGGAGGTCTCCATGGATTTCATTACAAGGTTTCCTTGTTCAGAGGGTAAGAATTTTATTTTGGTGATTATGGATAGGCTCACAAAATATGCCCATTTATGTGCCTTGTCACACCCATTTGCAGCCAGTACAGTTGCAGCTATTTTTTTTTGAGACACTTCAAAAGCTACATGGAACCCCAAAGATAATTGTAAGTGATCATGATCCTATTTTCACGACTAATTTTTGGACATAATTATTTGCATGTTTGGGTACTCAGCTAGCTCACAGTTCATTTTACCATCCTCAAACTAATGGGAAAATGAAAGTGGTCAAAAAATGATTAAGGGGTATCTACGTTGTTTTGTATCAGATAAGCATGAACGTTGGGTTAAACTGCTACCACTTGCAGAATGGTGGTATAACACATATTTTCATACCTCTTCTCAAATGACCCCATTTTTAGCATTATATGGTTACCATCCACCATCTATCACTTCTTCCTTCAGGGTGAAAACTAAGGTTAGAGATGTTGAGGAACACATTCAGCATCAACAACAGGTTTTGGTTGGTTTGAGGGATAATTTGGCAATGGCAAAAAACAGGATGCAACAACAAGTAGATCAACACCGTAGTGAAAGATATTTTGAAATTGGTGACTAGCTTTTTGTACATTTGCAGACTTACAAGCAGATGTCCCTCAAGCAACAGAAAACAGACAAAAAACTTTCTCCTAGATATTATGGTCCTTATCAGGTTCTATAGAAAATTGGAAGTGTTGCTTATAAACTAGAGTTTCCTCAATCTTCACGCATACACCCAATATTTCATGTTTCCTACTTGAAGAAGGTTATTGGACAGAAATTTACAGCCTAGACATAGCTACCCAAACTTGATGAGGAAGGAAGAATCATTTTTGATCCAAAAAAGATTCTACAAACACGTACTAAGAGGCTGAGAACCAGAGACATTACGGAATATACGATCAAGTGGAAGAATATGAGCATAGAGGATGCGACTTGGGAGGATGAAGGTTTTTTGCACCAACATCCATGATTATTCAACATTGAGGACAATGTTGGTTTGAAGGGGAAGGGCATGCTACACACTTAACCTATTTCTTGTATTAGGATATGAGTAGCCAACTTATGGCTTACCATATCATTTTATTATGTCATTTATACTTTCTCATGCTTAGTACGCCGGCCTATGTGATGGCCATAACATATGAATAGTATATATAGGGGTTATTAGGTAGTACTTGATCATCATATTGAGTATTTGAGTCTTATTGTATGGTTTCGAGGTTCCCCCCTCGAAGTGGCTAAGCTATTCTAATTGAATATTGAGATCATTTATCTGCGATAATGTATTTTTTGGTGTTATATTGTTGCTCATAATCTGAATTATATAATTAATTCCATTACACATAAAGTTTGGACTTGTTCAACCAAGGCTGGGTGCACAATTTTAATCGCATCTGTGATGTACTCCACATTTTTATACGCCATGCGCATCCATCCCTTCTCTTCTCGTACTTCATATTTTAGTTGTGCGATGATTTTATCTTTCTCCTTGATCTCTTTATCCATCTCCCTTATCTCCTTATCCTTCTCTTCTATCTCCTTATGCATATTCCTTATGTGGTAGTCCTTATCGAAAATTATCACCCCTACATCCACTGATAGTTTTTTAAGTGCATTACACACTTGTTCATATGTTAGCATTCATTCATCAACTATTGGATAAGCCTTCCATGTTGTATACTTAAGTCAAGTTTCAGTTATCGATTGTGCACTAACTTCAAACTCGATATCTTCCATGTGTGATTGAAATTCCCAAGAGAGCATCTTCCTCATGCACGTCAAGGCTTCTTCCTTCCTAAATAATAACCAACAGAAGAGATATTTTTTGGCCATTGTACTTGTATATATTGTGCACAAAAATTTACTAGGATCATCATCATATTGCATCATAGGGCCCTGGGGTGTATGTCTTGGCTTCATATTTTTCCCACGGGTCCCTTTAGGAAAGATAAGCGCAAGGGTGTTCTTAGTGCCATATGTTTCTACTTCACCCATATTCTTTTCTTATTCTTCCTCACGCTCTATTGCATGCTCAACAATGCACTCTACTATGCACTCAACCACTTACTCAATATTGCGCTCAATTTCCTTCTCAACTTTGTGCTCCTTCGTAGGCTCCTATTTCTTTGCCAAATTATGAGTGATATGTACCTCAAGCCCTTCCACCTCTAGATCCATGACTAGGATCTTCTCTCATGATTATTTTCTGGGCTCGCACTCCTTGGTATCTAATGACCTCCTCACTACCTCTAATGAATCCTTGTGGACTCATCTACATCCTTAGGAACTTTCTGTTCTTCATTTCTTTTGAACCTCCTCTTCGCGTCTCTCAGTCTCCTCCATGTCTTCATCTAGGAATACTTACCTTTTGCCTCTTCCTGGCTTGGAGGAGTACTTCTTCTTCATGAGCAGATTCTTTGTGTTCACACTTGGTTCTGACTCCTTGCGCATTGGTGTCTTCTTAGTAGTTGCGCTCTAAACAGGAGGTGTATCGTCACTGCCTTCTTCTTCCTCGTTGACAGTGGGAGTATCCTTACACATTATTTTATGTCCTACAGTATTCTCCCTTATAGGATCTTTTGGGATTATCAATTCATCCTCCACATACTTCCCATCAACTTTTCTTGGCTTTAGATAGATATAAATCTTTGTTGCCACCACATTCACAATTTCCAAAGCAATAGACTTTGACATATTGATATCATCTGAGATCATAGGTCTCCTTATACACGCTCTTCTTGGGATAAAAGACGTAAGTCTTTGTGCATATGTATGATACTCATAATCCACTTTATCTGCATCAAACCTTAGCTTGCGTGCTTTAGAAAATCTATTCACAGCAGTCTGAAAATATTGCATTGTGAAAGAAAACGAAAGTTGCACACTAAGGACTTTTGATCCCATCCTTCATAATTAAAGCGGCCAATGCAGAAGTGCTAATAGACTAACAAATCTTCGGCCTTTCCTAAAACCAATTTTAGAGTTAGTTCACTTGGAATGCGCCATTCTACCCCGAAATGCCTTGCGCATCCTCTTATACCATTTATCTCCTTTGGCCTTGTATGTAGTGCCTGCGTGATGGCTTCACAAGTGTAGTCAACAAACATTTTCACAGGGGACTGTGTCTTCCTAACAGGAACTCCCATATGTTTATCATCGTCCCATCCAGAACCCTGAGTTTCTCTAGATAACACAATCAAGAGGAGGACATTCCCCCATGTAATTTTGTCCCCTGTGAGCGCCTCCTTCAATGATCTCCTCTGCTATGAATCCAGTAAGTTTATAAATTGTGCCTTCAGAAATTTTCTTTGCGACATGGAGCCATCACTTGATTACTTGTCCCCACCTTTCTTGCTCATTCAAATTGGTGAGAAACCGTGTGGCCATTATGATCACTAGATCATCAATCTTGACAAAATCTATTGTGCACCCTCCATTGATAGTTCAATGCATTGGCAGTCTTCACACCTACGTCGTCATCATCTAATCTATTGGAAGTCTATGTCCTAGTGCTCCAAAGACCAGTAAATTTAAGTCAGCAAATTAATGGTGTGGTTTGCAGCGCATCCTCCTCCCAGCAAAATAGAAGAAGTCCTCATGGACACTTGACATGAGCCACTGATATAGCCTCTTGTTTTCCCAAATATAGGGAATTTCATAAATTTGAATAACTCCCACTTTTCTCCAATGTGATTACCCCTTGTCATCATAGATGGGTTTATCGTCCTACAGTCCTTTTGGTCTTCTGTATCCAGATAAGCTTCCTCTATCTGGTCATTATTTCACATCAATGCGATGGTTATAATCGCTAACTTTACATCTTGCACACATGTGAAACCCAATATTTTCCCATCATTACACTCCTTTGGGATACTACATTTCTAGAAAATCGTCTCTTCTTTTATAACTTCAATTAGGGCGGGCCTCTCCTTACCCTTGCCTTTTTCCTTTCCCCTTGGATGATGCTACAAGTTGTTGCTTTCATGGGTGTCATTATGCGCTCTCACAACCAACCTTTACATTAGTTAGCCTTTTTTACCCCAAATCTCCTTACGCATAACTATGTTGCCCTTAAGAGCCTTGCATGAATTTTTCCCTAATTCACCAATTCCTAACCCCAAAGAACTCTCGAAAACCCTAACTTTCTCATACTAACCTTTTAAAATATAACTCTCACACTTCTCTTAAGGAGCTCCACTTTAGGTCCCTGAAGGACTCAACTTCCAGGTTCTATGTGTTTTCATGATCTAGGTCACTTCAATTTTTCGTAATTTGCACTCGAATTCACACTTCAATTCACTCTTCAAGGCTCAAAGTTCTCACACATGTAAGGTAAGAATGAATTTACCTCGATTGAACTCCTTTATATATTTTTTCAATTTTTTATTGCATTAATTTCTCCCCACCTACCACCATACGGAAGCTTTAATTATGCTTTTTCACTTTTTCCACACTTTTCACTACTTTCTTCCGTGCACTATAGACGTAACCTTCAGGTGCACTCCACTACTTTCCAAGCTGCATAGACCTCCTCATGTGCGCGCTTCCCTACAGTAGTACATAATCCTCTACACCACATACTAAGTAGTTTATCCTCCCACTACCTACCTCAGTGTTACACTATGTGATCCTTTTCCATACGTGGTCTTCATCTTGAGTAATTTCCTTAAGATCACCTTCATCTCACTAGCACATGTATGCACCTTTTTCCTTTTTCTTGCACGCAATACCTTAACCATCACACCCTTCTTCTAGCATTTCGTGCCGAACATATTCATCCACTTCAACTTGCCCTCAATAATTACTAGGTCTCTTTGTCATGCACTTGTACCTGGTTCACCCCATACTAAAAGTATGTGTGGTCCTCTGTACATGAACTCAATAGATAGTAATCAGCTTCCTGCACGCACAAGCGCGCTTATTACAAAAAAATAAGGAAAATAAAACAACAAATCATAGAAACAACTGGAAGGAAACACATGAAAGGGAAACCTAATCTAAGTGGAAATATTTCCTTATTACAAACACCAAGAAGCCTTATTTATAGTAGGGCTTCAGCCTATTCCCATTAAATTAACTGGGAAACATGGTGTCATCCAGTGCCTCCAATTGACATGCATCTGATTCAAGTATCTTGGTTACTAAAAAAGGTCCCAACCAATGCACTTTCAATTTCCTGGGTGGTGCACAAACTTGGAGTCATAGAGAAGGACCATCTTTCCAACTATAAATGTCTTGTTCTTAATGTGCCTATCATGTCATTGCCTTTTGTCTTGCCTTCTCAGTCTTCTAGATCCAACGCGCAATGGCACACGACACTCATCTAATTGCATTAGTTTTTCAATGTGCTCCACAATTGTTCATCATCTAGTCCACCTACTAGCATGCAATACACAGGGATGGTAACATGAATTCAACTGGTAGTACTGCTTCCGCATCCAAACACCAACTGAAAGGTGTGGCCTTGTTCAACCTTTTATAAGTGGTCCTATAAGCCCAAAGTATAGCTGACACTTTATCATCCCAATCTTTTCTTCCAACATCACAATTTTTTTGTCAATGTTTGTCCCAAATCTTGTTGAAAGATGCTTCTACAGTACCATTAGCTTGAGGGTGATAAGGAGTAGTCTTATGGTGTGCCACCATAAACTCTACCAATAGGATTTTTATTGTCTCATTCAAGAAATGAGTTCCTCTATCACTTGTCAAGCTTAATGGGCAGTCATACCTACTAATAATATTTTCCCATAAGAACCTTGTTGTTGTAGTTGTTGTACAATCCTTTGTAGGTGTTTCCTCTGCCCACCTTGTTAGATAGTTTGTACAAGTAATAATGTAGTGCACGTCAGTCCTATGCGCAGGTGGTGAAATAGGACCTACAAATTCAATAGCCCACTTTTCAAAAGGCTCCACGCTTACAATAGGTCGTAATGGCATCTCATCTCTATGTCCAAGTTTCCCAAGGCATTGACAATGATCACATGCCTTGACATATTCCTTGGTATCCTTGTACAAGGTCTCCCACCAAAGTCCTACCATAAGAATCTTGTGCGTTGTAGCATCACCTGCATAATGTCCCTCCTGATATTCCACCATGAGCCTCTTCCATAATGGTGTCGCGCTCATGTTCTAGAACACAATGGCACAAGACTTCATCACGACCCAATTTGTACAAATCTCCACCAATCAACTGATAAGGCATTGCGTGTATAGCAAGATGTTTTTTCTCCAATGTCTTCATTCCTTCAGGTGCCAATCCAGTGCGTAAAAACATGGCTATATCCTCCAAATTTGAGGGGTGTGGTTTAACCTAAAAATTGTGCATCTGGCATAGTGTCTTTAATGCTCTACGCGTCCTCGTTAGAATTGATCCTTGATAAATGATCAAGCCCTGAATTGACTCTTCCCTGGTTTCACAACAACTGTGAAATCAAACTCCTAAAATAGAAGTATCCATCTACAGATGCACCCTTGCAAAACAAGATTTTTGACTAAATACTTCAGCGTCATATGATCTGTATAAAAATAAACAGGGTTTCCAAAAAGTACTTGTCTAAAATTGTGAAGTGCATAGATCATGGAAAATGCTTCACTCTCAGTGGTTGTGTAATTTTTCTTCACAGGTGTCAACTTCCCTGCTTGCAAATAAAATGGGATGATCCACAATTCCTTCCCCTGGTTGTGCCAATAATGCACCAATTTCCATGCCAGAGGCATCAACATGAACATGAAAAAGTTTGTCCCATGAAGGAAAGCACAAATAGGTGCAGTGGTAAGCCTCTCCTTCAATGTTTCAAATGCTGTTGTTGCACATCACCCCAATAAAATTTCCCTTTAGCTTTGAGCAACTCTTCCAAGGGCACATGGAAATCTTTGCATAGCCTTTGATAAACTTCCTGTAGTAACCAGTATGCCCCAAAAATCCATGCACCTCACTCTGATTGGTAGGCTCTTCCAAACCCAAAATCACAACTATCTTGGTTGGGTCTACCAACAATCCTTCTTTGCAAATGATGTGCCCAAGTAAAGTTCCAAAAGGTGTAGCAAAGATACACTTCTTAATGTTGAGAGAGATGCTCAACTGTCTGCACCTCTCAAACATGAGCCTCAGATTATCACAATGATCCTTGACTAAGCCATATACTATCCAGTCATCCAAATACACTTACAAGAATTTATGAATAAAATCTTGAAAGGCATACACAACAATGCGCGAGAACATTGCTGGCACATTTTTCAATCCAAAGGGCATAACTGTATATGCAAAATATTCCCCATTCAGTGGTGAAAGTTGTCTTCTCCTATATCTTCCTTTCATGATGCGCACTTGGTGATAACCTGAAAATCCATCTATAAAGTAATATATCTCACACCCAGCAACTCCTTCAAGGATTTCTTCTGTGAAAGGGGTGGGAAAATGGATCTATAACACATGAAGCATTAAGTTCTTTGTAGTCCACACAAATCCTTATCCTCCCATCCTTCTTAATGCTTATAAACATGGGGCTAACCCATTCAAATTCTTCAATAGGATCAATAATTCCAAACCTGAGCATCTTATCAATTTCTTCCTTCACCTTCACACGCACAGATTAGGATTCATTCTATAAGGCCTCTTCCTAACTAGGCATGCACCTTCTTTCAGCTTGATCTTCATCTCACCTAAATAAGGGTGTACTCCCTTTAACTCATGATAGCCCCACAGGGAATAAGTCTTGGAAGTCACACAAGAGTTCAATAATCTTTGCTACTTCTTTCTCTGACTAGTAATCACTAATGATGGCCTCCTTGGGCTCATCCTCAGTACCAATGTTAACCTTATTTGTCTTCATAGGAGCATGGTACATGAACCTTCTCATTTACAGTGTCCATCACCTCGTGTGCACCTTGAGTGTGGCTAACATCTAAGTTATCAACTTCCTCATCATCAATCATGTATACCAATTTACCCTTTTCTTTTTCCTTCCAGGCACGGCCCATCTGTACTTCTTCTATCTCCTCAAGATCAAGGTGCATGCCTCAAAAATCAGGTTCTCCAAATAAACTCTAGCATGAGCTCTTCAGCCTTCATGTGCTATCTCCTAAAGTGATGTGCTTCATGATCTACAAAGCTTCATGGACTAGATGCTTAGTAGAAAATAATCAAAAGTTTGGATCATACCTACAATCATCTCTTGCCAATTTTCAGTTTCTCTTTTCAACTCGGCATGGACATACCATGCATGCACATGTAAGCCACATAAAGTGGAGTAGAACTTATGTACCCAAAGTGTTATGGAGGTAAGGCCTCCTTGCCCTACGCCCATGATCTCTCATACTCATGATACATGAAATGAAGCCAACAGACTTCCCATGAAATTCACATGTTTTTGTGTAGGTACATTTCTCTGAGTAAACCTAGTAGAAAAGGTGATTCTCACTTCTCGTCATTCCAAGAGGTTATCTCTATGTGTTTCCCACCAGTGCGTTGTTTTCCCATGCAAAGTATAGACCAGTATGTTTCTTCTATCCCTTTCATTCTGCCACTGAGTCTCCATATGGCGCGTAAGAATGTATCCGAGGTTCCCTTCACCAGTATACCTTAGTACCTAAGTTGATCCCAACTTCCTTACCATGCGTGGCCTAATCATCCTTGGTGACTCTTCCTTTTCACTTCACACCCAACCATTTCATATGTTCCATGATGCCCAGTTATCACAAGCAACACTAGTAGTGTCACTTACAGACTACGTGTCTTCCCACTGAAGAATGTCTTCCTTTGATGGTTCTAGGTATTCTCTGGATCATGCACCATTGTGTGAGCATAGATTCGATTAAATTCTTCTTCACTCAAGATGTTCAACATAAGGCTCTATCTTCTTATCAAATACATGGGTATGATCATGTGTTCGTCTTCATTCTCAAAACTGATGTACCTTTTGTTAAAGGGAAAATTAACGTTGTTCGCATAACACCAGGGTCACTCAAGTAATGCCAGAAATTTGTCTGCTTCTGCAAGATCCAATACCTCAAAGTCTCTAGTAAACTTGGCTCCCTGAATGGTAATAGATGCATCCTTTAGTACCCCCAATAGCCATAGCCCTAGTTTTGTTTTCCATATATAACACATTTGAAGATGGTTGCAATGTTGGTCGACCCATCTGATTCTAATGCATCCAGATTCAACACATTCACTTTTGCACCTCGTGTCAATCAGAATGTTATGTAATAACCACCCATCAATTACTTGCATCCAGTGTAATCTCCTTGTCAAATTCATGATTCTGAGGTGGTAGATTTTTGTGAAGTATCTGCGCTCTCAAAAATGGGCTCAACTCCAGTATCACAGTTGTACCTTTTCCTCATACACAGAGCTGGCCTCTAGTAAAGGAATGATGTTCTCCTGAAAGGAGTCAACAACATCACCAACACACCTCTGTGCATTCAATGGATCATCTACATCAACAAAGTTCATGAAACACGTGTTCATACATCCCTTATGCTCTCAAATATGCCCTGCTTGATATCCTTGAGTGGGTTGATATTCTTTTTCTCAACATTCCAGGATTTCAAATTCCTAGCGAGAAACGTAGAATGCAAATGATCATAATCCACTGCAGTTTCTTGTGTATAATACTTCCTTCTAGTGCTATACACACACCCTTGAAGAGTAGTTAGCAAATGTGACTTGCCTTCCTATCCGAAGTCGTGATTCCTTTAGTGCGCCATAGTAGCATTCACACTTGTTTACATGCTTTGTTACGTCTTCAATACATTATGTTCTCTAGCACACTTTTAGAGACATGCCCTTATTGATAGACCTTGAGGTGTCTGTTGTGGTTGTAGAGGTAATGCTTGAGGTGGATGTTATGGGAAATGGACCTAGACCCACCAAATCCATAACTCTTCCACCACCTAATCCGCCTAGATCCTCTCATGCCTCCTGTGGTGCATTACAACGGACCACAGTTTGATGTGGATCATATTTTGTGTCCCAGTTGTAGTACTGAACTAGGCACCCACATGTTCTGCTTGAAGAATCAGTAGCATTGAACTGAACTTGTACTTCCAATATTCTAAAGTTGTACCCACACTTTTTCCTAATGACGCACCTGAAAACAACCCTGCCATAGTACATCTCAAACAACAACATTGTCTGATCTACCATAGACGTGCTTGTTTCTGTTGCACATCTTATAATTCAACCTAAAATGATATTCTAGCAAGTATCTGCTTACTTACCTACACTAGCTTGCTTCTCAATAACTACCTCTGGACTTGTTGAGGTTGAGCGCAAGGGCTAGGAGGTTATGTGAGGATCAAATGCACACCTACGGTCCTCATGTCTCTCCTCTGACGCACTCTCATCTAGAAGCCTAAAGGGGAATTATATTTTGTGCTTACCCAATCCTGGGGAGTACCTCCTTGTTATGGCTCCTCATGCTTCCACATGAGCTGCAACAGGACCTGCACGAGCCATCATTCTCCTCAACTCCATTTCCTCTGCAAATTCCCTTGCATGTGCCATGTCCCTGGTCTGCATGGTTCCTTAACACTCACAGAAGTCTTTCCTCTCTAATGCCTTGTGTGCTGCTAGGTCTGCCATCCTGATCGCCACACCTTCTCCTAAAAACAACCCTATGGGTGGTGGGGGACTTCCAAACAATCCATAGTGCCAAATTCACTACTATAGGTATATCCAGTTGTATCATGCAAAATCTGAATTTACTGGAACATTATATCTACATGTCTCTAATATGCTTATCCTATGGTAGCCTAATTCAAGAATCTAATACTTATATTCCTAAATACACAAGCACAGTAGGACTAACGTACTCTAGGTGGGATCATATGTACACTTGTAGTCCTTATGCTCTCATCTGATACGATCTACAACTAAAGTCAAATAGGATTATCAGTATGCACTTACCCAAGTGTGGGGAGTACTTAATGTTATGGCTCCTTGTCTTCCATGGGAGCTTATCCCCAACTCTTTCCTACGAGCCATATGTTCTCATCCAACTCCATACAACTCTACTAGAAAGAAGCTAAAGAATCATCTCATATAGCTCATGATAAAAATTATCATCCACCCACCATCATGTTTATTGAAATCAAGTCCAGTGTTATATCTTTGTGCAAACTTATTTTGTTTTGTCTTCAACCCAAATTTTAATTCCCTCAAGATTCAATCAATATGCCATTTGTATGTAAAATCCTAGCAGACAATTTGAAAAAAGGTCCCGGCAATGGAATTAAAATGTAGTCTGTTTAGTTTACACCTAACTTGCTATACGTGCATTGGCACCTCATTCAGACAGATCTGGACGCTCACCCAAAGCACACGAAGCTACCAAGTCCCTCCTTTGTGATGGCTTGTTCAAGATGTTAGCATACATATCCATGATATACCATATATCAAAGCATACATTAACCAAGTGCAGATCATTACAAACATCATATCATGAGCTTAGAATTGGAAACACATGTAATAAGGAAACATATCAGATAAGATAATAGTTAAGATCAATTGCACCATGTATTCACCATATTCAGATACATCAACTGAATCATGAATCCATCCTCCATGATCCATTACATAACAAAAGTATTACATACCAGAATCTGAATACATAACAAACAATACCAGTAACACAGAGTCATGCGTGTTAGTTCATTGGGTAACTGTAACTCTATACATATGAATCTGTAATCTCACATATGGTTTCTTCACAACATGTATCCAAAAAAATGACTCATAACAAATATATATAGGGGTGGGGACTTTCCCTTCACCGTCCTATGCACTCTCAAAATAGACTGCATGCTCAAAATAGTCATGTGTACATTACATGTGTGCATGCTTTTCTTATCAAGACCTAATAATAGATTAATCATATAAATAAGAGCTCTACTTTAATCCTATTATTATCTCGATCCATGCATGACCTTTCATCTCCACCTCGCATGTGCTTTATCCCAAAAATAGTCTTTTCTTGACCACCAAGTCATCCTGATTTTATCCTTTGTTGGTCTGCACTCTAACTCTACTTTTCTATTTTTAACCCGTAATTACAAAATCGACTAAGTCCTGAGTTCTATCTTCCTGGGTGTGTGCCACTTCAACTGCCCCTTGCGTGCATACACGTGCCCTAATTATGTGCATCATTATCCCACACACTTTTCATACTTACCCATTTTTTCCATTCCAACACCAAAAGGCTAGAAAGGACCCAAAAGATGTGAGCAAAGTATAAAGAGGTCAGAGGCACCCAGAGGGGATAGGGGCACCTAACGCTAGCGTTCTGGCTTGGTGTTGACATCTACGATGAGAAATGCTAGAGTTTAAGAATTTATACTAGGAAATTAAGAGTGTAAGACCAAAAGTGGCAACAAAAAGCAAACAAAGATGACCAAAGACATGGGTTAATTAGTACTTTTCTTACTTAGGAATCATATGAATAGTAGTATGTGATTAGGATTAGATAGATACCCAAAGTGTGTAATTTTTTGTCTACAATTTCATAAGATAGATTTGTAATGTGCTCTATAAATAATTGATATTCTCTGTTTCCTTGAGGTAGGTTTAATAGAGATTCGATAGTTTTTATAGCATTTGTACACTTAGTATGTATGTGTGGGACATATTGAAAGGTGATTTGGACAAAATATTTTGTAATATTATCCACCATTTTCTTGTAAGGGCTAAGCTTATCATATTTGATGTTATATTCCTTGTTGACTTGTTTTATGATGTGTTATGAGTTGTCAATGACCACAACTCATTTGAGATTCCATTTGATGGAAATTTAAGACCAACAATGAGGGCCTCATATTTCACAATATTATTGGCACAGGGAAAGCCAATTATGAAGAATCTTAAGATGAGATCACCTATATAGGTGATGAAAATGATGTATGCATCAAATCCATGAAAAGTAAAAGAACCATCAAAGTATATTATCAATGTGGTAGACTCTTCTGTAAGCATGAAGGTAACATCAATTATATCCATATTTAAAGGTTGCAATGTCTTGTAGAGTTACCTCGGCTAGTTGATTTGTAAGCACTTGTCCCTTAAAAAAAATTGATTGACATAATTGATGTAAAATTAACTTAATAGGATAATCCAATTTTCCATCATCTTGGTAAGATCAGGAAAGGAGATATTTGAGAAGATAAACTTTGACAACGAGTTTTGTTTTGTTTTTTCGGAGATAATGTCTAAGTTTTTATAAAGAAAATAGAACAAATAAATAATATTTTTCAATATGGGGATAATTGAGCTCATAATAAATCAAAGTTTGGCTAAGGTAGTATAATTATATCTTTAGCTTATTTATCACGTTGGGCAAGGAGAGTGTTTGGGTAAAATTTGGTAGTTGAAATGTATAACAAGAGGATTTATCTCAAAGTGGGGCGGAACTAAGACATGTGGTTTGGATATGTATTGGTTTAAGTGGTCAAAATCTTGTTGGCATTCCGAACCCCATTGAAAGGTGACATATTTCTTAAAGATATAGATGAATGGGTGTAATTTATCATCAAGTTGGGAGATGAATCTCCTCTTGGATTTTTTCTTGTAAGCTTATGAATTATCTTATATTCTTGGGGGATGCATTTATGTAATTGTAATAACCTTGGATGGATCTACCTTGATGCATTTGTTGGTGAAATAATTTGTTGCAGGACATATTATTGGTTTCTACCAATGATCACAGGGCTAAGCCCCTCTTTGGGTATGAGGAGAATCCCATTTATTAAATGCAAACTAATTAGAACTGTGGGGTGACCATTAGGTTGGGGATCAAACAAGAATACTCCACTAAACATGTGGCACATAGTGTACAAGGGAGGAATTTGATTTGAAGAGAGGTAAAGAGGATATGGGGAAATGGAGGAGGGGGTTAATGTTGTGAGTAGACTTAAAAATTTCACACACATTAGCCAGAGTAGGTCCACATTCAATAGGAATAAATCAACCATGTAAGTGATAGAAATTCTAATAAATCAGAGACACAAAGTTCTTTCTTAGTTGTACAAGATTACAATGCTTACAAATTTTGAAAGTAGAGAGAGTAGAAGAACATAGGCAAGGATATAAAAGTAGTGTATCTTTAATTATTACAATATTAGTGATACAAAGGTCAATAGCTAATAACAATCAACAAATGCTAACCCCTTGGAATGGAGAAACCATCCCAATTTATAGCTTAAAAAATGTCTCTTCCTCTCCCCCATGTGGATTTTCATCTCACCACCATTTATAACCTTTCACATTCCCTATGAATGAAATTAAGTCCTTTTCTTATTTTTGAAAAGGGAATTTACAATACAACATTAAGTCACTTAAGTGAATAAGACGAAAGAGTGAAAAAGTACATTTCCAATGGAGAAATAGAATGTTAGAGAGAGGGAGGGGGAGAGAGAAGAAGAGAGAAAGTGAAAATCTGGAGACAAGGAAGCTTCCGTTGATGAGGAGCATGCTTTTGAAGAATCTTAGGAAAATACTTTGAGTATGAAGTTCTTTTCCTTTGACCTATTGTTGAGTCGAAACATTGTGATTGCAACTTCCTCTTCCCTTGATATGTGGACACACTCTTAAGCATTGAATAAGTGTTAAAAAACACTAACATTAGATATGCACTATTGTGAACCTAAGATCATTGCTCGAACAACTCAATTATGATGATCTTGGGTACCTTAGTAGCTTGTGGTTCAATTGTCAATCTTTTACACACACTAGTTTATTCTGACATGTTCATTGACATAGTGTGATTCACATGATGTCCCTCCTTTTAGAAAGAGATTTGAACACAAGTTTGGAGTTTGAATGTGGAGATCATCACCTTCCTCTTTGTGACGTCCTTGAACTTTATAATGTACCTTAGTGACAAATATATCTCCCTCTTGGATGAAATCAACCTTAGGAGACCCAAACACCTTCTTTTCCACTTTTTCCTGGTTGAAAAGGTCTTCTTCTAAAAATGGGAAAAGAAGAAACTCCACATTCACCATCATACTCGTCAACACACATTCCCATGCCAGATCTTGAGACAATGAGTGAGAATTGGGGATCACCTTTATGGACCCTGTTTAATATCACTTTCCTTTCAAGGTCCGTATTATTTAAACATGATGACCCCTTTATTTGAATGTTAGGATGAATTGAAACACACAGTCTTGGAATTCACATTGAGACTAAGTTTTTAAAAGTCTGTTAGGGATTTCATCCTTTTTGATCCATGAAACTATTGCATAGCCTTGCAAATGTGATTTATTCCTTACTCATTTTTTTGAAGCAAACTCCTTGGTTATGACAACCATGTAGTTATTGGTGTTTGGATCATAATGTTGTGCACATGCCAAGATAAGTTTAGTGTTTTTAATAGACATTGGCTGACCTCCTGCCTTGAATGATCTAATCGAGAGTGAATCTTCCTACACTTCCCCTCATGGCTCATTCAACATTCTATTTTTTCAGGTCTTTCAAGTCCATGTGGGTGATATCATTGTCCCCCATATTGGGGTATTCATCGATTAATGTTAAGATTGGTTCTAGACCCGAATACTTGACTTTCATGATGGAAAAAATAAATGTGATAGGTGGAATGTGAACTGATATAAGTGACGTGAGCCTGTTTACAAGACTTTCTATTTTTAGCAAGTCTCGTTTAGGATGGCTATTTTTAGTATTTTCTTAGAATTGTCTTGTTTTTTGATGATTTTTAATTACAGGGAGCAACATGAACACTGAAGGTTTATTGTTTTGGAAAATTACTACATTTAGATATGAGGAATCTAGCACAACTTACTCTTTTTAGACAAAGGTCTTCTAGGTGTTGAAATGGAATTAAACTGATCTCAAAAGATTAGGTTTTACTTCAGGACATTTTACTACGGTTTTTAAGGAATTTTATTCACCAGAACTCCATAGATATGAAAAGGAAACACGACAGAAAAATTCTTATGGATTATGAAAATTATATAGAGCATCAATGGTTTTTCTATTATATTCAATTTGAAGGTGTTTTTGGGAGGAGTGCACTAACGATTTTTTGCAAAGTTCGGGTGTATAGACTGTGAGATATGAGCAAGCTTTGGTTTTGGAGCTTGGGAATTCTGGAAAATATTAGCAACATCACTAGGAAAAAATGATTTTTGGGGAGAAATAAGCATAGCTCTTGAAATTCAAAAATGTTTAAGTTTTTTTAGATTTGGATTTATTTCATTCAAATGTGTAAGTTTTAACTCAACTTTGACTTAATAGATTAGCTCAGGGTGGAGGGAGATTTTGAGTGTGGTTGCACCATAAAAAGTAGGAGAAAAAAGGTCCAAAGGCACAAAAGGGGAAATACAGTTCACTTTTCACATGATGTTGACAAGTGGCAAGATGTGGTGCAGTTTGAGGGAGATGCAAGGTGCTGAAAATGGCTTTCGGTAGCTATAATATGGTCTTTCACATGTTAGGCGGCTAAATGGGTGAGGGAGGAACATTTTTTCATGTCGCCCATGTCTATTTTTTTGTTGGTAAAATGTGAGGGGACATCAATGGCTGAAAAATGTGTCATGGTTCATGGAAACATGAGTAGAGGGGAAGTGGCTTGAGTAAGATGCAAGTTTGCAGCTTCTTAGGGGCGAAAGTGATGATTTGCAAGTTACAGGACAAAGACATCACAGGGGAGTGAAATTTTGTGTCCCCCATGCCACTTTTAACCTTGGGAACAAGTGCAAGGGAACACTCAGCCTCTCAAAATATGTCATGGGTGCTGGGTGAGAGAGGGGCCAAGTTTAAGTGAGAGCAATTTGTACCATGTTCATATCACCTCAAGTTGTCACTTAAGTGAAACAATCAGATCAATACATGGGGGAGACACACTTTTATGTCCCACATGTCCCTTTTCACCTTAGGGGAAAAATCTCAAGGGGACATAACATCCTCCAAAATGTGCCAAGGGTCTATGGGAACTCATGAGAAGGGGACCCGAAGAAACTTAAAACACTCACATGCACCTTCTAACACTCCAAGTTGTTGTTTAAGTGAAGAAACTACATGAAGTGGATGATAGAGCACACATTATTTTTCCATCAATGTCTGCTTTCACCTTAGAACAAATTGAAAGGTAAACACATTCTTTAAAATTGTGCTCATATCTTTTTGCATTTGTTGATGTCATCTCAACCAACTCCATTTTAGAACATCGGGAGTGCTAAGTCTGCCCCGGAAGAATGGAATGGTGTTTTGTGTTAAAAAATTATATGTATTTTAATTGCCAAATCACATGTTGAGATCATCCCAAAAAATTTCAAAGAGACAATTATTCCTTCAATTTGATTTTCAAGGCATGTTCCACTTTTGGCTTGAAGGCGCAGTTGCAGTGTATTGGATTATCAAAAAAGATTTTGAAGTCCTGGAATAAATATTAATGTGTCCCATCATTTGGAGGATTATAAGAGATTTAAATTGCACTATTTCTTTATCTCCTAAAATCCTCCTATAACTCCTTGAATCATCTGTATAAGGTCAACTTTCTCCATTGGAAGCCTATGGCATTCCTTGCACCCACAGTGATTGCATGTCTTACTTAAGTTTGATTCCCGACATCACGTGGATCCACATAATTTCCAAAAAAATTCCTTGAATAACATTAAAAAATCTCTCCTATAAAAAATGTCAAATGGGTTGAATGTTCCTTGTAATCACATTCTGGAGGTTATTCTCCTTATGTTGCAAAATGATCGAAAACTGGCCAATTTATAGGCCTCTGGAGAGCACTAGTTCCATCTAGAAGTTTTTGACTCTCAATAACTTATGTAAATTACCTTAGGCATACATTACATTGCACATGAAACACACTTGAAAATTCGATGTTAGCATGTTCCCTCTTAGCTATAATGAGGATGACATAGACCTATGAGACAATGTGTGAGCTGATGGACTGACTAGAGTAAGGGTTTATGGTGACTGGGCAACAGGAAATTTTCAAGTGGTGGGCTTGGTTGTCATGGCCAAAATTTTCAATTTTGCATGATATATATTTAGCATGATAACAACATCTTTAGGATATAATGAACCCTATTAACTTTCCTAACGCGACACAAAACATTAATTTCATGGGGTTCAACCTGACTTTATATTCTTGGAGCCTTTTAAAGACGGGTCAAAGGATAACATGATGTTATTCTCAAGTTTAATTTTTATATGTATGTCATCCACATAGTCTTACACTATATCATGTAAAATGTCATGAAATATAACTATTATAGCTCTCTAATAAGTGTCTCCCACATTTTCATGCCAAAAGGCATGACTTGATAGCAGAGATGCCCCAAGGTGTAGTGAAAGTTGACTTGTATCAGTCCTCTTTATAATTTTGATCTGATTGTAATTAGAAAATACATCCATGAGAGATAACATCTCATGTCTTGTTGTTGAGTCTACAATCATATCAATGTTAGGAAGCTAGGAGTCATCTTTGGGAAAATCTTTGTCAATATCCTTAAAATTTGTATAAAGTTTGATTTCTATTGGCTTCCTACGAACATGTACTATCTTAGATATCCATTCAGAGTAGTTGATAGATCTAATAAACCAAATTTCTAGTAGCTTTTAGATATCATTTTTTATAAGAAGAGCTATTTAGGGTGTATCTTGTGAAGTTTGTGTTTAATAGGTTTGGCTGATTCATAAATGACCAAGTTATGAACAACTAAGGAAGGATCTAACCTTGACACATCTACATAAGACGATGTGAAGACATCGGAAAATTCTCATAAGAGGGAAACAAAGTTTTTCTACTCATGAGGATTGAGTGAAGCTCCAAAACAATTTTATGTTGTACTTCTATATGCAAATGTTGATATCAATAATATCTTTGATAAGAAGTTTAGAACCATCCTCCATATGTGTAATGTCAGGGGGAGGTTCAGTTACTCATCTATTGGTGTCTCAGAGAGATTTTCACCAATATAATGGACACTTTTATTTTATTTTATTTATTATTTATTTTTTGTATGCTAGCGCCTCAAATATGTTTTCTCTATGGGACTTTGGGTTTTTAATTTTTTTACTTTTTTAATTTATTAAAAATTTCACTTTTTGTTGACCATGGAACTCATGATCCTCCATAAAGTATGCACATACATCTAGGTCAATAAAAATCCCTTCTTGTGATCCCTTGATGGGATGTCATTCCAAAGTCCCATAAAATATATAATATCTTCCTTATTCATAAAGGAATCTATCACTATGTGATCTTGTTGGTCCCAATCGATAAGGGAGGAGATATCATTTCAAGTTTAGGGCGGGATTGGTTTAATGTCGAGATGACAATTTAGAAAAAGAGGTTTATGGAGGGAATGCATTTGTTCACTATACAAGGAGACCCTAGTTTGATGTTAGTATTGGAAGATTCCTCTTCATGTTTAGAAGAGGTGGCATCGACTTCTGTAGGTGTGACACCATATAGTTCAATGTCGATGTCATAATGGGCCATCTTCTCATGTGTCGAGATAGGTTCACAAACACCCTGTCCATTTTTGGCGTATTCATAGTTATGATAATACATAACATACATCATTCTGTTGGGGATGACATACTTCGAGTATTGATAGCAAGGTGAATAGTTCTCATCGGGTGATAGTGTAGTGTATGAAGTGTTAAGGAGTTCCTATGATAGTGATCCATAAACTAACACCGACCCCATGTTTAAATTGTTTGCAAAAATGGATACTTTAAAAATAATCATTTTCCTCAAGTTTAAGAAATATGAATTTATTAAAATTTGATTTAAAATGTGTCAAAAACTAAATGAAAAATATGATTTTAAACTCATCAATCGTTTCCAGTTTCCACGATCAAAAGGATTAAAATACAATTTTTTGAAAGAGTGTAAAAATGTTATAATTGCAACCAATTAATTAAAATCTGTGAAAAAATAAGAAATAACAAATTCAAGCTGAACACAAACTCCAAAATTGATAACAGAGTTCACGCGTGGATCGAGCTACATCTCGGGGATAGCTTAAAACACCTTCTGATCCATTAAAAACCAGTTTACAAACATAATGATTAAAACTTACAAAGAATAATGGATCATAAACCTATAAAAATATGCCTATCAGACCTTTGAAAGAATCTGAACTTGATCAACAATGTCTTCCAACTTCCTATAACATTTGCACAATCCATTTCCCCGTGTTCTACATCAAAAGCGGTGGAAAAATATTTCAAAACAACGTCAAACGAAGACCAATAAGGAAATTTCAAGTCAGGTTGATCATCTGGAAATTTTGAACATATCTCTAGTTATGCAAAAATCGTGACAAATTCCATTTAGTGGGTCAAAACGACCATGTTCACAAATTTTCCATTAAGGGAATATACACATTCCTCCACCAAGTCCCCTTTAAATACCACAATTCCCTTTACATACTACTTGTAAAGGCATGACACATTAGCAAAGGAACTAACCCTTTTCACTGCATGTCACGAGGCCAATCCCCCTCCAAGTGCTTTGTACCCTCCCTGCATTTGCCAAGTAATCCTTTTATCCCACATGCACAGGCGGTTGAGCAGCCTTGGATTTTAAATAAAAGGGCATTGGCTGTTTTACATTGGCTTAAGAGCCACTTTTGTTGGGGAGTATAAGCGCTTCGGCTATATGTGAAGTATTTATGCTTGTTTGTGGATGCCCTTTGGCAAACATATGATGCGTTGTGGAAATGTGTGAAGCACTTAAGTTAGAACATGGATAGGATGTGGTAATGCTTAGATAATAGGTGGATAATGCGAGCGATGCATAATTTATTAAAATATGGCAATTTAGTCCCACATACATGGTGGGATAGAAAATATGGTGTATAAATAATAAATTGTCTCCAAGCTAAAATGAAGAATTGGAGGCAAAGGCAGCCCTCCTAAAAAATAGTGTGTCAAACCTGGCCGAGGGCCCCTAGCCAACAAATAGAGCAGCCCATTTTTTTAAACATGAGTGTCGAAGACCAGAGGAGAAATTAAAAACCCCTAAAAACTTATTTTACACCATTTTTCCATTTGTCACAAGTTGATTGGTCCACTTTGCGAGTTTGCACATGTCCATGTCATCTCAGACCCGTGTGCTGATTTTCACTAGTTGAGCTAGAACTTCAGTGAGCGATAAATTTTGCATGTGATCTCCATTTTCCACAATCCATATATCATTCGAAAGCTCTCGACAAGATCTTTCATACTATAATGGTTTAGGGAGAATTAAATAACTTCTAAGCACCCAAAATTTCCACTATATTAGATAGGAAATCTCCTTTTATAAAGTTTCTAAAGTAATTATATTTTGGTTACTTCCTTGAAATGAATTTGGGCCTACCACGATTTTTGGGTGATAAGGGCAAGTTGTGGATGAGGACTTATTGAAGGTCATATTTTTCGTAACCGATGCTAGTGATCTATGATTTTTTATTCCAAGGGGTTAAGGTAGATGTGGATGTATTAGATTATTTAGATGAAGGGATAGGGTATCAAGATGAATATTAGAGGTGAAAGCCTCTAATTTTGGATCCAAATTAATCTCAGTACATGGGCAAGCATATGCCTTGTGATATTGATTGGTCGATATTTTGTAGAGTGTAAAGGGTTGTGGGTCATCTAGGATTGTGAGATCTTGGCACTGATAGTGTAATTGATGAAATGTGGATGGAATAACTTGCATGGTATGAATTGATGGTTAGCCAGTGATAATGTTATATGGGGGGTAAATTTGATAACATGCATCAGGATGTCCAAATTCCAAGAAAAATGACTGATTCAGAGCAAAATCAGGTTTCTAGGGTCCCTTCAGGAATCTTTCTAAACTCCCCAGGCCGAAGAAGGAAGGAGCAAGCTTTGAGAAAGTGCGAAAAGTTGCAGAAAGGCAAATAGGATTGATCCAGGAAAAAGTGAAAAAATTGGCTAAGTCCTTCTAGAGGGAGCAGTCGGGACGTTTGGGACAGAAGGGCCCGAACCGGCCGGTTCGCGCGAAATCAGCACAAGGAGCCCAAAAGCAATTGGGACAAGCGGGCCAGAAATACCCGAACCGGCCGATTCCGGCCAAAAGAGACAAGAGCCCAAAAGCAATTGGGACAAGCGGGCCAGAAATACCCGAACCGGCCGAAAAGAGACAAGTCAGCCCAAAAGCAATTGGGACAAGCGGGCCAGAAATACCCGAACCGGCCGAACCGGCCGAAATTGTCCCAAAAGGTCCAAAATCAAAATAGGACGTCCGGGACAAAAAGACCCGAAATACGCGAAGAAGCCGAAGGAGCCGAAAGCCAATCAAAAGGTGCCACGTGTCTTTGGCCAAATGAGGGACAAGGAAGCCCATTTCGGGCGGATCGGAGGTTTTTGTCCCAAGCAGCACTGGGACATCCGGGACGAATGGACGCGAAGTACGCGGAAGACCCGGCAGGCCCGAGAACCATTGAGAAATTGCCACGTGTCCTCATAGGAGTAAAGGTCAGAAAAGTCAAAGGGCGAATTTTCGAGCACCGAGCCGAACAAATAGGATCGTGCCACGTGTCCCATTTAAGAACCCACGAGGAAAATTCAAAGGAAAGCCCGCCGAAAAGCAGAGGAGAGAGAATTATTCAGCGAATCAGAGCGCGCCACGTGTCATCCAAGTGGCAGAGCGCGGGAAGAAATTCAAAAATCCGTTTTCGCCTGTTCCGTGTCCTAAATCTTCAGATTGACATATCTTTCGATCCAGAGCTCGGATTTACACGTTCTTGATATCAACGGAAAGCTTGTGAGATTCTCTACACGTTTCCAGGGTCAATCTTGCATTTTGGTTCAGTTTGAAGAAATAAAATCAGAAGATGCCTCTGGCACGAAATAATAAGCAGAAGTGATGCTCAACTAACAACTTTAATGCAGCAGACAACCCGCCGCTTCTGTTAGGCAAACCGCCGCTTTGCCAGAACCCGCCGCTTCTGCCATGATGGACGAATTAAATGCAACCTAGAGGTGGTTGGGGCAGTTCGAATTCCTCTCTTTTTTCTCTCCCATTCTTCCTATATATTGTAAGGAGGGGTTTCTTTCTGGAGTTGGACATTTTCTGCTTTGCACCCTCCCTTCTCTCCTGTTCATAAGAAGATTTGTGGAGTTTTCAAACCTCCCATATAGACTGTAACACCGTTTTTTGCCTTCTGGCTATTGCAATGTATTGAATCGATCCTTGAGCAATATATATGTGTCTGTGGTTGCTTCTAAACCCTCTTACATATTTATTACTGTCATTCTTGATCTTTCATTGCATTTTTGCTATCTGTGCATGGTGTTGTGTTATATCTACATGGTCTGTGTTTAATGTGGCAAAGCATATGTTCTTCATTCCTCGGTGCATCACCTCTATTAGCTTAGATTTATTTTATGCATCTTCTTACCTTGTCTCCTTGGCAGATTAGATTAGATTTTGAGAAAACCCTCTGCATATTTCGTGTGCACCTGAACAGAGGAATAGGAACCAGCCTTTCTCTGGAGATTCCTTTCTCACTCTTCAAGTCCCACACTTGGAGAAAGGATTCAATGTTATGCTATCACACTGGATATTAATATGATCAACCTAGAAAACTGATCAATATCCAGGGGTGCTGTGATTTTGCACTAACAGTTTTGGCACGCCCGGTGGGACAGAGGTCTCATTTTTTATTGCAGCAAGGTTGATGTGCATCTGCTGCAATTTTCTTGCTTAAGAAGAGCTATTATTTGCATATCTGGCGACTCCAAAGGGAAGAATCAACTAAGTTTCAGCAGTCAGGCCTAAAAGCTTATGAGAAGAATCACAAGGTCAAGAGCTGGAGAAGAGGAAGTGCCGTTTGAATACCTGCAACTATCTCCAAGAAGAAGGCAAAGAGGAAGAAGGATTCAAAGGTCTCCATCTCCACCAAACAGAACTCTCTCAACTCCTCCACCTGACAGGCCTTTCTTTCAATATACAAGGGTTTTAAGACCACTCAGAATGGCGCAACCAGTAAACCCCTATGTCAACTTCACAGGCAGCAGCCCACTTGCCCTCAATGCACAAAATCCAATCCCAGTTGCAGCATTGAAGAACATTCCATATTTTACTGGAGAAAACCAGACCACTCCTGGTGATCATGTCAAGGACATTGCTAACATTTGTGCAATCCATGAGATTAATGAGATGCAAGTAGCTGTCAAATTGCTGGCGTCTTCATTCAAGGGAAAAGCATTGCAATGGTTTAGGAGCCTTGAAGCTGCTTCTATCACGAACTGGAATCAGCTGTGTATTGCACTTCATAATCAATTTGGAGAGAAGGGAGACAACTTGTCTCTTTTGGAACAGCTGACAACCATCAAGAGAGCTTCCAATGAGCAGCTAACTGACTTCAACTTCAGATTTCAAAGATCTTGGGATAGAATTCCAGTAGCAGTCAGACCAACAGCAGAAGGTGCTTTTCTATACTACCTTAAAGCTTTAAATTCTGATATTTCTATGTTGATTCAATCCATGGGAGGCACAACTATCCCTGCTGCTTATAGTATTGCCATTAGAGCTGAAAATTGTCTGATTCAAGCTGGCAAGCTAGCTCCTAGGCCTCCAATGCCATTATATCCAAGTTTAGAGAGCCCAAGTACTAGTCAGGCACCTGTCTTAGCTCCTTCTCCCACTCCTAGAAATCAGAGTTCAAATGAAGCTTCCACTTCATCTCCAAGTGCCCCAAATGAGCTTCAAGAAGTCATGAAGCAGCTGCAAAATTTAGGTAATGAGCTGGTCACACTTAAGAGACAGCAAACTCAAGGCTTTAGACCTTCGTATCAGCCTCAAGCTCAACCTAATAGGCAGCCATATCAGCCTCAAAGGCCACCTAATCCAGCTGCAAATATGAATCAAACAAGGCCTCCTGTCAATAGACCATTCCAGCCCTATAATCCAAATGCCATATCTGCCTCTAAGGCATTAGTACCAGCACAAAACAACATTGCCCAGGAGTATGAATGGTGTTTTCCATGTAATGAACCCCATAATCAATCCATGTGCTATAATGGTGCTTTAACCCAAGCTTTAATGGTAACAAGTGCTGGTGTGGAGGGTGAAAGTAGTCAAGAAAACAGCCAACAACAAGAAACATTCCAACAGCAACCTGCCCCAAATGACACCACATTGGTAAATTGGCAGGCAGAGGATTTCTGTGGTATGAATCAGGCAGTCTCTCAAGGTGTTGCAGCCAACACAAGGTCAAAAAGGAGAAATTTGGGTGAGGAACAGCCGTTAGCCCCAGCCAATCCACAACCTTCCACAGCTCCACAAATGATTGGCAAGCAAAACCCAGTTTCAAATGCACGAGGGCAGCCAAGAACAACTCCTTGGCCAAATCAAATGCCAGCTGTTGCTGCCCATATTCAAGGAGCAAATGTGCAAATCAAGGGACAGCAGAGAGATCCTTCATCACCATTCAGTATCATTGATCAGATGAAGAAAACAAACGTCAATATATCTATGTGGGAATCCCTATCCATCCCAGGCCAAAGAGATTTGCTGCAAGCTGCTATGAAGGACTGGCCAACTTCGAATCAGCAGGTTCAGAGGCAAGACAAAGTGCTTACAAATGCTGCCCAGCCTGAAAGTAATCATGGAGCACAACAAGGTAAAATGCTGAAGCCCCCTCCATTTTATGTTTCATTGATCATAGGAGACAAGTTGGTACATAATTGCATGATTGACTCTGGGGCAAGTAGTTCAGTAATGCCTAAACAGATAGCTGATCAGCTAGGGCTCCAGTATGAAATAACAACTAAGGGAGTAGTGCAATTAGATGGGACAGCAGTAGCCACAGTTGGAGTTATAAAAAACTTGAGTCTTACCTTGCATGCATGTCCCAACGTGGTTGTTTTGCAAGACGTCTCAGTCATAGACCTTCCACCACTCTTTGCCCTATGCTTGTCAAGGGACTTTACTGCCAGGATTGGGGGATATTTGTCCGCTGATTGGTCACACATGCTGTTCAGAACGAGGTATGGAACTAAAGCTACAATTAGGTCAGAACCTATTGCAGATTTCCACATTGAACCCTATACTCCAAGTCATATTAATACCAATTGCTCAGCATTTGATCAAGAAGATCACCTCGGCACTGATGAAGCCGACACTAAGGTTGGAAGTATCCCAGATTTGACTCTTGATGAATGGGCAAGCAAGGTGCATGCTTTTGATCCTTATCAAGAAGTAGAAGAATCTGAGCTGGGGGTCTATTGTATACACGAAGAAAGTCAACCTATTCCTAGCATCACCAAGCCAAACCACAAGGATGACAACGAGGTATGGCAACTGTTTTTTGATGGATCAAGGAGTAGACAAGGCGCAGGAGGTGGAGCCATGCTTATTTCACCGCAAGGAGTAAAGTATTATTCAGCTTTTAGATTTCAATTTGCATGCTCCAATAACACTGCTGAATATGAAGCCTTGGTGCAGGGGATGCATTGGGCAATAAAAAGAAAAATAAATAACTTGCAAGTTTTTGGGGACAGTGAGCTGATTGTAAATCAGGTCAAGGGACAGCATGCTGCCAAAAATGATCTACTCAGATGCTACAAGAACAGGGTGTGGGACCTCATGGAGGATTTTGAAGGTTTCGGCATCAAGGCCATTCCCAGAAAAGAGAATCAAGCTGCTGACAGGCTTGCAGCAGTAGGGGCAGCCTTTGACATTGTAGAAAACATTCAACAAGATAAGGTACAGCCAAACATCCACGTGATTGTGAGGCCTTCAGTGCCGGATAACAATGTCAATTGGCAAGTATTTGAGAATGACCGGCAAATCATCCACTTCTTGCAAGAAGAAGCTGAGTTCTCAGCTAAGAATCAAGAGAAGTTGGAACAGCAATATGGTGACCAGGTGATACAGCTGAGAACTGACAAGCTGCCCAAGGGACTTGTCACCTTGGAGTCCATTTTTAACCCCAATGATCAGTTTAGAAAAGAGAAAGAAAATATTCAGGTCAAGAGGGAAGATTCGGTATCCATCTTGGTAAAAGAGAACAAGCCATTGCAAATTGGAAAAATGACAACTGAGCAAGAGAGATATGAGTTCATACAGCTTTGTCAAGAATTCCCTGACGTGTTTGCTTGGAGCTATGAAGACTTGAAGGGCTTCAATCCCAACTTAGCTCAGCATACCATCGAGTTGGATCCAAATACTAAGCCTGTCAGGCAGAAACAGAGACCAGTCAATCCACACATGGAGCCTCTCATGAGAAAGGAGCTGGACAAGCTGATTGAGTCAGCAATTATATTCCCTATCAAGCACTCAAGCTGGGTTGCGAACTTGGTTCCGGTCAGAAAGAAAAGTGGAGAGATCAGGCTATGTGTTGACTTCCGAGACCTCAATAGGGCATCTCTCAAGGACCATTATCCACTCCCTTCCATGGAGCAAATATTGCAGGTCGTAGCTGGGTCAGAAAGGTTTTCGCTACTTGATGGTTACTCAGGCTTCAATCAAATTATGGTGAAGGAGGAAGACCAGTTCAAGACAGCCTTCACAACCAAATGGGGCACGTATGCTTACAAGAAGATGCCATTTGGACTGTCAAACGCCGGAGCAACATTCCAGCGAGCTATGGATATGGCATTCAAAGGCTTGATCAACAAGACAGTACTGATATACTTAGATGACATTACTGTCTTCTCAAAAAATGCTGCAGACCATCTCTTTCACCTCAGGCAAGTGTTTCAGAGATGTAGAAAGTTTGGAGTGTCTTTAAACCCTAAGAAGTGCATCTTTCTTGCACATGAAGGGAAACTCCTTGGCCACATTGTCTCCAAGGAAGGATTAGCAATTGATCCAGAGAGGGTTGAAGCCATAAGGGCTCTACCATTGCCAAGTCACAAGAAAGCTCTTCAGAGTTTCCTGGGAAGGATAAACTTTGTTCGAAGGTTTGTCCCAAACTTTGCAGCCCTTGTCAAGCCCATCACCAAAATGTTAAGGAAAAGCATGGCTTTCAAATGGACGGCAGAAGGCAAGGAGAGCTTTGAAGCAATCAAAGAAGCCATCTCCCAGGCACCCACTCTCATCAACCCGGACTTTTCCAAGGATTTCATCCTCTATGCATTTGGGGGTGATGACACTATTTCTGCCATTTTGGTGCAACAGAATAAAGATAATGATGAGCAGCCGATTGCCTTCTTCAGCCAAAGCCTAAATGACTGCGAATTGAGGTACTCTTTTATTGAAAAACATGTGCTTGCAGTAATCAGGAGCTTGAAGAAATTCAAGCATTTGGTCTCAAACAACAAGGTCCAGTTGCTGGTCTCACATGCTGGGGTTAAGGACTTCCTCCTCAACAAGGATTTGAATGAGAAAAGGGCAGGATGGATCACCCGTGTCATGGAGTATGACATTGAGATCAAAATCACCAAGCTGGTAAGAGGCAAAGGTTTGTGCGAGCAACTCGCTTCCAAACGACCAGACAGCCCAGAAGATGAAGAGGACGCTGTCCTGCTATTACAAGACGATAAAAAACAGGAAAATGATGATATGTCCACTCCCTGTTGGACTCAGAATATGATACATTTCCTACAGACGGGTATGTGCCCTCTAGAAATGAGCAAAGCAAAAAGAAGACACTTCAGGTTGCAGGCAATTCCATATACCATCATTGATGGAGTTTTGTTCAAAAAGGACCTGAATGGAGTGCTGCTGAGATGCATTAACACAGGTCAGATCCAGAGGGTATTAAAAGAGTTTCATGATGGACCAGCCGGTGGCCATTTTGCACCAAGAGTGACAGCTCTGAAAATCATGAAGGCTGGTTATTATTGGCCTAAAATATTCAGTGATTGCTATGCATGGATCAAGAGGTGTAAGAATTGTGCATTTTTCACAGGAAAAGAGAAACTTGCAGCCCTCCCATTACATCCAATCTCAGTTGACCAGCCATTCATGCAATGGGGTCTGGACTTCATTGGAGTCATCAATCCCAATTCGAGCCAAGGGCACAAATGGATTTTGACAGCCACAGACTACTTCACCAGATGGACAGAAGCAGTAGCAGTCAAAGAGGCGAATGAGTCTAGCATCTTGGACTTTTACGAGGGAATAACTACCAGATTTGGTGTACCTGCTACAATAGTCTCTGATAATGCATTGGCATTTATTGGATCTAAAGTTACTGAGTGGGCTGTCAAGAACGGAATCTACCTGAGCACTTCATCAAACTATTACCCTCAAGGTAATGGCCAGGCCGAGTCTACAAACAAAAACTTGCTGAGGATCATTAGGAGGACTCTTGATGAGAATCAGAAGGCTTGGCATACCAAACTGAAATCAGCCTTATGGGCAGATAGGATAACTCCCAAAAGATCCACAGGTAACTCTCCATTTAGGCTTGTCTACGGAAGAGAGGCAGTCTTGCCCATGTCACTTGAGTTGCCAACGTTGGAACTCATGAAACAGCTGGAGTTGCTAGAGTTTGGGCCCATGGAGGTGAGATATGCAGAATTGATGGAGCTGCAAGAAATCAGAGATCAGGCATTCCAAGCAATGGAAAAGGATCAGGCTTTGATCAAGAAGACCTTTGATAAGAAGGCCAAAGATAGATCTTTTCAAATAGGAGATCTAGTATTGAAATGGGATGTGGACAGAGCAAAACCAGGAAGGCATTCAAAATTTGATGCCATTTGGAGTGGCCCATACATGGTCACAAAGTGCAAGAACAACAATGCTTTCCAATTGGCCTCATTGGATGGTGAAGAACTGCAGATTCCAGTAAATGGAATCTATCTCAAGCGTTGCTTCTAGAGGGAGGTTCACTACATCTGTAAATACTAGTTTAGATTTTCTTTCCTCCAAGTGCTTGTGCACATTGTTTTGCTGTAGATTAGTTTTGTTTTCCCTAAGTGCTTTGGCACAGGTTTTGCTGCTCTCAGGTTGTTTTCTACAGTTCTGAGTGTTGCTAGAGGGGAAGTTGCAGTATCAGGCTTGTTTCAGGTTAATGCTTAACTCCATGCCCAATGGATGGCTTCAGGCAACTGGCCTTTCATCTAGCAGGCAGATGATCCCGCTGAGTCGCCAAATTGTTATCCAAAATTCACCCCCCAGGGTAAATTTGATAACATGCATCAGGATGTCCAAATTCCAAGAAAAATGACTGATTCAGAGCAAAATCAGGTTTCTAGGGTCCCTTCAGGAATCTTTCTAAACTCCCCAGGCCGAAGAAGGAAGGAGCAAGCTTTGAGAAAGTGCGAAAAGTTGCAGAAAGGCAAATAGGATTGATCCAGGAAAAAGTGAAAAAAATTGGCTAAGTCCTTCTAGAGGGAGCAGTCGGGACGTTTGGGACAGAAGGGCCCGAACCGGCCGGTTCAGTCAGCACAAGAGCCCAAAAGCAATTGGGACAGAGCGGGCCAGAAATACCCGAACCGGCCGAAACCGCGCCGAAAAGAGACAAGGAGCCCAAAAGCAATTGGGACAAGCGGGCCAGAAATACCCGAACCGGCCGAAAAGAGACAAGTCAGCCCAAAAGCAATTGGGACAAGCGGGCCAGAAATACCCGAACCGGCCGAAATTGTCCCAAAAGGTCCAAAATCAAAATAGGACGTCCGGGACAAAAAGACCCGAAATACGCGAAGAAGCCGAAGGAGCCGAAAGCCAATCAAAAGGTGCCACGTGTCTTTGGCCAAATGAGGGACAAGGAAGCCCATTTCGGGCGGATCGGAGGTTTTTGTCCCAAGCAGCACTGGGACATCCGGGACGAGAATGGACGCGAAGTACGCGGAAGACCCGGCAGGCCCGAGAACCATTGAGAAATTGCCACGTGTCCTCATAGAGTAAAGGTCAGAAAAGTCAAAGGGTGAATTTTCGAGCACCGAGCCGAACAAATAGGATCGTGCCACGTGTCCCATTTAAGAACCCACGAGGAAAATTCAAAGGAAAGCCCGCCGAAAAGCAGAGGAGAGAGAATTATTCAGCGAATCAGAGCGCGCCACGTGTCATCCAAGTGGCAGAGCGTGGGAAGAAATTCAAAAATTCGTTTTCGCCTGTTCCGTGTCCTAAATCTTCAGATTGACATATCTTTTGATCCAGAGCTCGGATTTACACGTTCTTGATATCAACGGAAAGCTTGTGAGATTCTCTACATGTTTCTAGGGTCAATCTTGCATTTTGGTTCAGTTTGAAGAAATAAAATCAGAGGACACCTCTGGCACGAAATAATAAGCAGAAGTGATGCTCAACTAACAACTTTAATGCAGCAGACAACCCGCCGCTTCTGTTAGGCAAACCGCCGCTTTGCCAGAACCCACCGCTTCTGCCATGATGGACAAATTAAATGCAACCTAGAGGTGGTTGGGGCAGTTCGAATTCCTCTCTTTTTTCTCTCCCATTCTTCCTATATATTGTAAGGAGGGGTTTCTTTCTGGAGTTGGACATTTTCTGCTTTGCACCCTCCCTTCTCTCCTGTTCATAAGAAGATTTGTGGAGTTTTCAAACCTCCCATATAGACTGTAACACCGTTTTTTTGCCTTCTGGCTATTGCAATGTATTGAATTCGATCCTTGAGCAATATATATGTGTCTGTGGTTGCTTCTAAACCCTCTTACATATTTATTACTGTCATTCTTGATCTTTCATTGCATTTTTGCTATCTGTGCATGGTGTTGTGTTATATCTACATGGTCTGTGTTTAATGTGGCAAAGCATATGTTCTTCATTCCTCGGTGCATCACCTCTATTAGCTTAGATTTATTTTATGCATCTTCTTACCTTGTCTCCTTGGCAGATTAGATTAGATTTTGAGAAAACCCTCTGCATATTTTGTGTGCACCTGAACAGAGGAATAGGAACCAGCCTTCTCTGGTGATTCCTTTCTCACTCTTCAAGTCCCACAGTTAGAGAAAGGATTCAATGTTATGCTATCACACTGGATATTAATATGATCAACCTAGAAATCTGATCAACATCCAGGGGTGCTGTGATTTTGCACTAACACCAACTTCTAAAGGTAAAGTGATAGTGTAGTGACCACTCCTCTTTGACGCTATTTCATTTTGATGTTGATACTGTTGGACTGATATTTAGACATTGTGATTACGATACATTGGTCAGTAGATGATAGATTATACAAATATTTAGACTATTGACATTATGTGGTTTACATTTTATTATGATGCATTAGATAGTGGTGTTAGACAGTTTGATATATGTTGATTTACATGATTTGGATTTTATATTGACACATTACACTCTAGATGTTTTGAGTAGAATTATAATCTTATGGATGTTAGGGTTAGATTTTGATATATTGATGGATAGTAGAATTACTAATGTCGAATGATGGTTTTTGATCTTATATGTATATTGTCTCGATGTTATTAATACGGTCGAAAGGCTAGAGAGGTATTTTGTTGTGTGTATGACTTTGATCACATACATCGAAGGGGATGGGGGACTAACCACATAAGGATGTTGGGTATTGAGCAACGAGGTCAAATTTGACAACTTGCGTAATGTTGTTATAGTGTAGTGTTTTACATGTCTAGTTTTAAGGTCTCCCATAGGGGGTGACTTCACATATGTGGCCATGGGGTGAATTGTTTCCCTTTCTTTAACTTTTGTATGTGCTTAATTTATGTTTTGTGTATTTAAAATTTGGAAATTTGTCACTTTATTAGCATGTTGTAAATGGGTCTAATTAAACTTAACCCTTCTTATTTTTAGTTAACCAAATTAAGGATGTGAAAAATAAGTTATGATGATATTTGGTGGTCCTTGTGTAAGTAAAATTTACCCAACAACCCTACATATGGGTTGGGAAGCTTATTTTTGACCTCTTTGTCCATTTTTGAGTGTAATAGAAGTAAAATTATTTCACTTTCTTTCTACCCCAATTTATTAGGTCATTTGAAAGCATGGTGTGCAAGTTTTGAGCCATGTGGGTTGTCATAGTCCTTTGTATGTGCATTGATTTTCTTAGTCTTGGTGTGTTGACTTGAGTGTGGGGATGAAGGAATGATGAAGTTACATCCTACATAGAGCCACCTCATCATCCTCACATTCCATTTCTATTTATTGATGATTTTTGGTTGGAATGGAGGTTATTTGTTCTTTTCTCTTCTTGTGCACTTTTGGAAATGAGAGCTTTTTGGAGTGCTTAGAAAACTGCTTAGCTCGGATTTGAAGAGGCTTGTAAAATTTTTTTGGAACTTGATGGAGAGGTAGGCTCTCCAATTTTTTTATTATGTTATTGTGCTTATTTGTATGCAATGTTTTGCTTGTAAAATTGTTTGTTTTTCCTTGTGAAAATGTTTGGGTGTTGGCTGGGTAGTAGGCCTTAGTTGGGTGTGGGAGAAGGGTTTATGGGACCATTGGGGAGGGAAAAAAGAGTTTATGTGAGACATAAAAATTGGTGGGAGTGTGAATGAGAGTATTACCTATGGGGAGTGAAAAAGAAATCATGGTTGTGTTGCATGCTTGCAAGGGAGAGATAAAGAGTTTGTGTGATTATTTTGTGCACTTGGAGGCTTAGGGTAAGACTCCCACTTCACTTGGGAGGCATAATGAGGTGGTCTCCCATAACCCTTGATCTATTTGGTTTGATCTTAAAACATTTGTATTGTTGTGAATGTGTAAATTTGTTGAATGTGTTGTCTTGGTTGAGTTGAAAGTCTTGTATGTGTGTGTTGTTGTGAAGCCACTTTGTCGAAAGTTGTCATTGTTGCTCAATGCTCCTCATGGTTCCTTGGTTGGGGCTCAGGGGCCATTAAGGGGATGAGTTCTCCTCTTAATGGATTTAAGGTTGGGCGGAGAGCGTTGTCTACCCCCCCTTTCTTGTTTTGTGATCCTTGTGGTGAATAGTTGAAGATAGTAAGATTTGGAGCTACCTTGGAGAAGTCATGCGAATAAGAGATTTGGATATTTGGCCTTGTTGATGGCCCTTTGTTATATATGATTCAATTTGTTATCCCATTGTTTGAAGTGGAAAATTTGTAAATCATGTAATGAAATCTTGTAAAATTGTATGGTAAAGAGCTCTACTTAGTTGTATATCAGATTATGAAGATTTGGGAAAAGTGAGGAATGTAAAAGTTGTTTGTAAATGAATATATGAACGTTGGAAAATGGATATCTCTTATTCTTATTGTAAATGTTGTTTTATCTGAAATATATAACTCATTGGAAAGATGGAAATAATTATAAATCTACTTCAAATTTGTATGCAAAAATCTAGAAATTTCAGCATAGAAATCAACTTCTAGTGATTTTAGAAAATTCATTACTCCTAAAATATCTTCTGGGTTTTCCTAAAATTTAGACAGCTCATTTATAACATATGAATATACAAACCCTTTAAATCTCATAACAAGTCAACATGTAAATATCAAGATACACCATGATATTTAGAGAAGTTTTTAACCTTGAAATACCTATGTAAGAATCAAATTACAACGATCGTAGAAATTTTACTGCTCCTAAAATATCTTTTGGGTTTTCCTAAAATTTAGATAGCTCATTTATAACATATGAATCTACAAACACTTTAAATCTCATAATAACCCATCATATAAATCTCAAGATACACCACGATCTTCAGAGCAGTTTTAATTTGGAAATGTCTATGTAAGAATCAAATTACATTGATATTAGAAAATTAATTTCTCCTAAAATATCTTCTGAGTTTTCCCAAAAATTGAACAGTTTCCTTATAACATATGAATCTAAAAACCCTTTAAATATTATCATCACAACCCAACATGCAAATCTCAAGATAAGTCACGGTTTTCAAAGGGGTTTTAAAAAAGAGTCATGGTGAGTTTAAATTATTAGGTGACATCGTTGTTTTAATTATGAATCAAATAAATAAATGTGTAGCACGAGTATGTTGGAATTATTTAACTTAGGGTGGTCAAAAGTTAAAAAAAAATAAAAAATATTATGGCATGGACATTTTAATTTAATATGACGATTGTCTTAAGGGGATGTTTATGTGTTGACCTTAGATTCTCTCGAATAGATTTATACTGCCAAGAAAAATAAATTTTTTTAATGACCAAAATTATTTAATCACTTGTCCTGATATTTCTAGGTAAGATGAAAGTGTTGGCAAAATAAATTAAAATAGATAAATTTGTTATTTAACTTACTGAGATAATTTAAATAATTAGATTAAATTTTGTTACTCCCAGGTAAGTTAACGTAAGGAGTTAATTAAAACTATATGGTTTAAATTTATATAAGTAATTCAACTCGTGAAGATTTTGGGAAAATGTAATAAAACTACTTATGGATGAGATGCGTGGAAAATAAGGGAATAAGTTTTAATGAACACAATTAATGTAAAAAAATAGAAACGAGAATGAATTAATAAAATAATAATAAAAAATACATGTAGCAATTGCCTAGTAGCCTGTAGCCACTACCTAGTGCCCATAGTAATTGTCCAACAGCTCGTAGCCATTGGCTAGTGCCCGTAGCAACTACCTAGCAACCTGCATGCACTACCCAGTGCCCGCATCAACTGTCCAGCAACCCACATCTATTGGTCAGTGCCCGCAACAACTATCCAATAGCCTGCAACCACTGCTCAGTGCCTGCAACAACTATCCAGCAACCTGTAACCACTACCTAGTGCCTGTAGCAACTATTTAGCAGCATGTAGTCACTGCTTAGTAACCTGCAACAAAGTGTAGTAGCTAGTAAGTGAGATTTTAGTAAGTGAAATTAATGTAGCTTAAACCTTGATTAATGCAATTAAAATATTTAACATATTAATCATTACTGTAGTTTTCTCAGTAACGAGATGTAATTTTTTTGGGTTTGTAAAGGAAATTAAATAATTGAAATCTAAGGTTAGTAACATTGCAATCTTTAAAAAAATCATGTAAATTTTCCTAAATAATTATGAGGATTAATGTGGTTTTGGTGTGTCATTTTGTGGGCGTTACAGATAGTTCTTGTAGAGTACATTTTAGTGTTATCATAATCCTTAAAAGCTATGACATTAGGTTCCAACTTTGTGTGGGTATGACCCAACAATTTCATAAGCTTCAGAGTACAAATGTCAAGGCCAGATCTGTTGTCAAGGAAAATCCATTTGATTTTACTTTGGGTAATAATGACCTTGATATACAAAGTTAAATTATGGATACAATGTTATGAATGAACCTTACTTTGGATAAAAATGATTTGATCAGATGGGGTGATTTATGCTACCAAGGCTTGGAAGTGTGAAGGCTCAATGTATGTGGTAATTTTTAACTCTAAAAGAGTCTTATAGAGGATGTATTTGTGAGCATTAGATATTTTGAGAAGATCTAAGATGGAAATTTTAGGAGGAGTATTCTTAAGATGTTATAAGAAATCATAATGACCTTCCAAAAGAGTAAGAAGAGGATGTCTTAAGATAGTGATGCAAGTACATCATGTTGTAAGAACAAACTCTTGAGTTTTTTTTAGACAACCGAAACTTGATTGGCGATGGGGTGGATGTAGTCAATGAGGAAATAAAAGGAGTGTGAAGTGTTAAGGGTAACATGATATATCTTATTACCTTAAAATTTTTCACCTCAATATGGCTTTTGTTCATCTTTTTTTTGTTTAAGCGGTGGATCTTTGTATATCCCTAGCTTGTTGTTTTATGATTTGGGGGCTTCTTGTGTATCTAGTTCAATATCCTCACAATCTACTAGGTCATGGATGTAGATTTGAAATTTCATGCATTGGTTAGTGGCATGACCATTTACATGATGGTAATCATAGTATTATTTTCACCCTTTTTAAGCTTGGTTAGGGTTTTTACACTATAAACAAATAAAGAATGAAATAGGAGCTACATGGTGTAATTATAACTAATTAACTTCTAACATTAACCATTCAATATCATAATAACACATTAATACTTGTATCAAATGTACACAATTCAATACAAACTCACAAATACATGGGATTAAGTGCACTTAGCTTATTACAAGTGATTCTGGGCAAATTTGGGTGATCTGGATGTTGCAACAGGGTATCTAGACCCAAAAAAACTTCATAACTAGAACTGTTATATGAAAATATCCTTGGACAAAACTGTACAATAGGGGAAGGAATATATTTATGGTCTTAACCTCTTTATATGGTTTTGTACCTCCTCAAAACTGTGGTTTTTGGATTTTCAGGTTTGTCACTTGTCCGATTCTCTTTATCACTCTTTTTTTGGTCATTATCGCTCACACTGTAAGGGTCTCTAAATACTCTTCTCAATCTTTTAAACTCTAACCATTGATGAATTCATGCAAAATAAACATTAGTTAGGTTGTAGGCACCCCCGTGCACTACTAACATTAGCACTACTTTGAAGAGGCATCAAACCACATGTCATTATCCACCTAGCATGTCATATCTAGTTGCCATAAAATTAGATTTGACATCCTTCCTTTAACAAAACTTGACTTGAATTTATCTCTTGCAAATATACTTGAGTGAGTGACTTTGAGTGTTTGAAAATGTGGGAAGTAGTCCCTTAGACTTGGTGGGAAGATTTCAACTTGTAGATATTGTTTCCCTAATGAATGTGCTAAGGTATTTTTAGAGTGTATGGAGCTTTGGGTTCCTTTTGTGCCAGTTTTTGCAATAGGAATACATTCACTTGATTATATATGCTTCCAAATGTGATTTAAGCTACAAAGGATTACTGAGGAGGAGTAAGTGACCCAAAGAATAAGGTGTAACTGAAAGTTTGGTACCAAAGTGAACAGGGTCAAGACCTTACACTAGGGTAAAGACCGTATAAACATTTCATCCCCTACTATATGTTTTTGACCCATTAGGGATAATTTGAAGTGTGAAGTTTGGAAGTTAACAAATGGATAGTCTTATTTGGTTTCATGCGTTTAATTCTCAGAAATTGTCGATAGATGAGCGTGTTAGATCAAGAAAGCTAAGACAAAGACCTAGAGATGTATTATATGAGAATGGGTAAACTGTACTTGTTTGAGCAAGAGAGCAATGTCAAGACTAGCAGCGTCAAAGACCAGAATTACCAAATTTGAGTGTCTACAAGTATTCATTTTCCTTGTACTATGTGGTTTTGGGTTTTGATTCATTGAATGACATTGTGTTTCAAAATGTAATTATGTGTCCTTATTCGAGATGATGGAATACAAAAGATACATATTCACCCACTAATGTGTGTTATCTAAGTTTTTTTGTCTTGTTTATGCATCCCCCGAGCAATAGTCATTTGTGGGGTATTTTTCACTACTTGGATATGCTTATAATATGTCACTTCATCACCTATAACGTTTTTATTTTTGTTGAAAAAATTTGGTTTTTCATTGGGCTTATTGTTGTATTATTTGTTAAAGGTTTTGAGGATCCTTTTTTCTAGAAGATCCTTCTCTATTTGAATTCCTTTTTCTATAACCTACTTGAACATGTTTACACAATGTATCTGAAGGTGGAAGGCTATTTCAGGGTGTAAGTTAGGCACAAAGATTCTAAGTAATTATTTTTCCATGATATAGCATGGGAAAAACTTGTTAAGCCCCTCCACCACTATAGAAATGTAGAGATGTTTTCATTGTTATATTGTTTTGCAATGGAAATTTCCAACATTGTAATGTCGCTCTCCATATTGAAGGAGAAGTTCCTAACAAAATTCTCAGATGTGTTTGTAAATTTTGTGATTAACCCTTTGGGGATATGGGGGTATAATTCTAGGGATTGACCTCCTAAACTGGATGAGAACAATCTTATAAGGTAATTTTCATTGTATGTGACTTTTTAAAAAAATGTGGAGAATTCCTTGACATGACCTGGAGAATCCCTCTTTTCATTGACATTTGTCAAACTTAGGAAAATAAAATCTTAGAGGGAAGGGGACATACAACATTACCTTGTCAAAGGGGTAGGGACATAACTCCTCAAAGTGGTATTTCTTAATTTACTTATTATTATATGGTCAATGTGTCTTTCATCAAATGTTATTCAAGTGATCGAATGAATTCCCATGGGTGGTTGTTGAGGGGATGTCTATGTGATCTGATTTGGAGGCTTCTCCACTACGGTTGTTAGTTTTTTATACTTAATAAGTTGTCGTAGGTTTCTTTGTGTATATGTGAGCAGATATACTTGTTAGTTGACAAATTAAAGTTCGCACTTGACCATGGATGGTTAAATCTTCGTTGTAAAGGGTACGAGGTTGGTCTTAAACCTCTTTCTCTTTTTCATATCTTTTCCTTATAAAGGGCATTTGATTATGCATTATTTTATAAGATTTAAGAGGTATATTTGCATTGGACTCCTCCTTATGTTGTTCTTTGGTTCCATATGTAAACACATGGCCTAACTTTAAGATGTCTTCTTTGACATCAAAAGGATAGTTTTTTTAGTCTTCCTCATGAATCATGTTTGTAAGGAAAATGAGATCAAATTCAGTGGGAAATTTAGCTCCTAATTTGACTAGCCAAAGAACGATATTGTTTTTATTTTGAAATAGAAAGTTGTCTACCTGAGTTGGATTATTCTTAAATATGTCAAGTGGTCCCTCTTCCTTTTCACTATGGTTTATAAGACTAATCTCATATTTAGACAAGCAAACAAGAGATCCATATGAGAAAGTGTTACGTTCATGATGTATGGATTAAGAACTTAATAGGTTCATTGTGTTGAGGTTTGAAATTTGACCTAGGTTTTTTATTTGGTTTTATTTAGAGAATTTGTAGACACGAAATTGTGCACTTATTATTATTACATTATGCCTCTAGTATGATGTTATATGCATGATTATTAAGTGAGAAAACTAGACATCCATAACACTTGTTTTGTTTTACATTGACATTATTTTACCTTTCCATGCTTGCATCCTCTACTTTTATGGAATTATCATGTTACTTTGGGACATCACACAATGTTTTACTTAGCTAAGCATTTTCTAATTTATCTTCAGAGTTTTTTGGACATGATTATCCAATGAGGGACAGTAGTGGCCAATGCTATTGTCCCCACATGGGTTCTCTCGTCCCTTCACTTGTGTTCTTATGTTTTAAAATAATCCATCACTTGTTTATCTTGTCTAAATTTGTATTGACCATGGCTGTAAAAAGGATAGCTCAATGTAAAATGGGCCTTGCAGAAACCATTATTCTCTTATTTTCTTTAAGAAAAGAGTAAAGTTAACACATGCAGAGAAACTTACAGTTCTATTCCCTCTTCGCCATGCTCAGAAATCTGCGGCGCCTTGTTCCGTCCAGTCTTGAAAGAAGCATTGCCACGCCCCGCCTCTCCCGCCAGGCAAAATCATCACCCTCTGCCCTGCAGTGGTGAGCTCCAGCAGCACATTACCATCACTTCCCTCACTAGCTTCCCTCACGACTGTCCCGGGTGCGACTTTCACAACAACATTCCTCCCCCTGGCACCGTCCTGGCACTTGCCCTGCCCATGACTGCCACGTCCGGCCCTAAAATGTACCGCCTGCTCCTAAATGGCAACAGCGAATTCATTGAACCGTCCACTTCAATATACACATTCCCGCCCCTACCACCGTTTCCGCCCGACGGACCACCAAACGGCACGTATTTTTCTCGCCTGAAGGCAACGACTCCATTGCCGCCGTCCCCCGCCTTGACGTAAATTTTCGCCCTGTCAAAGCACCGCATTACAGCAGGCACTCCCTTTTCGCTACCTTTGAGAAAATCTTCACCATTTTCGTCTAATTCGCCATCGTTTTCAATTTCGTCGAATTCATCAGAAAAACTAGGGTTTCTGCTAAGCTTAGGGTTTTGGCTAAAATTAATATTTGGGTTAGGATTTTTTGTAAAATTAGGATTTCCGAAGAAACTGTCGTGTAGAGGGCCGTGGACTCTTTCCAGCTCTGCGAGCTCCTCCTCCGCCTCTCTGAGCAAATCCGCCTCTGAAACAATAACATCGTCATCGCTATTGTCACTGTCATTATCGCTGTCGTCGTCATTAATACTGTCGAATTGGAGAAAATCGTCGGTAGTAATAAGGCGGCTCAAGGGTTTCGCGGCAATTTTTCGCGATTCAAACCATTGGCGTTCAGCTTCAATTTGTGCGGCATCGTCGTCTTTTAGAGGAAGAGCTGTGTATGTGGATGCCGAACTGCTGCCTCCGAACAAAATGACGTCTTTCCCGTGAGAAATACGTGCCCTTGCCTTTGCATTTTTCGACTTGGTTTTTGTTTTCCCTGGTTTTGGTTTAGATGTGGATAAGTTATTGGGTGGTCTTTTGCCGGCGCGTGTGAGAAGTGCAGGGCCTGTAGTATAGGTGTTTTGGAAAAGAGCGGAGGAGTTTGCAGGCAATGAACGTAATCATGGCGGAATGGGGTTGAAGTATTACAGCAGCATTTACAGCCCAAACTATGGGAGGGTCGGAAAATTTTAGAGCGGCTTCTCCCACGAGACATTTTGTCGAGCTCGCCACCTTATCCGAATCTGTTAGGACGTCTAATTTTCGTGAAGGCGAAGCTCTCAGCAATTTTGCTCCATAATTTTGCAATTAACTTTATCTGCTTTATACCTATCACGGGATAAATCCCCAAAAAAATTCTATGAACAAATCGCATTTTTGTTTTTTTTAAGTTTTAAATTTTTTGGTTAATGTAAACTACTTAAGGAAGTGCTTTGAATGCTGATATATTTTAGTGGTTTAATTTAGAAGGTAACATAGATTAGATTTTTTTTGTTTTGCATTCGAGATGTTGGGTACATTTATTTTTAAAATTAAGAAAACAAAGTACAAGGGTGGGAGAGTTCATAGGATCTATGAACTCTCTATATGAGAAACAAGCCATCTCGAATGAGATAGTAACAATTATAGTCTGAACAATATAATTATAGTTTGTACAGTACAAGCAAAATGTTAAACTAATGGTGAAGTTGTTTGAGGGAATCATTGATCTTATCAATAATCATAATTATGTCATGGCTTTGTGTGATTTGTTTCAACTCTAGAGAAATATACGAGTGAAAATGAGCGTGTTGAATGGTTAAGGCAGTCAGGCATTTCCAATGTATAATTAATGTATTGTTAATGTATGGAATCGGTGACCCAACGCCTGATAACCATGTGGCGGTAAATTAATGCCTCACTCCACAGGTCGCAGGTAAACTAAAGAAGTGCTTTAGATAATCATATACTAGCAATTGCTCATGAGTCACAAGTTACGCCATGAGGGATGTAAATATGCAGCGGGGCTAATGGAGCATGAAAATTTGTATTGTCTACATTCCAAAACCGCATCAGCTCTGTTAATTGCAAACAATATTGCCCTCTTCATCACCTCTTTATTGAGGGCTTCTCTCTCCCCACAAAACTATAGTCCATTCTTCAATTTTGTGGGAGCATTGATATGATTTGATTGGACAACCAGTCGCAAAAAGGTCAACTAGATGTACATATTACAGCGGTGCTAGTGGAGTTACGTTAACCCACTAATGCTACTAAAACACCATGATGAATTGCACGCTTACCAATCCTACAATAATAGGTTTGATATTATTACACTGAGATCTTGATTAAGACGTTAGAGTTATTCGCAATAGTGTGTGAATCTATCAACATAACCTTTTGTCTATTTATTTCTCACCTTTTTTTGTGTGCTTCACTTTAAGATTAAGATACTCATTGTTAAATGTGTATTTTATATTTAAGAGAAAGATTGTCTTCCTTCATTGATAAACAAATATCAAAGAATTTCCTAATCTAGATTAAAAATTATAATGCTTAATACAATGACAAAGGTGTTGGATGATACTTTTTATGGTGGCACTATAGCTAGCCAGATTGAACAACTAAATTACAGCTAGCGTTACATTTTCACACTCAAACATTCCATTTACTTCATCCCTTCAATAGACATCCATCATCTTTTCTTGCAGTTTGCACTTGCACCCTTTTGTTTGGAACATCTAAGAATGTGGGTAACAGTCGATCCCGAGTTCAGTAAATATGTGCTGCAAAATGGGGGAAGGTTGTTCCACAACAAATACCTTTTTTTCGATGAGGACTATTATTGGGAAATACAGTATCCTCGCCGTGTGGGTAGAACTTCAGAGGAAGCTCCATGGCACTGTTAACAAATTCTTGAGTGTCGAGAAGCTTAGCTCGGAATCCATCGCCTATATTCATAATATTTTTGAATTGGGGATGCGGAAATGGGAGGATCACAATAAATGATTGCAGCTTCAAGATGAAGATTCATAAGGTTGTTTTGAATTTGATGGGAAAGAAAACTTATCGACTTAAATCAAGAGGATATGAAAGAAATCAATAAACTCAGGGATCTCGATGACTTGGCAGGAGTGATAATAACCGTTCCCCTCAACATTCCAAGACTCTCCGGATTTCTGAAGGGGAATTAAGGTACATTTACTAATATGATTGAATTTTGTGTTTTCAATTTCCTCTTCTAGGCAGGGAATTTGATTTGATTAATTTGCAGGTGAGGAAAACTGTTCTAAAGAAGATTCACAAGTGCATAAAAGAGAGGAAGGAGCATCCAGAAGTGATCCACAATGACATACTTGACGCATCTGGTAAAGACAACGCCTTTCCTGAGGAGATCATTGCAAACTTGATAATGTCTCTCTTCTTTACATCTTACGAGACTTCCTCCAAAGCCCTCACTTTCGTTGTTAAATTCCTCACTGACACCCTGTGTGCATGATATATAAACATTTTATGGCGGTTCAAAGCCATGTGAAATTTTAAGAAGTAGGTTGCATTTATTTCTCTATTTAATGTTGTTTATTGAAAATACATAGGAAAAGACATCTCACCTATTGCATTTAGGGAAAAAAAAAAAAAGTCTGCAATTGTAGAGTACCATGTAAAAATATGTGGGAGAAGAAGTTGCTGGAAAAGAGGTCGCAGGAAATTCTCTCATTGGAATTTGACGCATTCTAGTAAGGGAATCTTCAAAGGTGGAATGCCCCCATGACGTAGTTATAAACATGCTCGAAATAATAATGTGAATGAGTTTTCAATCATCAAGCCACTTTTAGTGCTACAAATAAAGACTTAAATTGTACACTATACTAACTTGTAATGCACACTAACTTTTAAGAGTATTAACAAGTTGCTGAAAATAACAAATGGAAGAGAACCACTCACAATAATAATAAGAAACTCTCCTAATAAAGCACTATAAGCATTAAGTTTTTTATTTTATTTTATGTTCTTTTAACTTCAATATCAACCTTGGCCTTATTTATAACGTTTTTTATTACAAGTTCTATGGGAATATATATGCTTTTTTAAACGAAAATAAAGCGAATGGTAATGAATAGGTGTATCATTAAGGGGTAAGGCTATAGGTCAAATGGTAATGAGAGCTAACTGTATACTTCCCCAAATGGTAAAATGGGGAAAAAGTAGCAGAGACTATAATCGTAGTTCACTTCCCTAGAATATGATACAATAAGAAAACATTCTACTATGAGGCCTACCAAGCCTACAGTGAGAACTATGGCTCTGGCCATGACCTATTGGTCTCATAAAAGGTAAAAAGCAGCGCGGTAATGCCACTATTCAAAATTACATGGTCTAGAAATGTGACAAGTCAGTGGCGTTGATAAAGAGGTGCAAGCTAGTGCATGTAATGGTAGGCTTCTAATTCCATAACTAAGATATCCAGTCACCAGGTCTCTTAGGAAGTTGTAGTTCAAAATGGCTCCATCTTTGGCAGCAGAGCACCTCCTCAATTCCTCCTTAAGTTGTCAAATTATTTTATAGAAAATAAGGTAAGTGCATGCGAGAAATTCGTGAATGTTAGGAGGAATTGTTGGTTTCGTTTATAAACAAACACATGAGTAGAATTTCTAACGAGGTTATTTTGATTCGTTGCATTGTTCCGCAATGATAGCGATAGAACATAAATGAATTGGTGGACACAATCTGTGTTGTAAGTGGAGGGATCTACGGCCTGCTGCTATTTTTTACTGGGTGTGGTGTGTTGTTATTCATGTTTATACTTAACTAAAATGAGAGCCAAATTTAACTTGACGGAGAGCCCATGCGGAGATTTTATGTTACACTATTTTTGTGACTCTTGTGCTATGTGCAAGGAATATAGAGAACTGAAACATAAAGGATATGATCCGGCTCTGGGTAATATATTTGTACCATTAAATCTTAATCTATAGAATTGTTTGCATGAGTGTCAATGATTAAAATATTTATCAATTTGTGGCTGATGCAGGTTGGATGGGAAACCTGCAAAAGCAAAAACACATGATGTGGATGAGAGCTCCTGCAGGTCAAACCATGAGCAACCATTGATGAATGCTTATCTCCATGGCATTAATCCACCCATATATCACAGAGATGTGAAATCCAATAATATTCTTCTGGATGAAAATTACAAGGAAAAAGTTACAGATTTCTGGGCTATCCAGATTGGTGCCTGTGAATGTCTTCCACGTTACAACTGCTCGGCAAGGCACACCCAAGTATCTTGATCCAGAGTACAGTCAATGCTTCCAATTCGCCGAAAAATTCTAATGTTTACAATTTCGGGATTGTGTTGATGGAGATCATCTCTGCTAAAGTAGTCATGGAAATATCCTGAAACATAAGCAAAATCGGCCTTGCTAATATGGCAATAAAAAAGATAAGGAGAGGCGTTTTGGATAAACGGATGAATCCCATATATTTGTTGTGTTGTTTCACCATTTAACGTAGGAATCCTAGGAGTATTATGTACAGAATGATCCTTGCGCTCCACACATCCACCATCTCGTCACAATTTTTTCCTTGCAGAACCTTGGACAAGAAGATAAAAGATGGACGCCACCTTTATAGGGAGTGAAGATATTTTTGACAGTTATTGCAGGGATGGTGTAATTGACTATTTCACCAGACACATTTATGGTGGGGGATAATATTTTAAGAAAGGAAAAAATGAGTAACAGCAAGGCAGCCGGTAATCTACAAATATCTAAAATCCGGTAATTGGTAAATTTTAGAACCGCCGGAATTCGACACTTTCCAGCAAAGGCTTCTTCAAAAGTGAACGCCTACCGGCGAAAAATGTGGGATATTCCCCATCTATTGAGGCACCACCCAATGTGGGATATTCCCCATCTAAATACAATCCGCCAACATGGGTATTTATCCCATCAAAAATGTATGCCATGGGAAATTAATCCTATCCAAAGTGCAATCCGCCCACTATGGGATATTAGCCCATTCTAAAAGGTACAGGCTAGGCTAATAATAGCCTTAGATAATTTGTAATACATTATTTTAAGGGCCCTATTTTTGTATAAATAGGGAACCCATTTCTTTGTAATGGACACACACAGGACACGACACACAACTGGGAAGTTCATTCCTAAAGCTCAGAAAGGCGGAGATCGAGCCAAGAGGAGAGTTATATAATATGTCAACGACATAGTTGTGTGAAGTCCTAATTTATTTAGGCATTACTATTTTAATTATTATTGACCTATTGTTTTTTAGGCAATAATAAATTAAAATTATTCTAACTAAGAGTTATTAATACTACCTAGTCGACCCATAGCGCCACACCAAATTATTATGAAGCTTGGAATATTGACTAGAGTGCCATAGGGTGTTACGAAGTGTCTGGAAGGCCGATCGAGAACCGGAGGATTCCGAACAGTGGAGCTGGTGCCATATAGCTTTCCGAATACGCCAGGAAAGGAGAAGTTGCGTGCTATATTTCACCCTTGTCATCTGAAGGTCTAGTTATTCTTCTAAGTAGGTTCTAAACAGTTTCCATTATGTTTTCTTGTGAAAGTACTATTGTAACTTACATGTTTTGACTAGTGGAACGGTTCGAAAGAACCCAGAGACGTAAGCAATTTCCAAACTCTGTAATCAATCATTGTGCAATTGTCTTTATTATCTTACATTAATTTTAAATTGGTTACTTAAAAGGAGCAAATTGTCGGCAAATATTTAAAGTCTACAAGGGTCCGAGATCAGGTAGATAAAAACTTGATTATTTTCGGATCAGAAAGTTACCTTCTCACATGAGGGAAGAACGTACATAGTTAAGATGAGGTTTAAAAAAACACAAAGTGCATAAAGTAAATAAACACCTAATAAATGCATTTAAGCAATGGTTAATCCAATATTGAGCAATTCAAAAATGTGTGAAAGTAAAGTACAAAAAACAAACTATATGATTAAACAAAGATAAATCCAATATGATAATTGATCACTAAATGAATGAATCAATTACGATTTTGAATCAAAATATATGATAGACTGAAATGTAAAGTAAATATTATAAATTAAAAGCATGCAAGTTTGGTTTTGTTTGTTTGATATTTTGTATTTGAAAAGTGATAAAGGACCTGCACACAAAGGTTTAGTAGTTTTGGAATAGCAAAAAATATCCTTATGTGTAAACATAAAGTGAAAAATTCAAGACAAGGGAAAACCCAAGTCGTTATCATGAGGTCGTTGAAACATAAAACATGGGAATTGATTACCAAGGCAAAGCCATTGATAATGGTGAGGATGCCACAAAGTAAAACAAGGCTATTAAAATTAACAATGTCGCTACTAGAATGAATAATGTCGCTACAAAATTCAATGAAGTTGCTAAAAAAGAGGGATGTTGTGAAGTGTAGTAAGTCCACCAATGTGACATAACTATGAATGTTTATCCTGAAGACCTGGTCTGTGTTGCCATTGTTGGTGTAAGATATTGTTTTCCTCGTATTTATTTACTTGGAAATTCCTCACCTTGCTTAGGTGTCACTAATCTCATAGGAGTTACTATGACATGTTTTACATGTCATAATATGTCATAGTATGTCATAGGAGCTACATTCCTATTCCAAGAATGTAACCCCCCTTCCTATTCTGGGAATATTCCCGTAGAGGAGTTACACATCACTCCTATTTGTACACTACAATTGAGATATTGTAATGTGGGCCATTTTTGAGTTCATTCTTGAGAACTTTTATGCACTTGTGATTTCATTATCATATTGTATCTTATTGTTAGTAATTTTGATTTCAAAAAATGTTTGTGCATACGTTCTTCATCATAGATCCTCCCATAAAATATAATATGGTATTAGAGCATTGCTAGTGAAAACATTGGTTGGTATTAAGTTGGTTACAGTTTCAAATACTTCATTTGTGAAACTAACATTTCATGTGTAAATGAATTTGACTCCATCTTGATTTAGTGCGGTTGTGAGTTTTAGTGTTTGCAGATTGACATGTTGATGGTTTAAAAAATTATGAGGTTCCAAAATCACAAAATTTACTGAGTGACTGAAAAAATTAATTGTGGGGACTTTTCTGGGAATTTTGTAGATAGAAGTAGTTAACTGGGGCTAAATCTATTAGAACTACTATTTTTAGCGGGTTGTTTGGTAGATTTACTAGTTTTCAAGGGTTTTTGAGTGGTTTATGCAAATCTTGCCTCCGTGGTGGTCTTAATGGGCTCAGTTCTACCCTACAACATTGTGGTGAACCATCTTGGCCTTGACATTATCTACACCCCAACCCACTTCACGTCCAACTCGGTGGTTATTTTTCATTTCTCACACTTTCAGCCTTGCTCACATCATCCTCGGGTTGATCAACTTTGTGTAGTACTCAAACCTTGTTCAACCTTTGGTACTTTGAATGACTCTTTCCTGATGGTGCCCTCTGGTTGGCTCTGTCTTCACTTGGACCGTTAATGACCTTGCCAAAGCTTGACTCATTACCATTGCAATCTCATACTCCTAAAAAATCTTGTTGGTTCACAATGGCACAAATGACCTAGCTCAGCGCTTAGTCTTCTTCTTTTTCTTAGACCCCCGTCTCAGCCCCTATGATGTCAACCTTCTCGTCTCCAGCTCAGCAAAACCAACTCGGTATTCTCCGTGATTTCTTAATGTGCCCTAACTCGGTAGATGTCGCAACTTGACCTAGATTCTAGATGAGGCACCTCCACCTACTCCTTATATGGATCAGTCTACACTTAGGCCATTCAACTGAGCCCTAAGTGAATTCGGGAACACACTACCAACCTTGGGTCTCTCACACCGGCTTGGTCTCCTTTTGACCGTTTCAAACATAACTTTCCCGCCTATTGTATTTCAATGCAAATTTTTTTAATTACATAGGTTTTTTGTAATGGGAATTAAATGGGTTTGTTTTATGATGGTTTTGATGTATATGTGAGTTGGTGTTGAAAGGGGGGGGGGAACCACATCTTTTATTATTTTTTGGTATAAAAAACAAAATTTATTAGCATTGTAAAAGTTGAGAGAGCTATTTTTTTCTTATTTAAACCTTGTAACTCATTTGACAAAGACGAAGGGTAAGGTCGGGTTTGGTAGTAGGCCAATATCCCCTCACAAGAAAAATAGACTTTTCTCCTCATTTCATTATGATTTTGATGACTGGCTACATGACCTCTTTTGCTTCTTACCTCTAGCATTTTTTTTTAATATTTTAGTGTAAAATAACTTAAATGGGCCATTAATGACAAGAAACAATTTCCTTATTATCTTTTAATCAGTTACTTGAAATTGAGCATCGTCATCTTCAAAAGGGGATTTTTTTTCATCCTCTTTATGTTGGTCACATTTTTGTTATAAAAATCATCAAAATTAATAAAGTGCAAATTTGGGGGGTTTGGTCAAAGCATAGGTCTTACTGACGTTTTTAGTGATTTGCTTTCTTATTTCACACTTTTGCATGCACAAGTTCTACTCTTTATAAACACATCTCCTTTTATCTTGTTTTTATATATTCTCAGATACATTCTTGATTTTATGCGACGTTGGTATTTTTCAATTTTTCAGTTGGTGACTTGAGACAAAGAGGGTTTCTATTTGTGGGAAGCATTCATACTCCTTGAAAACATTCTTGCGATATGGATTCATGGTCTGTAAAATCACTCAATACCAATAACTACGACACATGGAAAGAGGATATGGGGATACATTTGATGGTGAATGGTTTCTGGAAATTCATTATTGGTGTTATACATGTAGAAAGCTTCACTAAGGAGAAAGACATTACTGGGTTTGAGAAAAAATAAGTAGGGGCTCTTTGTTGTATTCACCTTTATGTCTCATACTACTTATAGTCCCACATTGCACATGACATGTCACTGAAGGAAGTTTGGGACATACTTGCAGCGTTATTTTGGGAGTCCTATGTTGCTCCACCTCATATTGTTCCTGCAGTTCCCCTTCCTTCTCATTCCCTTCTTTGTGATGATATTTTCTGGTGACTTGCATGAGGAATTTTTGGTTTCCTCTTCTCCTTGCTAGTGGTTTGTTTGAGGCAACTATTACTTATCCTATTATTTATACTCCTCTTATTCATTTCATTGATCAAGAGGATATAATTCTAGAGGATGTGACACCTCCACCATCACTTATGAATGTTATAGATTAGAAACCTCCACCTACTCTTTCTATGCTATCAAGACCCTCCTTTGATCCTGTACAACATGATCACATATGTCTTCTGGATTCACCTCACTGGGACACATTTCTAATGGATATTGCTTCCTTGTTTATAAAGTCTCACATTTCATATCTAGATGACACCATTGAGGATATTTGTCTTCTCTTTAACAATTCCCATGGATTTACACCTTCTTCTCTAGATGTAATGAGGGTACTTATAAACCCTCATGCTTTTTCTCCTTCATGTTGTGTTTCTACATTGCTATCTTCTATAGTTAGGCCCAGATTTCCTTATCTGAATTTGGCACATTTAAGCACTCACTTGGATACAATTGAGCATTTTCCATACTTCTACATTCTAATTCCTACTTGCATTCTACTTGAGTGGGAATTCAACAGTTTGATTGCTCTGGGTTTCTTTCTTCCAAAAGGAAGAGAAAATATTTTTTGCAGAGGGACCTACTACAACATTCTCCATGTGACATTTTGCATTTCTCTCTCTTCTTTGTAGAGGCAAACATGGGATTAATTTGTAGGATACAAGATGTCTACAATTAGTTGTAGCTATTAGTGATGCTTTTTATCTCTAACCTTTCTACTTCCTCTCTTTTGAGGGGATTTTTTTCCCACTGGGTTTTCTTCTTTTACTCCACTTTTTGAGAGTTTCATTTTGCATGGGTACCTCATCATGCCTTGTTTTTGGGACCCACATTATTTTCTACCCACCTAAACTACAAGTCAGGGGGTGTTGGTGTAGGATACTATTTTCCTCATATTTATTTACTTATAAATTCCGCATCTTTGTTGTCTCACCTTGCTTAGGTGTCATTATTGTCATAGGAGTTACTATGATATGTCTTACATGTCATAGTGCATCATAGTCTATCATAGGAGTTACATTCCTATTCTGAGAATGTAACTCGCCTTCTTATTCTGGGAAGATTCCCATGGAGGAGTTACACATTACTCATATTTATACACTACACTTGAGCTATTGTAATGTGGGTCATTTTTGAGTTCATTGTTGAGCATTTTCATGCACTTGTGAGTTCATTATCATATTGCTTCTTATTGTTAGTTATTTTGATTTCTACAACTGCTTGTGCATACATTTTTCATCAGAGATCCTCCTAGAAAATATAATAGACACAAAGTGCCACTTAGTCAATGAACATAATAAAAATGCTCCTACACGACATAAAAATATTGAGTATAGAATTCCAAAAAAAATACAAGATAATATGATAAATGACAACATTATAACTAAACAGAAATTAAAAAACACTTTCAGAACTTGGGAATTTTTTTTGAAATAGTAAATAAAGCAAGAAAACCCTACAACGAAGGTTTACAAAGCATGGTCACCACAATATGTTGTAAGGACATTGATCCTATGCAAGGCCACTAATCCTATGCAAAGCCACTGTCAAGTAGCTCAAGGTTTCTGATTTTGAAAAAGTTTGTAAATACTTAGGTAGGGCCACTACAAAATGTTTTAAGGTTGCTGAAACTGACAAATGTCAAGTTTGGTATGAGTGAGACTACCACGAGGAACCATGAGTTTGTTACACAACGCGAAGACGTTATTACACATAGCAAGACCATTGCAACTGAAGGCAACATGGATACTAAGGAAGTGTAGTCACTAAATCATGCACTTACCATGCACATCTATCCTCTAAATACTTCATTTATATGCATGATTTCTAAGAAAGATAAATAGTCATTAATAACACTTATTTTGCTTTGGCATTGCTTTTATCTTTCTTATCTTCATTGCTTATTGTTTCTGCACTTACACCCTATATTTTTGCATACCAACCGACATCTTTCTCACCTTTGATTTCAATGTTTTACCTTTTGAGCACCATGTACATAACCACCCATTAGAGATGGGAGCATCCGGGCGCTACTGTCCCCTCTGGGTGATTTTGTCCACTTTTTCTCTTTTTCTAATTTTTCAAATATTTCTTCTTTCTTGCCTTTGTTTATTACCCTAAGTTTTCCTTTCACTTATTAATGACAAAACTTGAATGAAGGAATCATATATACACGACTTATTTAACTGCATTGAGGGGTAAGCATTCAATGGGCATATACATCTACAAGGAGCTAATATTTTCCATCTACTGCATTAAGGACTACATTTTTAACTGTATACTTCACTATATAGGAGGGTTTATTATGAATTCCATACCCCACATTTTGCATTGGGACAAAGTAGTTGTAGCCTGCTCTTCTTTATGGGACTAGGGCATCCTAGCTAGAGGGACATTATTCCAATCACACACACACAAGAACTACATTGAGTCTAAAATGTAGTGCAGTGCTTGGTGACAATCACATTGGGGTGACCATCAAGGTCAGTTTGACTCAAACATATTAATTATTTAGTCAAATAATGTGCACTTTAATAAATCGCTTGATATAAAACACGAGTTAACTTACAACTACAAAGTTCATACTAGATTAAGCATTTTAGAAGCTAGGTACATCAAGATGAGGAATTACTAGGAAAAAGAAGAAGAATAAAAGTACTGAAGAAAATAACATCAAACTTCTCCCATGGAAATTTGGATTTGTTTATAATTAGTGGACACCCTTTGTTGAATCGAGTCTGAGATAAGAATGAAAATTATTTCATTTCTTAGGAGGTGGATTTTGATGAAGCAAGATTTATATTCAAATTGGTGTGAGTAATATTTGGATCTCCTCCTTGTTTTTCAACAAAAGGGGTTCTCAATTTTGCATTTGCTTTTTAGAAATAGAATGTTATCATGAGAATTAGGTGTGTTTTGGGAAGGGGGTAAATTGTTTCTTTTATAGCTTTCCTTTTTGGGAAAATTGCAATTCTTAGTGAATGTGGGATAACGAAGATGTAGGATTAAGAATAGTTAATTATAATTAAGAGTGATCAAATGGGATCAATGCTCCATGGGAATTACATGGGGATAAAGGGGGCTTAATTAATCAATTGGGGATTAATTAATACTTCTATGTTATCTTGTAGAAGCTATTTGTGATGAATTTAGAGGAATTTAGTGAGTTCTAGATATGATTTGAAGTGATATTTAATTAATGAAGTGTCTTTAATTAATAGACCGAAGAGGAAATTTAATTAATTAATAATTTGTTATTAATTAATAATTGAAGAGGATTTTAACTAACAAAATGACGTTAATTAGTATCTAGAAGAGGAGAAATTAATTAATTAATGGAGGTTTGTTAATTAATAAACGAATATTGGTGTTAGTGTTATTTGCGCAATTTACATTTAAATGAACACAACATATTTTAGGTTTCTACATTTTCCCGTCTTTGGGATAGTGTCACGAAAGTGGAACCATTGCAAAGAAAGTAGAAAAAATAGAAAATTTTATAGTGAAAAGAATAAAATATAGTTTGGCATGTGAGATGCCCCCTCGAGTGACTGTGGGGCAAAAAAAGAAGTCGAAAAACACTTGAAGCATTGAAAAATGATCATGTTAGAAGAAAAATTCATCGCGGGGGGGTAAAATAACCATTGCGACAATAAAAACCATCACAGCTAGGGATACATATAGAAGGGGTGGGGTGAAAACAAGATATTTTCATCATTGCAAATAGAAGAAGGGGCTTTAAGAGGCTGAGGTGAGAACCATAACAATTCCATTCTATTCCCAATGCATCGAGATCATGAGAGATTACCACCTAACACTGAGGCATGGACCAGGGGTAGGTGATAAATTATTTTATTTTATAATATTAGTATTTATTATTACATTTAGTTCCCCTTTTGAAGAGGCAAGGGGGATACTGAAATTTTCATTTGTAGTTTTAGGGACTTGTTACTAAAAGTAGAGGTCATGTGATGGGTTGTGGTGGCTACATGGGGAAAATGGTAGACTTGTTGTTGAAGCAATGTCGCTACGTTGCATAACAACCTCATAATATTGGAGGTTGTGCCATAGACCATAACGAATACACTTAGCAGTGGCCGCATGATATTTCATAGTGACCTTGAAAACATTAGTAGTTGCGTCATATAGAGTAGTGGCTTCACATTATACTTTAGCAGGTTTGCTTATAACATTAGCAAATTTGATAATGATTTTTTTAGGAAAAACTATTAATAGTTAGTGAATAATAGATATTTTCTAAATCCCATTTGACTATTTGGTCATCATGTTGACAATCATGTGAGACAACCTCATCTACTTTCCATTCACAAGATGAAAGAAAAAATCCAATGTTGAAAAAATTTGTGAACTTGTAATAAGAAGTTTGAAGGATATCATTGACATGGATGATTCCTCAATTACAACAAAGACGATATGCGTTGGGGTAGATGGGGCATCTGAAATGTAAGGCCATTATAATGATTTTTGCATAAGAATCCAAAGATCACATTTCCCGTATATGATTTTCATTCATTGTATGGCCCATAGAATGAATCTAACATACAAAATAGTCAACAAATTTAAACATGTAGGAAAAGTGGAAGAACTTGTTCTAGAGGTGCATGATTTTTTTTTGAAGTTCTAAAAGATTCGTGGAATTCCAAAGATTTGTAGAATGAAAAATAAATGGGCATAAACTATTAAAATATGTCTACACTAGGCAGGTCTCATTATATCAACCAATTTATAGGGTATATGATGATTATCCATCGTTATTGGGAGTAATGTGGAAGAAGCGCATGGAGGTGGACAAAGATCAAGATTTTCTACATCATTTAAATGGTATACAAACATTGCCGAAGTTGTGTGGTATACTTCACATGTTGGATTAAATGCATCATTTAATTAAACAATACAAAGAGAGAAGTATATATTTTGTTGATTTTACAGGTTTGTAGAAACATGTTTTTATGGCTATAGAAAAAAATGTGAATGAGACTACTTTTTCAGGTCCAAAGTTTGAGAGTTGGAATAACTTGATAAACATTGGAAGTCAAAGTAACTTTCTAAATATCAATTTGTTTGGATAAGTATGTGCTTTTGTACGTGGATATGAGATACCCATGTACTCCTTTCAAAGAGTAGATAGTGGTAACATTGAGAAGTTAAATGTCACACATACACTCTTTTATTAGATTGTATCATCAACAGAGATAAGGTTAAGAGAAATTGTAACTTCCCTACAAGGAGAAATAAGGGAGCATTTTAGTAGGGATGCTTTACTTAAATCAATGTTTGTAGTAAATCCTACCTATTAGAATAATTCTCAAAATGAAAATTATTTACATGACGACTACCATAGAAGATTGACTACCTTAATTCAACACTTTTGTAAGTGTATTGATATTAATGGAATGAATATTCAAGTTATTTTAAACAAGAATATGTTAGTTGATTAATCTCATATATTTGCATATATAATGCATGATCAATTCAATTTTTTTTGATAATCCCTGTAAGTGTGGAGCAATAACTTGACTATGGCAAAAAATTAGGTTTAGCAATATTTTGCATGAAACCATGACCAAGTCTTTTTCATTAGTTGATCTATGTCAAACAATATTTTAGGTTCACTTGAAGATGAGTGGTTTTTTAGTGTTGCGTCCTTCGTAAAGTGAAAATTACAAAACAAACTTGATAAACATTTGGATTTTTTAAAAATAATTTACACATCGTGGTGCAAAGTGAATAACTTTTCATATGACATGGTTGTTCCAATATAGATGTTAATTAATGAAAGGAGAGGGGATGATAACAATGCCACCAATAAAACAGATGACCTTGTTGGAAACAGGGATGGATCTACCGTACTAGTTGAATGCCAACAAATTAAAAAAATGGTCACGCAAATGATGTAGATGTTCCAACACAAACAAATTGTAATCTTTTATTTGTTGATATGTGATATAGATGTTCATATAATATATTAAAATAGCCATTGCATTGTTTAGATAATATATTCTTCTTGAATATTTATTTATATTTATTCAAAACACACAATGTAAGTCATGTTAAACCTTTGAATCAATTTGTAGAGTCTTCAAACTAAAAATTTGAAGGAGTTGGATCATGGAATGAATGAAAACTTGTATAATCAGGATATTTTGATATTGTTTTATTTTATTCCAATTGTGTGCACTGAGTAAAAAAGAGAATGAAATTCTTTGTGTGCATTGGTATAAAAATTACTACTTACTCATAGTTATTACTTGAATCCTCTCCTCGAACCTAGATTAATTCCTCTTCTTCTAAAATCTAGACTAATTCCTCTTATGTATCACTTAACTGTAATATATTCTTATCCATATCACCTAATAGTCTAAATGATTACATTTCGGTATTTTCTATATAATATATTTCACAAGTATAAGTCCTAATTGATGGTAAAACATTAAACTTGAAGTTACTATATTGATTCTATCAGTCAAATATCCATGCAAGACGTGTTTCCAATCATATGCGATAGTTGTAATTGAGTAATAATTCCATACTCCTAGCAATATAGTGCAAAATAGAGATACATTGATTAAAAGACACTCATGCTTCTCCTACACGTATAAAGCATAAATATATTGGTTTATCTTGTGAACCATTAACTTGAAATCAAATATAACACTATTTATCATTCGTCTTTCTTGAGACACCTCATATACCAAACAAAAAGAAAAGTACAATAAATACAACAATTTTCAATAATAAATTACTCTTAATTTAATTATATAGTTTTCTTTATTCAGTGGCTTGCAACCTTGCACATCATCTTGTGTAGCATGTTCCACACTTTATATGTTGGAATTACAATTAGTTGTAACACATAGTGACTTACATATAGCTTTGTCAATGATCTATATTTGAGAGTGTAGCTTTCCTTTATTGTATTATACAAACTCGTTGATAATGTTATTAATGGTTTGATGTAACCAAAAAAGTTGGCCCTAATCTAATTTATGAGGAAATTGGTTCTTATCTCACATTAGTTTTTCCTTCATAGTCCTCTGGAAAATATCCTTTGTAATGAATTTTTGTATTTTTTCAAAAGGAATTGCCAAACCAAGTTTCGTGATCTCTTCTACCTTTACATACAAATTCCATAACATTAGTTGACAATTATTCAACAATTCTCATGCTTCACCTAACATCACACACTTTTGAATGATAATGTAGACACAAAATCACGCAATTTAGGTAATTATTTAGTCTTTATTACATACTACTATTTACGTTATTCCTAAGTACAAAAAGTAATGATTAACCCATGTCTTTGGCCACCTTTCTTTGCTTTATGCTTCTATTTTCAGTCTTGCACTCTTACTTTCTCAGTTTCTCTTTGCACCTTTCAGCATTTGTCATTCTTGACACCAACACCCAACCAGGACGCCAACACCAAGAGCCCTTTGTCCCCTCTGGGCGCCCTTATCCTCTTTGTACTTTGATCACACTTTTAAGGTCCTTTCTAGCCATTTGAGCATCTTATGTTTTTGGTAGTTGGCATTTTCAAGGTTAATTATGAAATTCAAGCAAGGGAATCATATAAATATAAATTTATGTGATCATAATAAAGGGCCAAGCACTAAGTACTATCTGTCACCACTTAAGGTTACATCCATCAAGGCATCTATAGCCCCATTTGCATCCATCTAGCTCCCATCACAAGGGACAAATATTAGTTCATTTTCATCACACTTCAAAGGAGAGGAGTTTATTGTTTCTATGAAAACATTATTTACATTCTACATCTAGCTACTTGCTCACTAATTTAAGAGTGACACACATAAGAGCAACCTAGGGCACAATTCTGCACACACACACAAACTACATTGGGTCTGAGATGTAGTGCATTGCTCAGTTGTAAGTCCACCATTGTGGCAGGTGAGGATGGTCTGAACCCTCATTTTTCATCTTTCTTTTTTAGGATTTGATGTCTATTTGAGTTTTTTTGTAGGTGCTTTCTTAATTAGAGGTTTACAGTAACCTCAACGATCTTACAACAACATACATGTGATAAAAGGAAAACAAGTATGAACATCTTGTGACACATCACAAGAGGTTTTTTGAGCATCTACATAGACTAGGGCACCCAAAAACAAGACCATGGCACCCACGGGTGCCCCCATCCCTCTCTCAGGTGCCCTAGTCCAGTTAAATCTACTGGATCTATATTTTTCCAATCTTTTGTGTAATGATCTTCCATCTTTGTTCAGCTGATTATCACTACAACACGGTCTAGCTATCTCTGCGAATCAGCTAAGGCTCTTCTAACCCTCTTTGCAATCAGTGTTTCATTAGTTATTACTTAGTTTATTGGGTTGATTTATGTATTTCATTATTTATTTCTTTACTACTGTCATAAAATTTATATTAGGATATAATTTTACATTTTAGCATAATCATTTTGGTGAACCCAATCGATCAAACCATACCTTCTGAGTATGTCTTCACCTTATCAAGTAATGACTCAATCGTCGTATCCTTCTTTCCACCCACTAAGGTTTCAAGAATAGTTACTACCGTTGTTGATTTCATGTAAGTTCGCACTCAACATACTCCCCGCTTTATTACTCCTCAGGCTAATCCTTCTATCAATGTGATAACAACTTGCCATACTCCTCCTCATATGACTCCACCCATTTCTATCCCACCACCTATCACTTTTTTGGCTCCTCCTACTTCTTCTAAGGGCTATGATATCATTGAACAACTTAAGAATACACCATCTAAAATATCTCTCTATGAATTTTTGAGCAATGCGTCAGATTATCATTAAACATTAGAGGCTGCCCTTCATTCTATTCAAATCGAACGTGATAATTATGTTGTAGCCTTCACACACCTCATTCAGTCTTTTAAAAAAATTCCACGTGCTATATCATTCACTAATGAGGACATATCGCCATTTGCTAATGTCAATCCATGTGCGCCATTTCTTATCACAACTATTATCAGCACCACTTACATTAAATGGGTACTTATTGAAGATGGATCGACCATCAACTTATGTGCTCATTCCCTTCTTAAATAGATGGGCATTAATGATAATCTAATTTCTAATAACTCTACTCTTATTCAGGGATATGATTCAACTACTTGCACATGCCTAGGAACTATTTCACTACATATTAGAGTTGGGCCTAAGACTATCCTCACTGAATTCTACGTTATATATGCTTCATTCCAATTCAACCTATTACTAGGTAGACCATGGATTTATGCAATGCAAGAGGTCCCATATACAATACAACAATGCGTCAAATTCTTGCATGATGGATATGAACATACTATTACTGCAGATCATGAACCTTTCAAATTTTGTGGCATAGACCCTGTTACTACTATGCCCATTCCTCCTACACAACTTATTCCATATAGTAGTATTGATACATATGATGTTGGTCAGTCTAGTGCTCCACAATATTCTTCTATAGCTCCAATCACTCAAGTTATTTCTACTCATACTACTATCATCATTTTTCTCGGTGTCTGCTCCTATACAAACTGCTAATTGACCAGTTGATGCTCCAATTCCATCTAGTACACCAACTATCAACATGTTTGATACTAGAATATAATATGATAATGAAAATATTGATGATTTTGATGACTCTGACGACGGCGTTGATCATGTTGAACTTACAGATGAAGCATTAGGCAAAATCAACTTCACTCCTATTGATGTAGATGACTCCTATTTCAATGACACTTTCATGGTTGATGGCCCTGGTGAATAAAAATTCAAGACCCCTCCCTCTACTAATGTTATGGTACTCTATCAGGGGTCTGTCCATACTTTATATGTTGTGTCACCCTCTTTTGAGCACTTGACATCTACACCGTGTCCTTTCACATGCACACTTTTCATCAATAAAAATTATTGGCATCATATTTTGGTGGATCGTACTTGTTTTGAAACTATTGGCACATGTGATGGCTTATCTAGGCTTGGATTAATGCTTGATGATATCTTACCACCTCCTCACTCACCCCATCTTTATCACGGTTATTTTAACATCACAACTACCTATGGTCTTTGTGTTTTCCACGTAGCAGTCTTCGTTGCACATAGTTCCCGCACTTCTCCATTGACACTCAGTCAATCTTGGCTTGACTATATTGGAGGCACTGTAGACTTTAGTCACACTTCTCTTACTTTTCCCATTCCATTTGGAAATTTTTCTATCGATAGTGATTCATCTCCTAGATATTCTCAAAATATTACTCTTTGGTACACACATGGGTTCCCACCAAAACCATTCATTGACAAGGAATATGCAATGACCATATATACTATGCATCGCAATGGCTCTATATATGATCCTCCTCATACTATTTCCTATCGGGTCTCCAACTCCGCCCTAGTTGGCCTCAATTAAGATAATGACGATGTTTTAGACAGTGGCACTTGATCATTTTTCTCATCACATACTTGGGGAGGCATTTGTGTTGAGTTATGGAGCTTAATTGCTTTACATTAGCATGATTTATTAAATTTTTGGAATACACAGTAACTGGCGTCGGTGAAGGAGTGTAGGACGAAGACCTGGAAGGAATTCACGTGCATCGAATAGTTGCACTTCACCAAAGTGTAGGAGTTGCGAGATTAAAGAAAGCAAGCTTTGTAAAGCAATGTGCATGCATATGAGAGCTCAAGATTCAAAAAGTGGAGTGGAATGGAAGCCTTAGCTTAGCTTGTATTTGCTTATCATAGATCAAAAGAGGTGGTGTACATATAGGGGAGTGAATGTGTAACTCCCATGTAAGAGAAGATTCCTCCATAATGGAGAAGAGGAGTTACTTTCCCAAATGGGAATGTAACTCCTATGACACACTTACATATATGACAGATTCTGTAAGAGAATCTATCATAACTAAGATGACACCTAGATCCATGTCCACCTAAGTGAGATGACTCACCTGGTGAGGTGGAATAACACTAAATAAGTGAATAAATATACCACCTACACCAACACCCCCCTTCATTGTAACTTAGGATGAGGCGGCAAGTCAAAAATGAGAAATGGGTCCCAGTACAAAGCCTGATGAGGTACCCATTTACAAGAAGAAGATCCCAAGCAGTGAAGGAAAACCCAGTGGGAAAAACATCCACCACAAGAGAACAAAACACTCTCTAATCTAAGAAAGATGCCAAAGATGGGTCCCAGCTATAGATGAGCCTGAAAGGGTACCCATGTACAAAGAGGAAATCTCTCAGAAAGAATAAGAAGAGAGAAGAAGAGGGAGACGAGAGGAATGCAGAAGATGTCATGGAAGGATCTGAACTCTGTAACTCTATGAAGTCTCCCAGAAGAATGTTGATGACGAGATCCTCTACCTCTGGACTGAAGAAGAGCCACCTGTAACGAATTGTGTGCCTGCCCTTAGGAAGGATAGAAATGACATGCTGAAAGTCTGCCCACTCCATGAAGGAAACCAAAGGCAGTAGCACGAAGAACTCTGAGTCTGGTGCACTAAAGTCTGACATAGGTCTAGCGAGTGAGTGCCAAGGAACTGAAGGTAATGCCACGTGCATAGAACTGTCAGAGTGAAGAGGAACACCCGCAAAAAGGATGTCCAAGTGATGTGAAGGGAACCGAACATCCTCCACAAAAAATAAGGGATCCACAGCTGAGGGTGGATCAATGAAGGTCTCTAGAAATGTGGAAGTGACATGATTCCCAGAAAGGGAACTCCCAACAACAGAGATGATGAACTCCTTTGAAACACCTGTAGATGGATGAGGGACTTGTAGTGCATCACAAGTAGACTCTATGAAAAGACAACTAAGGTCAAGCAGATACTCGTCCCAATGAGGGGGCTCAACAAACAGAAGAGCAATGTCAGATAGGTATGATTCATCCAATGAAGGTAGAGGAGTGGAATGGGCCTCGCACACTGGAAGTGGAAAGGAGGCAGGTGTGATGACTGTGTGAGACTGAGTAGGAGACTGCTCGATATCTAATGAGATGTGGGGGGTGATAACAATGTCTCGAATAGTGAGAGAAAGAGGAGAGAAGTCCTCTGTAATGCTCTCTGCATCAGAACTAGGTGCACAATCCTTGTCATCAAAAGTAGAATCAAGCGAGTCTATGTCAGTGGAACTATCATCACATGAAGAAGAGGAGACAACTGAATCATCAACAATAACAACGGCGGTAGTATGTGAAGGGTCTCCATAGAGGGACTGAAGAATGCTCCAGACACGATGAGGTGGATCTGATTGTGTCACGTGAAACCAGAGAGAACGAGAGACATGCATCATCATGTGACCAAAGACATGGTCACAAGTTTCAAGGAAGTCCTCTAGATGACGATGATCAGCGGGTGCATGAACTGGCCGAAGCAAGAAGGGTGAAAGACCCTCGTGGGCGAAGTAACGTTCCATGGAAGCACGCCAAGGTGAATAGTTCCCTCTCCTGGTGAGAAGTGACGGAGGCTGTAAGGTGATCCTATGATTCTCAAGTCTAGAAAGAGCACTCTCCATGATGAAATTTAATGAAAGATGCACAAAAGTAAGACGTTGGACTCAGCCGATAATGTGTCTGCATGTGTAGGCCCAAGAGTACAAGCAACCCCCCAGAATGCGGCACTTTATAAAAGTAGTTTGTTTACAAAATTGACAATGTCGTCATGTAAAGTGCAATAAATTATGTAACTTTGACCAAAGAAGTGCTAAAAAACAAGCAGCGAGTCAAAAGTTATGGCATAAATACGATTCCCGCAATTGATGAAAAAAGTCAATAAACGCTGCAAACTGATTAAAAAAGTGCACAAAATGGGTGTAAAGGGTATCGTGTGACTACTAGTTGGAAATGACATCAAATTTTAGGCATAGTTTGTTTTGCTTGCAAGGGGGGATTAACCTCCTGCCAACCTCGGACCTCGCCCTCCGTCTTCGTCACACGAATGAAGGACATAATACAAGCAAAAATGCAGCCCAAAATTTATTACAATGCTATGAATGAATGTTTTTAACCTAAAAAAATTAAAAAAAGATTATTTTAACCTACAAATAATTCTAAAAGGGAGAGGATGGGTTCCACGTTGAGGTGCTAGGTGGAGAGCAGCAATTTGCCAGTAAAAAAGTATTGAACTTGTTTTTAACAGTCAATGATAAAAAACAAAAGACTTGCCATGACCAAGTGAATTTCAACGTTGAAGTGATCCAGGTGTGGACTTTCACCACATCTCAAACAACCACCACGTGTTGAAGAAACATCAGAAAATGGTTGCAGCAAGGCTGGAGTTGAAACGATTGGACCAAGATGCTGAAACGGCTAGAGCTATGCAGGCGAGTTGCAGGAGAAATGCCACATGCCAGAGGTCAGGGTAACAGCTGTGCAAAGGCCTGGCAGAAGTTATCATTGAACTGTCACCAGTCTCCACGTGGTTGGAGAAACCATCGACACATGATACAACCAGGGATCCTGCAGAGCTGGTGTATCGAGCAAAGATTCACACAGGAATGAAACCACCTTAGCCAAGGATGAGTGGAGCTACGGACGCACTACTGAGGTTGCACATAATAGAGAGCAATGCACAAGTCATGAGTTGAAAGTAACACAACATGCAGGAAGCGAGAAGAGACTCTAAGTCGGGATTAACTCAGTCCGTGAACGTGCAGTATCCTTAACACCAATCCAATATTGAAAAAATGAACAAACTAGCAGACTTAACACCTGAATGAGAAAAACCACAGAGCAGACTTAACACCGAAAAATGCCTCCAAATCACGCATGCAAGGCCATTGAACACTTGAAGAGCACAAACACCTGAAAAATACACCCACAGAATCTCAAAATATGCAAGTAGAGCACATGCAAAAGTGAGAGCTTGTACAAGTAACTATATGGTGGAGCAACGATCGTGAGCAACGTGATTCCGATCCCCACGCTATGATACCATGAAGGAGTGTAGGACGAAGACCTGGAAGGAATTCACGTGCATCGAATAGTTACACTTCACCAAAGTGTAGGAGTTGCGAGATTAAAGCAAGCAAGCTTTGTAAAGCAATGTGCATGCATATGAGAGCTCAAGATTCAAAAAGTGGAGTGGAATGGAAGCCTTAGCTTAGCTTGTATTCGCTTATCATAGATCAAAAGAGGTGGTGTACATATAGGGGAGTGAATGTGTAACTCCCATGTAAGAGAAGATTCCTCCATAATGGAGAAGAGGAGTTACTTTCCCAAATGGGAAAGTAACTCCTATGACACACTTACACATATGACAAATTCTGTAAGAGAATCTGTCATAACTAAGATGACACCTAGATCCATGTCCACCTAAGTGAGATGACTCACATGGTGAGGTGGAATAACACTAAATAAGTGAATAAATATACCACCTACACCAACAATTGGGTCGGTAGACCAACATCGGTCACCTAGGGACCGGTATCAGCCAAGGCAAGGAGAAACCAACATCGGTTAGGGTAACCGACATCAGTTACTTGTGCGTGATTGTTCTATTTAACTCAGGGGAATTATATCTTACGTTTGTTATAAAGTTTGATCTAATGGTTGTAATTGCATAGCTAAGTGCCCTAAGTTTTTCTATGCATATATAAGCTAGAAAGCTAGGGCTAGAATAGAGAATTGGGTGAATTGTAAGAAGAAATTCTTGGAGAGAGCTTAGAGAAGCTTGTGAGTGGAAAATTAATGTACATCATGTAAAGGTGTGGAAGAGTGTAGATATTCAATTATATATCCTCTGGAATAATATATTGGTTGTTTCTTGGTGGACCTATCCCACACTAGGTGAACCATGTTATATATTGTGTATTATTCTTCTAGTTTATTTATGTATTTATTGCTTGTATGCTTAGATTTGAATAATATATCTGTACAACTAGTGTGATTAACCCCAACAACTGGTATCAAAGCTTTCTTGTTTGAGGGTTTTGTGTGTTGAAAAATTTACTCACAGAGGATTTTTGATTGAGTGGGAGATACAACAACGACACAAGATGGCAAATACAGAGTTGAGAAATTTGATGGCCGTAATTATAAATTATGAAAGATGCAGATGGAAGATTATCTGTATCAGAAAGATCTATACTTACCATTGGATGATAAGGAAAAAACTACAAAGATGATTGATGAAGAATGGAAAATTCTTGATAGAAAGGCTTTGGGATCTATAAGATTGAGCCTGGAAGCATTTGTGGCTTCGAATATTACCAAAGCAGCAACCATGGTAGAGTTGATGAAATCTTTAGCTAATTTATATGAAAAACCTAGTGGTTCAAATAAAGTTTATTTGACGATGAAATTATTTAATTCTAAGATGTAAGAAGGTGAATCTACATCAAGTCATTTGAATGATTTCTGGTATATTGTAAATCAATTAAAATCAATGAATATTCTGTTTGATGATGAAGTGAAATAAATTTTATTCTTATTCTCTTTTTCAGATAGTTGGGATAACTTTGTAATGGTTGTTAGTAATACATCGTCTACTACTAATATTTTTAAAGTTTGATGATGTGGTTTGTATAATCCTAAATGAAGAAATATGCAAGAAAAGTACAGGAGAATTATCATTTGGTAACGCTTTGAATGTAGAAAGCAAAGGAAGGCAGAAGGAGAGATAAAAGAGAAAGAATAATGGGAAATCAAAGTCTAAGAGTGGTAGATCTAAATCCAGAGGTAAAGGAATAACTTGTTAGAGTTGTGGAAAGAAAGGACATGCAAATAAGAATTGTAAGTTCAAGGAAAAAAAGAAAATGTACTAGAGAAAGGTAAAGAGACAAATGTTGCATCTTCTTAGGCAATGCAAGATTCCCTTATCCTCTCCTTAGATAATAAAATTGAACCACATGTTTTAATTCAGGAGCTTCTTTCCATGCTACCCCCTAATAAGGGTTATTTTAGAAAATTATGTCCAGGGTAATTTTGGGCATATTTATTTAGGAGATGATGAACCTTGCAATATTATTGGTAAAAGATAAGTTCATCTAAAATTGCAGAATGGAAATAAATGGATATTGAAATATGTGAGGCATGTGCCAAGCCTCAGGAGAAATCTAATTTCTGCAAGACAACTGGGTGGAATTTGGTTACATGGTTACATTCACAACTGACTCTTATAAGGTTACCAAGGGATCTTTTGTTGTAGCAAGAGGAAAAGAAGGTAGGAACATTGTATTTTTCTACCTTTATTACTAATTACTTTTCTATGCTATCTATTTAAGATTTAGATGCAAGCACGTGGCATAATCGGCTAGACCATATGAGTAAAAAAGGAATGCAGATCTTAAAGGATAAAGGTAAGTTATCAGATTTGAAAGATGTAGATCTTGATTTGTATGATCATTTTATATTTGGAAAGCAAAAGAGAGTGAGATATCTCAAAGTTCGGTCAACAAAGAAGGAACAAAAATTGGAGCTTGTGCACTCAGATGTGTGGGGACCATCCCATGTAGCTTCTCATAGAGGATCCCAATATTATGTGACTTTAATTGATGATGCCACAAGAAACGTATGGGTTTATTATATTAAACATAAATATGATGTTTTTGAGACTTTTAAAATATGGAAAGCCCTTATGGAAAATGAATAATATTCAAAGTTAAAATGCATTAGATATGACAATGGTGATGAGTATTGCAGAAAAGTTTTTTAATGATTATTGTTCAGTAAATGGAATACACAGAGAAAGAACGGTTCCTAGAACACCGCAGGAGAATGATGTTGCGGAAAGATATGAACAGGACAATCATGGAACATGTAAGAAGCATGAGGAATATACAAGATTACCCTTATAGTTTTGGGAAAAAGCAATAGACACGGTAGTTTATTTAATTAAACATAGGCCTTCAAGTGCACTAGATGGTGGAATACTAGAAGAATATTGGACTGGAAAATGGGTAGATATTTCTTTTCTTAGAGTATTTGGTTTAGAAGCTTTTGTGCATGTTGATAAAGAAAATAGAAAGAAGTTGGATGCTAAATCCAAGAGATGCACTTTTATTGGATATGGCTTTGGTGATTTCATATTTTGTTTTTGGGATTTAGAAGATTATAAGATTGTTAGGAGTCGTTGACATTGAATGGAATGAAAAAAAACATAAAGGGATCAAGTTTTGGTACCCAAAGACGAACCGCTTAAAACATTTATGGATGAAAATACATTCTCAGATTTAAAAGTGGCACCTACATGTCTACACAGTAACCAGTATCGGTTGACACTGGACTGACATCGATTGCTTGAACCGACGTCAGTTACAAAAGAGTCAGATCGACGTCAGTTAGCCAAACTGGTGTCAATTATAGGAGACCGATGTCGGTTAGCTAAATTGAGCATCGACTACAGGTGAATGGCATCAGTCATTGTTTGAGATAGATAAAAATCTATAGAATGAGTAGATTCAGCCTCCGGCACCCCAAATCTCAGTGAGAAGGTCACAAAGGGTAAGTAGACCTCCAAAAATATTTTCACCTTCCTTATCTTATATATTATTGATTGATAGCGGTGAACCAGAGAGTTTTGAAGAAGTAATGTAGGATGAAACCCACAAGCAGTGAGAGCATGACATGGATGAGGAGATGGACTCCTTGAAACAGAACCAGACATGGGATTTGGTTAAGTTGTAAATAGGTAAAAGAACATTGTAGAAAAAATGGGTTTATAGGATCAAGGAAGAAGAGGGTGGACAAAAAATATATAAGGCTTGTGGTAAAAGGATTTACACAGAAATCAGGTATTGATTTTGATGAGATATTTTCTCTTGTAGTTAAAATGACTTCCATATGTACTGTATTGAGTTTAGTTGCAGTAGAATATTTTCATTTAGAGAAACTTGATGTCAAGATGGATTTCCTTTATGGTGATTTGGAGGAAGAGATTTATATACAACAGTCACTTAGTTATGAAGTCGAGGGTAAGGAGAAACTTGTGTGCAGATTGAAAAAGAGATTGCATGGGCTCAAGTAAGCCCCAAGGCAATGGTATATGAGTTTTGATAGTTTTATTCATGAGCATGGTTATATGAGATGCGAATTTGACCATTGTGTTTATTTCAACAAGTTTGAAAATTGAAGCTATATTATTTTGTTATTGTATGTGGATGATATGTTTATTGCAGAATCTAGTATGCAAGACATTGTTGAGCTTAAATAAAATTTAACTCACACATTTGCAATGAAGGATTTGGGAGCTGCAAAGAAAATCCTTGGCATGCAAATTCACAGAGACAGGAAGAACATGAAATTGTATTTGTCTCTGGAACATTATATCAATAGGTGTTGGAAATGTTTAATATGCAGAATTCAAAGCCTCTAAGTACACCTATGGCTAGACACTTAAAATTGAGTAAACATCAGTGTCCTACATCACATGAGTAGGTCAAGTACATGGCATGAGTTCCATATGCTTCAATATTTGGAAGTCTTATGTATGTTATGGTTTGTACTAGACCAAACATTACACAGGTAGTGGGTGTTGTGAGTAGATTTATGGCCAATCCAGGTAAAGAGAATTAGAAAGCAATCCAATGGATTCTCAAGTATTTGACAAGGACATCCATCATGCAATTATACTATGGAGGGTCAGATATTTCTATATGTAACTATGTTGAATTCAGATATGGCTGTTGATTTGGATGGTAGGAGAAGTACCAGTGGATATGTATTCACAATAGGTGGGATGACAGTTAGCTAGATTTCAAGATTGCAGAAGATTGTGGCCATGCCTACTATAGAGGTTTAGTATATTGTAGCTACAGAGGATAGCAAAGAGATGATATGGATGAGCACGTTCATGGAAGAGTTGGGAAAGGAGCAAGAGTATTACAAATTGTATAGTGATAGTTAAAGTGTGATTCATCTAGCAAAGAACTCAGTGTTTCATTCAAGAATGAAACACATTCAATTGAGATATCACTTCATACGGTAGGTGTCGAAGGATGGGCAACTGAAACAGGAGAAAATTCATACAAATAAGAACCCTGCGGATATGCTAATGAAGCTATTGGAAAAGGAGAAGTTAGAGCTACACTCCACTTATGTTGGTCTTCAAGTTTGAGACTTGAAGAGGGAGAAATAAGAAAAGGAAAGGCTCCAAGAATAGAGTTGAACGGTACAATGCAACAATTTATCTCCAAATGGGATATTATTGAGTTGTGGAGCTTAATTGCTTCACATTAACATGCTTTATTAAATTGTTGTAATACACAGTAACTGGTGTCAGTTGGCAGACCGGATTCGATCACCTGGGGATCAGTATCGATCAAGGCAAGGAGCAACTGACATCGGTTAGGGTAGCCGACATCGGTTGCTTGTGTGTGATTTTTTTATTTAACTCACGGGAATTAGATCTTACCTTTGTTATAAAGTTGATCTAATGGTTGTAATTGCATAGCTAAAGTGCCCTAAGTTTGTATATGCATATATAAGCTATAAAGCTAGGGTTAGAACAGAGAATTGGGTGAATTATAAGAAGGAATTCTTGGAGAGAGCTCATAGAAGCTTGTGAGAGGAAAATTACTGTACATCGTGTAAAGGTGTGGAAGATTGCAGATCTTAAATTGTATATCCTCTAGAATAATATATTGGTTGTTTCTTAGTGGACGTAGCCCACATTGGGTGAACCACGTTATATCTTATGTATTGTTCTTCTGGTTTATTTTCGTATTTTATTGCTTAAATGCTTAGATCTGAATAATACATCTGTACAGCTAGTGTGATTAACCCTAACACATTGCACTTATCTCCCCCCACCTTAGCATCCACGCGTATCTAGCATTCACCATTTTACACACCTAACTTCTCACATATTCATCTTCATACGCATGCTAGCATTGACATTTCCCAATGACATACTCTTGTGCTTCCGTTCACACTTGGACTATTGAGGGAATCATATACACATGAACCTCACACACTACACCATAGACATTGCACATTACACATCCCCACACATCTTACATTACATAAAAAAACTTATATCAGCTACACATTACATATCTACACTTATATCATCTACGCATCTTGCATTGCATACTATACATCCTACATTACACATCACATAAAATTTTCTCATCGCCACAACTACTACACATATTACACATTCTACTCAACTACTTATACACGCTACACTCAATACCCTATGACGCACTTAGTCTCATGGTCCATACTAGACTATTGAGGGTATACATCACAAATAGATAGTCAAAGTTTGATTCATCTAGCAAAGAACTCGGTGTTTCATTCAAGAACGAAACACATTTGGTTGAGATATCACTTCATATGGTAGGTGTTGGAGGATGGGCAACTGAAATTGGAGAAAATTCATAAAAATAAGAACCCTACGGATATGCTAATGAAGTTGTTGGGAAAGGAGAAGTTGGAGCTACACTCCACTTCTGTTGGTCTTCGAGTTTGAGACTTGAAGAGAGAGAAACAAGCCAAGGAAAGGATCTAAGAATGGAGTTGTATGGCATAGTGCAAAAATTTATCTCCAAGTGGGAGATTGTTGAGTTGTGGAGCTTAATTGCTTCACATTAGCATGCTTTATTAAATTTTTGGAATACACAGTAACTGACGTAGGTCGACAGACTAACATCGATCACTTGGGGACTGGTATCGGTTAAGGCAAGGAGGAACCGAGTTTGGTTAGGGCAACCAACATCGGTTAGGGTAATTGGCATCGGTTAGTGTAACCGACATCGGTTGTCTATGCGTGACTGTTTTATTTAAATCATGGGAATTAGTTCTTACCTTTTTAAAAAGTTGATCTACTGGTTGTAATTGCATAGCTAAAGTGCCCTAAGTTTGTATATGCATATATAAGCTAGAAGCTAGGGTTAGAACAAAGAATTGGGTGAATTGTAAGAAGGAATTCTTGGAGAGAGCTCAGAGAATCTTGTGAGAGAAAAAGTATTGTACATCATGTAAAGGTGTGGAAGATTGTAGATCTTAAATTGTATATCCTCTGGAATAATATATTGGTTGTTTCTTGGTGGACGTAGCCCACACTGGGTGAACCACGTTATATCTTGTGTATTGTTCTTCTGGTTTATTTTTGTATTTATTGCTTATATGCTTAGATATGAATAATATATCTATAAAAATGGTGTGATTAACCCCAACACATTTTGCTTATCTCCCCCCACCTTTAACATCCACACGTATCTAACATTCACCATTTTACACACCTAACTTCTCACATATTCATCTTCATATGCATGCTAGCATTGACATTTCCTGATGATGCACTCTTGTGCTTCGGTTCACACTTGACTGTTGAGGGCATCATATACACATGAACCTTACACACTACACCATAGACATTACACATTACACATACCCACACATCTTACATTATATACTAAAATTATATCATCTACACATTACACATCTACACTTATATCATCTACACATCTTGCATTACATAATATACATCCTACATTACACACTACACATTACACATCACATAAAATTTTCTCATCACCACAACTACTACACATATTACACATTCTACTCAACTACTTATATGTGCTACACTCACTACCCTATGACGCACTCTAGTCTCACGGTCCATACTGGACTGTTGAGGGTATACATCACAAATGGATAGTCAAAGTGTGATTCATCTAGCAAAAAAATCGATGTTTCATTCAAGAACAAAATACATTCGAGTTGTGATATCACTTCATACGGTAGGTGTTGGAGGATGGGTAGATGAAACTGGAGAAAATTCATACAAATAAGAACCTTGCGGATGTGCTAATGAAGTTGTTGGCAAAGGAAAAGTTGGAGCTACACTCCGCTTCTGTTGGTCTTCAAGTTTGAGAATTGAAGAGGGAGAAACAAGCCAAGGAAACAATCCAATAATGGATTTGTACAGTACAATGCAATAATTTACCAAAAGTTAGTTATTTTTTACATTGTCCAATAACGATATTCACAAGCTACATTTAAAGCCCATGGTATACTTTTATAAAATATTGATTGGTAGCTTTTGTATCTTAATCTATTGATTGTCACACTTATCTCTACCTCTTTTTTTGGATGCAATCCCAATTTTTTTGTTGACAACTCTTCAAAACTAATTACTTTCTCAATAACAATTTCTTACATTAATTTTTTGAACTCATCCAAAGAGTTCTTTTTTTCAATCTTTCTAGCATGGATTTACTTTCATGTTAAATTTTACTCACAGAGTTCTTGTTTACCACTACCCTTAATTTAATCACCTGACATGGATCATACAACCAATGAGAGTTGACATTGAGATTAAATTTAAAAAAAATCATGTTCCTTAATGAATGTTTTTCTCTCAAACGTGAACCCTCCACATGAAAAAGGTAAGGAAGGAAATATGCACTTCTTTTGGTGACTAACAAAATATAGTTGATCTGTTTTGTCTGTGTATCTTATATATTCTAAGGAAAAAACCCTCTCTGACACATGTACTAGAAGTTTGTAGGAATTTACTCCTGATCAATAAAATCTTAGCACAATATATTCTTACATGAAGTACTAGTCAACCAATTTTAATTTTGATCCCAATTGAATGCAATGTATACAAGACATAATGAATATAGGCACTGCATTATTTGTAATTGCATGATAAATTGGAGCCAAAAGTAGAATACAAAATGAATGTAGTTCCCTTTACCATCATGCATCCTTATCTTATGGGTCCACTTAGTTAATGGAATCAACACTTTTGTTCCTTGAACATTAGACTAGGGTTGAATTTGAAGCTTGTTGGCCTGAAACCATTCACTAAATTTCCATAGGAATAAGTAACAAAAGTACGTTGTGAAACTAAAGGTTTTTGTTTTGTAACCTACTTTGATCATTAAAAAAAATTTATGCATGGATTTTGCAATGTTCTCAACAAATCTATATGCAACAAGCACACTACTGTAATGGATATTGAATACCATTTCATGGAGGGTTCCATCCACTTACTCATCACTATCTAATCCAAGGATAAATGTTAGCATAGAAATTATCATTAACCCATGGTTTAAAGATCCACTTGGATAAGGAGGCCTCTCTTTGGGTACAATACCATTGAATGATATTATTTTGTAAAAAACACCGTTCTGGCACTTTGAATGACTGCATGACAATCATTACCAATTCATTATACATCAATGCGTATAGTTCATAATTTCTCACATGTAAACCCCAACGTGGTGCCAACATCTTACTCATTAATGGACAAGATTTCCTCTTTGGTGCCATTGTCTTTCCTAATAATAGATTTAATTTTTTTGTCATAGTTCTGGGTATACACCATGACAAATTCTGGTTAGGAGAAAACCTCATGGAACATCATGCATCCCAATCTAACCACCTATGTTACAGAGCCAATTTTTTATTATTAACCCTATTATTATTGACTTTTCTCTTAGACATGTATCTAAGCTTTGAGGTGAATTTACTGATCATCTCTGGATCATAAATATCATGGTATTCATCAGTAAAACTTGAAGCTTTATGTAGTTTGACGTAAGGGGTTTTTGTTTTGGTAGCTCTAGTAGTAGAAAATTTTGTTAACCCTCAACCTATAAACCCCAATATCAAAATTTTTGAACTTGATGGTTGATATAATAAAGCTTATAGAAAATATTCTAGATAATAATATTTCCCTTAAGACTTATATGTAAAATTTTAATATAATGACTCTGTCATGGTGCACAACTTTTATTTAGCCTTTAGGTGTAGTATTGCTTCCAAAATGCATGGACAAGGTTTAGCACTTTTAAAGTATACACTTGTAGTCTTCCTTGTAAATGGACTTTATTTTTTTAGGTCTCTTGCTTTTCAACCCTAACACAATCAATATATGAGACTCGAGATAGGTGTATAAGTAATGCTATCTAAACAATTACCATAAAGAAAATTGTAATTATGACATGTAACATCATTTAATTCACCCTTGTTGGTTCCAATAATAAAAATATTATAATTGAAACAATTACTAAGAAAATCTCAATCATTGATGTAAATCAATCCATTGGCTCCCGAGTGATTCTTGAAGTTTTTGTACCCAATAACTGCCTTAAGAGATTTCATTCCAGAATTGTAGTATTTGCCTTCTGATTTTTTACGATGTTATATTAGATTTCAACTTGTTCCAACTTCCATTAGTGTTTAGGATGTCATATTAGTTGTTAGGGCGTCATATTGGTGTTTAAGATGTTCCACTTGTGATGATTAGGGTTTTGCAATAGCTATTACATTATAAAACTTATGTTTATGATGTACCACTTGTGTTTAGGTTACACAGGGTAGTCAAACATGAAATATCAAGCACCTTAGGTGCCAAGACAATAACCTATAAATAAAATTCCATTTTGACACCATATTGTCTAAACACCAATGTGACTTTAAACATGAATGATACATGCTGAACAACACAAGTGGGACAACTTATTGTTAAACACCAATATAACATCCTATACTGCAGTTCTCATTAATTTGTTCCAAATTAAATGTTAAGTTTAAACTTAATAATATTTTCCCATTAAGGTGTCAAATTTTCAATGCCACATTGGTGTTTAGGCCCTCAACATGTCCCACTTCTTTCACATTAGTCACTCATAATGAAATTCAAACTGATATTTATAATTGCATCATAGATTCACAAGAGAGATGAGCAATAAATTTCATACTAATATTTACTCACAATATCTCACATCCACATGGATTCTGGAATCAACCTAAATAGAAGTATAACTTTGTGTTATTTATAATAACCCATTACTATTAGTATTTAGGGTATTGCATGAGTGTCAAAGGTGTTATGTTAGATTACCCTGATTGTGTTAATTATGGTGATTTATTAGTGTTTAGGGAGTCACATTTGTGACTATGATTTAAGCTTTGTGTTTAGGGTTTAGGATTTAGTTCTTAAGGTTTAAGGTTTACAGTGTCATATAAGAGTTTGTGTTATTCATAGTGACCATTAGTGTTTAGGGTGTCACAATAGTGTTTAAAGTGTTGCACGAGTATTTAAGGTATCATGTTATTGTTTAAGGTGTCCTAACAATATTATTTATGGTGATGTATGAGTGTATAGGGTGTTGCATTAGTGTTTTTGGGTGTCACATTATGCATTAGAGTCTTTAGTGTTGTGTTTACTTTTATGGTATCGTGACTCACATTAGTGTTTAGGGTGTCATGACTCCTGTTAAATAAAAACAATAATGGGTCATCCTACTTTCTAAATAACACATACACATGCAATGAAATCCTAATTGTTAAACCATATTTATACTAAATGTTAAACCCTTAACACAAAACCTTAACCTTAAATACAAACTTGAAACCCTAAACAATCATGTGATAGTGTACACATTAATGCAACAATCTAAACACTCATATAACAACCTAAACACTAATGGATCGCCTAAAATAACACAACTAAGAAACCTTAGAAACGAATGGTCACCACTAATAACATAAACATGATACCCTAAACAATAAAAATTAAAAAGGTAGAACCAGTAAGTGACAGCTAAACTATATATTGAAAATTGACCATGTAATGTGAACCCTATTTTAGCATGTACATAGGGTGACCTACACACTATATTGATAATTTGATACAGTTATTAAAAAAACCTTTAATATATTATGAATGTGTTAATATACTAATTTTCTCTTGAGTATTTAAATTATTCCACATATGAAGAGTGTTTCAATCTTGGATTCTTGAGTGTCTAATTTGTTGATGTGAGGGACTTGATGTGACTTATTTAATTGTCTATTTTTTCAGTCAAATTTTATGTGTAAAATTAACATGTAATAAATTTAATAAAACTAATTTAAAATAATATTGTTTTTTTGTATTTTCCAATACTCATCATATTACTCTAAAACCATGATTATGAATAACCTAGCGATTATGGCCAACTCTTGTGCTTGGAAACCATTTAATCCAAAATCACTCAGAAATGTGTCAGATGTCAACATCGTAATCATTTCATCTAAATATCATGTCTTGTAAAATTTTTGTATAGAATTTTTTGAAATAAAGTCTTAATTATTGATTATTTTAATGCTAAAACAATAGATTGGGTCATGTGTCTTAATCTTACATAATTTCGATAAACTGTTTGATGAAAAAAATGATGTCCTCACAGGATTTAGGGCTTCCTATCCATCCAAGTGCCCTATTCGATGAGCCAAATTTTCCCTTGCGTCCTCCTTTGTTGTCACCCCCTCAATGTTTAATGGAGCAGAATGCTGAGTGTGGTTTGACCACTAATGTAGAAATTTATCGCAAAAGGGATGTGTTATCCAAAATGAGCCCCCTACTTATTTTGGCTAACTTGCCTTCATTCTTCCCTTCCTTGTGCTTCAAATTAAATTTTCACACATTTAAAGTACTCAAGGGTTTATGGAAATGGCTCCATCAGATAGCATTTTTCTCCCCCTTTCCAAAAAGGTAAAATTTTCCTCCTAACTCCAAATATTTTGAAATTTATGGCTCGACGGAGTTTTTTGGGGAAAATTTACCTAAGCAGGCCCGCAGCCAATGAAATGGGGCCACGTGGTGGCAGAGGTCAAGGTAGTGGAGCAAAGTTGGAGAATTTTCCAAGAAGAGGGAAAAGGGCGCAAAGGGAAAATTTTGCCTCGCAAGCCCGCAGAGGAAGATCAAGAAAAAGTTGCGGAAGGCCCGCAGCCAATGAGGAAGCAACATGTGTCCATGATAGTGGTGGGAGTCGGAGGCGCGAAGGAAACTTTGGTTGTTTGCCAAAGTGACAGAGTCACAAATGGAGAAAAAGAAGCATGCCCCTGCCAAGCAGCTAGAAGCTGACACGTGCCACTGGAGCACGGGGAAAATGTGGGAATTTTTCCCTATGTGAAATCAAAGGAAAAAGGCGAGGTTTGGGCCTGCGTTTCCATCAACGAATGGGAAAGTGCCACGTGTCACCGGGAGAGTGGGGCGTGGACTAATTTTGGGAAATTTTCCTAATGCAAAAATCAAAGGGGAAAAGCGATGTTTGGGCCTATGATCCCATTGGTGAACTAGGAACCAACACATGTCCCGAAGCAATGGAGGCATGGAGGTTTTTTAGAAAAAATTTCAAAAGGGAAAATTTTAAAGTTTGACCCCGCCGACCGAATTTTGACTCTGTTTTCACCATTTTTGCCCTAAATCTTCAGAGGGCCATATCTTTTGATCCAAAGCTTAGATTTTCACATTCTTTATGTCATTGGAAAGCTGGTGAAATTATCTACACGTTAGAACCCTCAATTTTAGATTTTGGTGAAGATTCATGGGATAAATTTGGAAAAACGTCCCTGGCACTAGAAAAGACAAAAAATCAGATTTTCATCTACCAGATTTAATGAGGTATGGGCAATTTCTTGTCCTGCGGGCTCAAATGCATTGGGAAGTGGATTTGTAGAGGTGCCCATGTTGTTTTAATGAATCTTGTCGATGGTTGAAGTCCAAAATAAGATTTTCCCATGTTTTCTCCTTTCTTCCATTCTGCTTCATGGTTAAAAGCCAGTTTTGGCTCATTTGTAACAAGTTGTTCATTCTTTCTGCTCTGCCCTCCCTTCTTTTCTTCCCCAGGGTCGAAAATGGAGTTAGAACCTCCTCCCCTGCTCCGTAATGGAATTTTTTGCCTCTTACTAGTAAAATGATGTTCTGTATAAACTTCTAAGCAAAAAAAAAGTGTTTTGTGATGCATTTGTCCATCCTTGCTCGTTTTTCTTTGTTTTCTTCTTGCCTCTCTTCATTGTAGGTATTTGTGCATGTTTGGATGTTCATTTCAGGATTTGGAGCTGTGTTCATGGAGTTTTGGGACATTTTTTTGGTGTGGAACCCATCCTTGGTTTTGTGATGCACTTGTCCATCCTTTCCATTGCTCACCTCTTCTTGTTCCATGGCAGTTTTGATAGATGTTCAACATTTTCCTTCTCTGGTGTATCACCGTTTTAGTGTAGGCTCTGTTTTTCCCTCTTTTCTCTCTCTCTCTCTGTCTCCTTGGCATAGTTAGATTAGGATTAGATCATCTTTCCTACATTGGAATAGCTTGTGGCATGTAGTTTAGGAAGAGGAATCAACCTTCTCTGGAGAGCTTTTACCATTTGCAAAGGTCCCACACTTTGGGAAAGCTCAATGTTGTGCATTCACACCAAATCACATTGCCTTAGAAAAGCAGATCCATAGGTCATTTTGGGGGTGCTGTAAATTTGCACTAACAGGATGTATTAGACAAGCTCAATGAAATGTGGTTCTCGACCACCGACCTCTGTAACTAGAGTGAAAATAAATGGGGCACCGACTTGCACATTTGTTTCCTCCTAAAGGGATTTTTCCTTATCATTTTTCATAGAGAGGCTCAACAGGTTGAAATGATGTAATGTAAAGACTAGTATCAGGATGATCTTGACTTGTCCTTACATCTTTGGGCTCCTAACTTTGATCCTACTAATGTCGCCAAAGAGAAACACTTGGTTTGGGTGTATATCTATTCCCTCCCTTCAGAGTATTGGAGCCCTAGCATTCTTTCCAAGATTTACAGTTGCCTTGGATCAATTTTTAGGGTTAGACCTTGGCACCCTTCACTAGAATCTATATTTTTGCTGATTCCCCTCAAGTCATTCCCAAATCTATCAAGATCTCTTCCCCTTTTGGTATTTAGGTGAAACTCGTTGAGGTAGAGAAGATTAAATTCCATTGCTTTAAATGTAAACATGAAGGCCATTTCCGAAGAGACTTCAAAGATCCACCCCCTCGAAGATTTCTTAGAAATGGGTTCCCCAAAACAAAACCCTGAGTGATTCAATCCTTGGCACTCCTCTTCTGGATGACCCTCAAGTGACTTCAATTTCTTCCTTTGTTCCTCTCAGCTTGGCTCCCGAGGTTCCCCTCTAGTTATCTCTAAACACTCTTATTGATGATACCAAATAAGTAGCGAAAGAATCCTCCTTCTAAATCTCCTTCAATAAGGGATGGAGGTCAGTTACAGGGATTCTATGGAGTCTTTAGAAATATAGGTTGTTGAGAATGAGAATATCCAATCAAAACCCTTCCTTCAATAAGTTTCTGTTGTTGCAAATCAGCAGCACCCCTGGATGCAAATCAAGGTTCTGAATTGATGTTTTAGGCATCCAGTGTGATTGCACAACATGGAAACCTCTCTCCAAGTGTGGGACTTGTGAAAATGAGAGAGGAATCTCCAGATTATAGGCTGGTTCCTCAAACTCCTTTGATTTAGATCTATATTTTACACAACTACAGAGGTTCAGATCCTAATCCTACTCTAAATTGCAAGAAGACAGGGATAAAAATGCAAAAATGAAACTAAACTAAAGATGGTGATGCACCAAAAGGAGTGGTGAAACATTTTTTGCCACGTAAATAGACACAAATTCATGAAATACAACAAGGGAAAACATACACAAGCTGATAGATGTAATTAGAGGTCTTAAAATGAAGTAAAACAATACAAACAGAGGACTGAAAGCATTCACAAAGTTTGCACTGTCAATTCCATGTAAAAATCTCTTGCATTCCACCCTCAAAGAGGTATAAACCTGATACAATACTTGAAAAAGGTATGATTCTTACAACTATCACTTGCTGGAGGTGAAAGAAGAAGTTTTCTATGCCAAAAAGTGTTCAACCCTCAAGAAATGAGCCAAATCTGGCTTTTACAATGCATGGGTCGAGCCCATGAGAGAGAAAACATAAAAAATGTGGGAGCCCATTCCTCATTGATGGAAAATGCATTAAAACAGCATGGATGACCTTACAAACCCATACCCTGTCATTTTTGACCATATTGGAGAAGAATGCGACCCATTCTGCATTAAAATTGGTTGTTGAAACGTCAGTTCTGTCCATGGGCGCATACCAGAAGCGTTTTTTGATTTTCACCCTCTAAAATAAACCAAAACTAGAAATTTACCATGTAATCATGTAGAGAATTTTAACAGATTTCCAATGATATAAAGAACGCAAAAATCCGAGCTCTGGATCAAAAGATATGATCGTTTGAAGATTTAGGGCAAAAACGGCCCAAAAACGGATCGGCGGGAAATTTTTTCAAAATTTACCTCTTTTTTGTCTTTGGAAAATTTTTCAAAAATTCCCCGCGCCCCGAACTCCTCTACCACGTGGCAGCTTCCTATTGGCTGCGGGCTTCAAATGGGAAAATTTTCCACAAAAACTCCGCCGAGCCATAACTTGAAAAATATAAGGAGTTAGGAGGCAAACTTTACCTTTCTGGAAAGCTGAGAGAGAGCTCTATCTGATGGTACCATTTCTAGAAAGCCTTGAGTGCCTGAAAATCAAAAAATGTAGACTGAGTCACAAGAGAGGCAAGAACACAAGGAGTTAGCCACAAAAACGAGCTGGGGCACCATTTTGGATAACAGTTTCTTCTCATACAGATTTTCTTGAGGCTGATTCTTTCATTCCTAATGTGTTAGTTGCTTTGATTACTCACACATTGAGACTGGGAAAGACTCATGCTTATGGCTATCGCATTAAATCAAGCCCCAAATATTTTATAACTAAGGCCAATGATGAAGTGGCCACTGGTTATAACAAGGAGATTAAAAAATCATCTTCAGGGCATGGATAACTCTCTCCCCCCCATCCTCATGAAAATCATTTCTTAAAATGTTAGGGGCTTCAACTCCTCTGACAAACAATACCTTATCAAGCCTTACGTTTTGGAACAAAAAGGTGATCTTCTTCTCCTGCAAGAGACAAAAATTATTGGTTATGATATTTTTGCCCAATGGTTCAAAGGTTGGAAAGGGTGGAATGGAGTCTTTTTTGACACGGCTGGCACCTCTGAGGGTTTTGGTAATTTATGGAAAACATGTAAGTCTGATATCACCCTCATTTCCAAGGGACAGTACTGGATCTGGTGTAGGGTCCAGGTTCTTCATTTTGATGTCATTTTTCTTTTTTGCAACATTTATGGTTCTAACAATGTTCTGGATAAATGTCAGTTGTGGGTGATTTAAATAAAATAGAATTTAGTAAAACCCTATATATTATAGCTCCATGTATGATAAATTAACGCTAAAGTAAAATTTTGACACAATCAATAAGCTAATGAAAATTAAAACCCTAATTAGAAGAGAGGGAATTTAAGACTTAGTTGATTTCGTAATAAATCATGAAGTGTTATAGACTGGAAATATGATGAAAATGGGGAGGATACTGTCAAAACTGCACTAAAAAAATGTAATTATCGGATGAGCATGGACTAGGGTGCTTGGACTGGGGTGAGAGAGCCTAGGCATTGTAGACCTCTGATGGGCTCCTAGGACTACACAAGAAATCATAAACTAGTTTTTCTTATGTTGCAAGGTGGTCATTAACTTTCACTGTTAGTCACCTATGTGTCGCTGGATGATGGGTGTATTTACCTGTAACATGTAAAACAAATGATATCCCCTCTTATGCGTGTATATAGAAATGCAATCCTTTGTCTCTTGAGTGAATTATAGATGTATGCCTTAATGCTCTTAGATTGCCTTTGGATGCAACCTTAGGTGATGATAGTAGATGCTTAGAGATTTTTCCTTTATTATGGTCACATATATTTGTATTTATATAATTCCCTTGTTTGAATTTCTCAATTGACAACTAAAAGGCTGACACATAAGAAAAAAAGATGCCCAAAATATTATTGAGGCATAAAAGAGGCAAGCAATATACAAAGAGGTCAGGGTGCCCAGAGGGGACGAGTGTGCCTAGGCGCTAGCGTCCTGGCTAGGAGTTGGTGTCCAAAGTCAATAAAGATAAAGAAATTAATATCAAATTGGGTTGTGGGGTTTGTAAGACCAGAGAGCATGCAAGAAAGATGGAAAAGAAGCCAAAGATAGTAGTCAATTATTGGTTTTCTCGCTAAGGAATCATATGAATAGTAGTACGTGATTAGGGCCTAGAAATGTACCTAAGTGCATGATTTTGTGTCTATAGTGGGAATCTATTTTTTCATAACTTTCCTCCTTCCCTGAGGAGTTGGTTCTTTTGACAAGGGACTTCAATGCAATCCTCTCTGCCAGAGAAAAATCTAGAGGCATGGTGAGGCAAATGCAGTATTTCAATAACTTCCAGGCCTTTGTTGAGAAATCAACATTGGTCGATATCAAACCTAATATCGGGTGGTTTACCTAGACCAATATATGCTTTTATTTTAACAATATTGTAGAAAGGATAGACAGATTTCTTAGCAATGAGGAGTGGCTGCAAAGAAATTTGGTACTAGTCAGCTTGGTTCTTCCCATCTCTTGTTCTGATCATTTTCCTATTGCCCTTGAGTTTTTGTTCGACTTGTCTATGAGGCGTTCCAATTTCAAGCTCAAAATTATGTAGTTGAGAGATGTTAATCTTAAAGGTATGGTCAAGGATTGGTGGAAGTCCTTCTAGATTGCGGTGACACATATGTATATCTTGTCAAAGAAGCTCTTTCTACTCAAAGACAAATTTTGTGCCTGAAATATCTCTCATTTTAAAAACATATTCTCTGAAAAATCTCAAGTTAAAGCTGAGCTCAAATATCTCAATATATTTATCTTCACTTATAGAATGGGGCCTAATGAATTTCTTCTTAAGAAATCTCTCTTTGCAAAGTTAGATGAGCTTCTTCTATGTGAAGATATTTTCTGGAAATAGAAATCTCATAAAACTTGGTTACGCGAAGGTGATAACAATTGAAAATTATTTCATGCCTCTATCAAAGTTAAGCTCATCTCTAGATATATTTCGTAGATTAAAAATGGTGAGGGCATGGTTCTTTCCAAGCAAGTGAAAATCAAAGATGAAGTGGCTCCTTCTTTTCTTCCCTGATGAGTGGTGAAGATTCTTCCATTCTTCATAGTCATAATTTTTTTCTTTCCCTTTGCCCTTATTCTTAATGCCGCTATTAATGAAAAATTGTTGTCACCTTTCACCCTTGAAGAAATTCACAATCTAGTATTCTCCACGGAGTGTGAATAAGCACCCTGTCTTGATGGGTTTTATATGGCTTTCTTTTGATATTTTTGGGACATCATTGACAGGGATGTTTGGGATGCAGTGGAAGAATATCATCATTCAAAGAAGGTTTTGGGTGAACTTAATCACACTTTCATTTGTCTCTTTCCTAAAAAGGATTAACTGTCATCTTTCGATGATTTTTGTCCTATTTATGTATGCAACATGACCTATATGATCATTTCCAAAGTTATTGCTCTCTGCATCAAACCTTTTCTTGATTATTTAATAGCCAAAGAGAAAAGCGGTTTTATTCCTGGTCAAAATATATTTGAAGGTGTTATGTTGGCTCATGAAATCGTTCATTCCCTCTCTTTGTATAAGCAATCGGAGATGTTGATTAAGTTTAATTACATCAAAGCTTATGATCATATTAATTGAAGATTCCTCTGTCTTTCTTTGCACAAGATGGGTTTCCATCTAGATTTATGCAAATGGATTTTCAATTTTATCTCTTATGTCAGATATTCGATGCTTGTAAATGGCTCTGATAAAGGATTCTTCTCTAGAAATCATGAAATTCATCATGGTGACCCTCTATCCTCTTTCATATTTATTCTTATGGTTGAATCTCTTGGTAGAGCTATTCAAAATGCATGGGTACAAGATTGCATTCGTGGCCTCGTGGATGTTGAAGGGTCACCTCCTGTTTCCCACTAACAGTTCACTGATGATACCTTCCTCTTTGGTGCCTCTAGTCTGGAGGAAGCTCAGGCATTCCAATCTTGCCTTTCATGTTGATTAACTAAAATTGGACTAACTATGTAGTATGAAGATAGTTATTATAAGCTATGAACAGTTGTACTAAAGTAAATAAATATAGTAAAGAAATATTTTAATGATCTAAACAAATATATATAATGAAATAGTAAGCCCTAATGTGTAAGAGGGAAGAGGAAAGAACTTCATTGAATAATAAAAGCCTGTCGAGTTGTGTCCTAGTTATGAACAAAAAATTATAAAGTAGGAACGACTGTGTTGGGGTCCTGCAGAGGACAGATTTGGGTATGTAGCTGGACTGGAACACCTAGGAGAGGATTGGGGCACCCATGGGTGCTCTGGCAAGAAAAACAAGTGCCTTGGTCTGGGAAGAAGGTCCATAAATTGTCTTCATAGGTTTGGGAGATGATTGTTATTTTTCATTGTACTGCACCAAATGCTCCAAATATTACAAGAGGAAGAAATAATATGTAAAAGACCAAAAGGAAGTATCAAAACCCTAAAAAAAGAAAGATGCAAATGAATGGGTCAAACTGACCTCAGCTACCACAACATTGGGCTTACTAACTAAGCGTTGCACTACATTTCAGACCCTGATGTAGTTTTGGTGTGTGTGTGTGTGTGCATGTATGCCCTAGGTGCTCTTGTGCCAGTTGGACTTTGTGAAATAGCGAGCAATAGCTAAATGTAGAAAATGCAATAAAATGTGTGCATGGAATAAAATAGAATCCCTTCCTCTATGAAGTGTGATGTAGATGTCTTAGCTGTGTGCCTTGATGATGGAGCTATGTGGATGTCAAATGCAATAGATGGATGCAACTATAAATGAGAGTGAAAGTAGATAGATGATGTTGGGTCCCTCATTATGGTCTCCTAACTTTAGTATTTATAGGGTTCTCTTGGTCTAATTTTGTAATTAACCTCGTAAAGGCCGATCACATGAGAAATATAAAGATGCAAAATGGCTAGAAGAGGCCCAAAAACTAGCGAAGGAAAGTGCTAGAAGGGATCAGGGTATCCCCGGGTGGGACCAAGGCACTCATGGGCACCCCAAAACTAAAATTTGGGTCACCCCAATATCGAAGGTTAAGGTAACGTGGAAATGTCTGAAAATGATTGGAAATATGGGTGTAATAGGTTACGTAAATTACGAAAATAAAATAAATTAAGATGGCCAAAGGATGGGGGTTAGTTAGTACTTTCTTCACTCAAGATCATTTTAATTAGTAGTATGATGACCAGGGATAAATAAATGTCTAAAGTGCATGATTTTGTGACTATCAAAATTCCCCCACTATCAATATTGGTGCCAGCTAAGGAAAGCTAATTAGTATCATCCATAAGTATATGATAAGATGAATGCGCACCTGATGCACAAACTCTTATCTAAGATTGTAGTAGAAAAACATACCAAAGGACTAGACAAAAGTGTGGAATGACAAAGAGATGGAGGAGCGGGGAAGCTATAGATGAAAAATGCACAAAGAAAAAGTGATGAAGTAAACCTAGGGAGGAATGTGTGTATGTAGTTGTCGCAATGTGTAGTATACTTGCATGGTTAGTAAAGCATGTGTATTGCCATAGAACATTGTTGTTGTTATTTTTATTGTCGCCCATGTTTGACCACTTGTTTCTCATACGGACAAACTTGCGACGAGAAAATGATCAAATAGTTAACTATGTATGTATGTAAGTGTAAAAATGCTATGGAAAAGACCCATGTAAATCCGCTAATGAAAAATTGTAAATGGAAATGTAAATGTAAATTTAAATGGAACATGTGCACCTGATCCATGTCGAGAGAAAGAGTGTAGAAGGATATCATGTACTAAAATTTGTTTGGGCAATCTCACACCACCCTGACTGAAGAAGTGTATGGAGGAAATGTTATTTGTCCTCCAAGATCTCACCACTCCATTCAATGTGTATGGAGAGATCTCTATATCCTCCTGGTTTTTTAGGGTGATCCAACGCCACTAGTTAAAGTAGTGTAGGGAGCCACACCCACTGTAACCTCCAATCCTATAATTGCTTCCTAGAATGCTAAGGAGACCATGTCCTGTAAAACCCATCGTGTATGGGGTTCATAGACTGGTTTGAACCCACGAAGTTGTGTATAATTGAACTGTGTCAGTGTAGAATCTCTATGTTAATATGTAAAAACCCCAAATGAAGTCCCCCCCTCTTTGGGGGGTAAATGCAATGTCACTGATAGGAGACATGCGGCCCCAAAAGAGGACCAATCACATGTATGTTGGAACATTGGAAAGTGCTTGCTAGAAACCAAGGCACATACAAACAAGAAGGCTAGCTAAAGACATGTGTAAATAAATAATGCATGCATATAGAAAACATGTGTAAGCTACACAGACAATGTAGTAAATGTAAACACACAAGAAAGAAAGTAATATGCATAATGTGGGCTATAAACATGGGACATCACTCACGATGTCGTAAGACACGCAAGGCCATCATGGCTGAAAACAACAAGCAAGTGTGCACACAAACAAAGGGAAAAGCCCGCATACAAGAAGCAAACAATGATAAACAATATAACAAACAAGTAAACAAGAAGTAGCCATGGAAACATGTAATCCTGCAAAATAAGTGTTGCATATGGAACACCCATTAATATGTTAGAGAAATAGCCAATATGTCAAAAACGTGTATGATCAAGTAATGTAAGTTGATAAGTACAAAATGAAACAATATCACCCAGAAGAGACGAATGTGGATTCCCCCAAGGACTAGTGTAGGAAGGGTAGAAGGCGAGCATTTATGCTGCGTGTAGGAATCTTGTATCTGTGATCACACTAAACAAAGGCATGAATGCACATGTGTGGATGGTATAGATAATGACATATAAGAAATCAATCTAACATGTGTAATAAAGTGATCATGTAAAAACACTAGCAAACTAGAGTAAATGACCCCAAGACAATGCAATATATTGTGGATGAATGGAATGGAATGCAAGATGGAATGAATAGGAGCCATGTGCCCCCCCTGAGTGAATGGAAGTGTATACAATGAGGTTCATTTTTTCCCACTCAGTAGTCAAGAATGAACTGTAAACGAGAGTGTGTCATTAGGAAATGGTCGAATAGTGTGTTGTTTATAATGCATTGTGATGAATGTATAGGTATAGTGATGAGATGCGACCTATAGAAAGGATGTGCATGAACCCTATAGCCGCAATGGAGTATATCATGATTTGATGAATAGATGAGTGATGATTTAGCCCTAAGCGTATATCACTAGAAGATGAACGGTAGAGAGTGGTGATGTGACCTAAGTTGTATACCACTACAAGATGATAGAATAGGTGACAATTTAGCCTAAAGTATATTCCACTAACCTAGGATTGTCACATGTGTGATGAGTGTAAGGTCCATTTGATTTGTAAACCCTCGGCAGTCGAGTATGGACCGAGGAACTAAAGTGTGTCATAGGCTAGTGAGTGCAAAACTAGTGGTGAAAAATCATACTACTGTATGCAAGAGATGGAAGACTCCCCTAACATGTGATGAAGATAAGATGCGTCAAATGGGTCCAGTAACTAGAATGCGATGCCTAGATAAGTGTACCAATGTAGACAAATGTGCATATCTAACTCGTAGAAGAAGACATTTAGAGATAGTAGTATGTAAGGATGAATGTAGATGAAAGACTGAAATGTGATGAAGACTAGTAGCTGGTATCTAAAAATCTGCAAATCTATGAAGTCCAAGAAGCAGTGTATGATGATACGGTCCTCAGCCTGTAGTACTAAATAAGATCCATCCACACTAAACAATGTTCCCTCCCTTAGGAATGGCCTAAACTGGAGTACTGGATGTAAATTGCAATCTCCGTGAAATAAACCAAAGGCATACATGTATGAAGAAATATGAATCTGGCCAACATAAATGTGCACATAGGTCTAGAAAATGATTGTAGAAGGAACTGGAGTATGGTGTATGACACACGAACTGTGATGAAATGTCAAAGTGTGACAGAGTGAACATCTACCAAAAGTGATACCCAAGTGAAGTTTAGGGAAATAGTACCAATCCCTACAACAGGAGAAAGAGTGATCCACAAACACAAGAGTGGATCATCATGTAATGGTCTGACAAAAAGAGTGGAAAGTGATAACTAGTTCCATAAGAGGCACTGATGCTAATACAAGGAGGGGGTGAAGTGACTCTGTTTGAAACACCTAGTATGTACATGAAGGAGAAACTCGTTATATTGTATGCATAATTGGATCAATGCACTGGGAATATTTTCCTTAACAAAGGTGATAGCATGTGATAAAGTCAGTCCTGAACATCAGATGGCTCAACAAACAAAAGTAATCAATGTTTGAGAGGTATGAATCATCAACATATGTAGGGTCTATAGCGGATGTTGGAATTACAAGTTTAACTTTAGGTGGTGATTGTTGTGTATGACATGGTGATGTGGTAGATACATTTAATGGAGGATTAGTGAGATCATCCTTAAGAGGAAGTTGTTTAGATTGACTCGATAATACACAAATGACTTAGTAAGAGGGCGTGATTTAGAGAAAACCGTGAGAAGTGATGGCTTGTTGTGATGTGGTAATGTGGCAGATGGTGGAGTATGAGGAGGTGGTGAACTAATTTTGAGAGGTTGTTTCTTATGTTGACTTGGTGGTGTCATAGGTGGTTGTTTAGGTGACCCTTGACTATTCAAAGAAGGCACATGAGAAGCGGTATGGTGATGCTCATTAGATGTAGAAGGAACAAACTTAGGAGCACATTGAGATGTAACATGATGGTGGGAAGTGAATGAGATAAAACTTTGATGCTCAAGATGTTTGAATATACATTGTAAAACATAGTAATTACAATATGGATGACCCTGATACTTTGTTAGTAGATAAGGAGGATAGTAATGAGTAGGTGGTAAAGTGATCAATTGACGAATAAGGAGTGCATTAAGAATGTAATGATGCTTAATATTACGCTCAAATATGAGAGGCTCAGGTAATGGCATGACCTGAGGTTCAGCTATATGACATGTAGTGGACATAGATTGAAGAGGAGATGTAAAGGGAGAGAAAACATGAGCCTTAGATGTGTCCCTAAGCTGTTGGATTTTAGATTTGAGAGATGTGATTATGGATTCCATAGCCATAAATTTGTATTGAAATAAATCATGTAAAGCTTGAATTGAGTCCAATAGAGGTTAATTAGATGCAGACTCACTAGGGTTGTTAAATAGAAAAATGATCATATGAATTAGTTCGTATAGCGATGTATTGTCATCATAATACTTGTTGTTCAGGGATTTTTGCAAAACAACCTGTCAACTGTGATATCTCTTAAGTAAATTAATTAAGGAAACTTGAGAAAACTTACGATCCATGATATAATAAATATGAGGATCCTAAGTGTGAAAGACATAGGGTTTACCAAAATGATTAACTAAAATTAGATTTATTATGTAGTATGAAGATAATTAATCTAAGATATGAATAGTTGTACTAAAGTAAATAAATGTAGTAAAGAATTTTTTTAATGATCTAAGAAAATATATAAAATGAAATACTAAACCCTAATGTGTAAGAGGGAAGAGGAAAGAACTTAGCTGAATAATAGAATCTTGTCGGATTGTGTCACTGTGATGAACAATCAGAAAGCATGAATGACTAATAGAATCTAGGTGATGTAGCTGGACTGGAGTGCTTGGGAGAGGAATGGGGCACCCACGGGTGCTCTGGTAAGCAAAACAGGTGCCCTGGTCTGGGAAGAAGGTCAAGAATTGGTCTTCATAGGTTTGGGAGATGATTGTTATCATTTGTTGCTTGTCACATTAATTTATTTGTACTGCGCTGATTGTTCCAAATATTCAAAGAGGAAGAAACAATCTACAAAAGACCAAAACCAAGTATCAAAACCCTAAAAAAATAAATATGCAAATGAATGGGTCAGACTAGACTCAACTGCCACAACAATGAGCTTACTAACTAAGTGATGCACTACATTTTAGACTCGGATGTAGTTTTGGTGAGTGTGTGGTTGTCGTACCCTAGGTGCTCTTGTTCCAGCCGCACTTTGTGAAATAACAACCAATAACTAAATGTAGAAAATTTAATAGAATGTGTGCATCGAATATATTAGAATCTCCCCCCCTATGAAGTGTGATGTAGATGTCCTAGCTTGTGCCTTGATGATGGAGCTATGTGGATGTCAATGCAATAGACATATGCAACTCTAGATGAGGTGATAGTAATAGATGAAGTTAGGTCCCTCATTATGGTCTCATAACTTTATATTTATTGGGTTCTCTTGATCTAATTTTGTAATTAACACAAAAAAGGCCAACCTCAAGAAAGATAAAGATGAAAAATGACTATAAGAGGCCAAAAAAGTGGCGAGAAAGTACTAAAAGGATCAGGGCGCCCCCAGGCGGGACCACAATACCCATGGGCACCCTAGTACTAAATATGGGTGCCCCAGCCAAGGCTAAAATAATGTGGGATGTCAAAAAATGGTTGGGCATATGGGTGCAATAGTTCACAAATTATGAAATAAAATAAACAAAATAGCCAAAGGACGGGGTTTAATTAGTACTTTCTTCACTCAAGAACCTTCTAAATAGTAGTATGAGACTAAGATGAATAAATGTCTAAAGTGCATGATTTTGCAACTTCACGTGTTATGCAAAAGTTATCGGTCAGGTGATCTATTTCCATAAATTTGTCATATTTTTCTTTAACACTCCTTTGTGTGTGCAATGTCAGATCCACATATTTTTAGCTTCGAACATGATTCCCTACCCCATAAGTATTTAGGGATCCCCCTTTTTGCAAGCCAGGGTTATTCTTCTCTTTGGGATGGCCTTGTTTCCTCCTTTTCGAAGTGTTTATAGTCGTGGAAAGGAAAATAATTATCTTTAGAAGGCATATTAAATCTAATTCGTTTTTTCCTATGCAATCTTCCTATATTTATTCTTTATATCTTGTGCATTCCTAGAAATGTTTTGTTCAAGATTGAGAATATTCTTTATACTTCTTATGGTAGGGTACCTCTGATGTAATGAAATTTCACCTTGTCAAATAGGATATCATGAAATATTTGAAGATCTTAGGTGGTGCAGATGTTCTAGATTTGGGTTTGCAGAACATCTCCTTAGGGGCCAAAATCATCTGGGGTATCATTAAAATCCTAGTAGTCTCCTTAGTCAATGCTTAATCAATAAATATCTTAGCAACAAGATGCCTCATTCTATTCTTTCAGTGATTAAACTTCCTAAAGGGTTGCATATGTGGATTTTTTATCGTCTTGTTGATCGATATTTGACAATCGAGTTTCCTGACATATCGGCAATGGCATTCTTGTTGATTTCGAGGTGAACTCATAGAATGAACACACTCGTTTAGCTAGCATCCTTGACCTCCAAGTTGCTAGGAATTTTATGATTTTTTTTGGGGATTTAAAGTCTGTGATTATGGTTTTAACGCTGATGATGGAGATCCCATCTTGGTTTGGAAGGATATTTACATCCCTCGGCTTTCATTCAAGCACAAGTTACTATTTATTTCTTAATTGGATAAAACATTGTGCCACTTGTCTTCCAGAAGAGGATAGTATCATTTGGACTGGTTCTAAAAGTGGTAATTACTCGGCTTATTATGGTTATCAAATGCCCCACTTAGGGTCCTCTTCTTCATTCCTCCTGGATGGATTGCTAGAAATTTGTTTGTCTTCTGAAAGTTGGTGCTTTCAGTTGGCTGGCCTTCAAGGGGAATATTTTGACCCAGTTGTGTAAAAAAAAGTGGGGGCTTGTTGGTCCTACTTGTTGTATCACATTCTTCAAAGTGGAATAAGACAATAATAATCTACTTTTGCATTATCCTTTCGTTTCTCATCATCGATATTGGCTCTGCGATAAGCTTTAGTTAACCTGGGCCCCTAGTGATACTCTCATCTCCACTATCTCCTCTTGGCTGAATCTTGGATATGGTTCTGTTCTTGGTTTGGTTTGGCTATGTGGTCCCATTCTTATCCTCTGACATATCTGGTGGGAATGTAACCTCTATTTCTTTCACAATGAGTCATCTCCTTTATCCAACGTCCTTTCCAAATTTTAGGTGTCTATCTTTGAAAATGCTAGCTCGCAGTGCAAAGAAATAGATAATTTCTCCAATAGGGATGCAGAGATTCGGCACACCTAGCTCTTCATATGGATACCTTCTCCCTAGTATATGTTGTCTAATTGTATCTCCAAGGTCACTAAAATGGTATTGCGTAGGAAGCACTGATGGCATCTACCCCCATGGGTTATGTAAAACTCAATTTCGACAGTTCTTCCAAAAGGAATCCTAGTCTTTCAAGGGCAGGGTATATCCTACGGGATGAGAGGGGTTTTCTTATCAAAATAGGTTCTTTTTGGCTACTACCTGGTTCTAGTAATGCAGCTGAGGCCTAAGCTTTACTGCATGGTATTAAACTTTCCCTTAATAGTGGTTGTTCCATGATTTACATTGAAGGAGATTCACAAGTCATCGTTCTTTCCATTTGCAAGGGTAAATACTTGTCTTGGTTTATTAACATCTTTATTAATCATGTCATGCATTGGCTTTCCTTCTTTGAGAATTGGTCCATTCACTATGTCTATCGCAAAAAAAATCAAACCGCAAACATCCTTGCTAATTATGGGGTTATTCAAAATTATGAAGTCATCATCCATAATCAAGATCAGGCTTGGGAGTCTCTCGATAACACTCTCCATCATGATCGCGAAGGTCTCCCCTAAGACATGTATAGGGGATTTTAATCAGGGAGGGTTCTTGGCCACTCTCATTCATGGCTTCCACTTACCTTTCTTTTGCCTTCCCTCTCTTTCTTAATGGTGTTTCCTTCTTTCCCTCTCATTCCCATGTGAGGTGAGAAGTCTGAAATGGCCTTCGTTACTATGGTGTCAGTTATTCACCTACGTCACATATTTTTTATTGGCTATACTCCAGTTCAGGACACAATCGATAAAATTCTAGGCATTGAGTATTTATAAAGTTCTGGGAGGGCATGGGTTAATTATGAGCTTGGTGGTGTTTTTTGTATCTAATTCCATCTTGTTGTGTGCCAACAAGGTTATTGTGGTGATGGTCGTGACTCATTTCATATTATTTCGTTACTGTGTGGATTTGGTCGAAGCAGTGGAAAATGTTCGTCTTCCTTCTCTTTTTTTTAGCGGTTAGTCCTTCTCTATACCCCCTTTGGGTGGAAAGAATTTTTTTCAAAGAATTAGAACTCAAAAATCGTGTTCTCTTTTAATTTATAGAATCCGTTCATCACATTTTGTACTCTCACGGGGCTTCTATCTCTAGGGTTCCTTCCATGAAGTTTTCTACTCTCGTCACCCCCTATCTCACCTTCACATGAGCATGTGGTGGTTCTGAAGGCTCCAACTAGTTTGGCCTTTGCCTTCCTAAAAAAGGTGGCAACGCTCGGCTCAACTAATCAGTTTCATGGTCGTAATTTATTATATAATGTTCAATTGAAGTAAGAGGCGAAGATTCTTGAAATCTTAGAATGATATCTATTCTTTATGTTTTCTTTTGTTTTGTAGTTTTTACGGGCCATGTTACTCATGCTCTCATTTGGCCTTCGTCTGGTTTCAATCTCATGTTCTTGGGGACAATATTTTTGGTTGTTCCTCATCGCAGTCATCTTTTGTGTATTATTGGGTTAGGCCCCATAAACCCTCTGATTCATAGCTCCAGCCAAAAGTGTTTAACTATTTAAAAAAATCTTACACAATTCCAAAAATATTTCATGCCTCGAATCCATGTCTATCAAATTTACTAAGAATCATGCTGACATACACATAGAACAGATACAAATTTACTACATATTTCTTGGATTCATATTTTATTTGTTGCATTTATTATAGTTTGTGTTCTTATTTTCTATGTTTTTCTTAAAAAAATACAAGGGTTCATGTCCACAATTTACTTTAATTTTAATATTAATAAAGATATTTTCAATCAAAAATATTTAAAACCTCACCCGTAACATTGGAGTTATCTATTCACCCATTATGCATATGAATTCATTAGGTAATCATCTAAGTTTTTTGTGTCACTTATAAGCATTAACTTTTTAATTTAATTGTCATAATTTTTTTGGCGTGACTACATTGATAATTGGAAATTGATAATGTTATCATTTTATCCAACATGGATTTGGTATGTGGGAAATATAGTCACACATCACTTAGAAGAAACATGCCACGAGGTATAAATAATGAAGTTTTACATTTGGAGACTTTATAATTAGTTGGGTAAATTACTGAACATTGCACTCGAATTTCCATTTTGTAAATTAGAGGGGAATAAGGGGTCATGGAAAACCTCGCAAACCAACTAGGTCCTACAATCAAGTGAATAAAAAATATAGATTCAGAATGCAAAAAGAATACATGTCTAAAAAAATGGTGTAAATCTTAAATTGAAGTTTGAACTTGCATATTATAGAAAATTCAATTAAAGATTTACACCATGTTCTCCAGTCATAGATTCTTTTTGCATTCTGGATTTATATTTTTGATTCATCGTATTGCAAGACTTAGTTTATTTGTAAGCCCTACTAGATTTATCTCACACATTTGATACCTCTTAAGCATTCTTTACTAAACTAAGAATATGATATCTATTATGTATAGATTTTTAAACTTGTTATTACTCTGTCTTCTGTAGCTATCAAAATTCCCTTATTATTTCTCTTTAATCTTCTTTTTCTTTTAATAAAAAAATATAATTGAAAGTAAGAGGCACTAACACATGCATTCGGCATGATATCACTAAATAATATCTTTGAAGTTGAATTAAGAGGTGGAATTTAAGAAAATATGGCCACTTTTTAAATCAAGACCCACAACGAAAGAATCGAATATCAAACATCAAAAAAGGGTTGGAAAGACTGTAATATTCATAGAAATAGAGCAACCTCGTAGGTTAATTGGAAAAGTATTTACTCTAATGTACAAATGTTACATGCCCTGTCATAAACCTTCCTCTTAATTTTATCAAATAAAAAACATTCATTAATTCATAGTTCAATTGTTCAAGGATTAGATAGTGAATATGAAGTATTTACAACGTGTGTAACCACTGAGTAAAATATAATTATGCACAAAAAATTGATATGTAAATCCAAGATTCTTTAAGGACATTAATAAAGAGTACAACTTTAGTAAATTCTACATGGTACATAGGTAGTTATCTTAACTTTTTTTTATATGACTATCACGACCCGTGGATTGGACTCTTGGAGGCAACCACGAAATAGAATAATAGGTGAACCTGCATAATACTAGGGAAATACATAAATATTTTAATGAAAATTTCCAAATATTCAATAAGAAAATAGAGTAATCATCCATGTACTAGCATCTCTAAACCACTTGATTATCTAAGATTGTAAAGTGCATCGAAAGAAATAAGTGTAGGAAATAGTAGCTCATGAAAATGAGACCACGTATGCTCAATTTCTTACTCTACAAATTCAACTAAAATCAAGACTCAAGAGTGCAAAATCTATTTAATAATTAAAAGGTATTTGTTGTCTACACATCTAGAGTTAACTATCAAGACATGAATCAACAACTGAAAATAACTAGGTAGCTCACAACAATCATATGAAGCTCCAAAATTCCTTTTCTGTATTGAATTCAAAGCATCAAGATCCTTTTTACATTAAGATTTGAAAGTGATTTAAGAAATATAGAATTTGTAAAACCATAAATATTGTAAATTCATGTATGATAAATAAATGTTAAGGCATAAAATCAACATAATCAATAAGCTAATGAAAATTGAAACCCTAAGTGCAAAGAAGGGAATATAAGACTTAGATGATTTCGTAATAAATCTCGAAGTATCATGGACTGGAAGACTGATGAACATAAGGAGTAAACTATCATAACCAAACTCAATAAATTTTATAATAGTCAGATGAGTCTGGACTAGGGCATCTGGACTGGGGCGAGGGATCCTAGGTGCCAAAGACCTCTGATGGGCACATGTGTCTACGCAGAAGCTCAGAAACTAGTTTTTGCAGTGTCGCACAAGTGTTGTTAGAATCCATTGTTTGTCACCTTTATGTCATTGGATGATCGAAAATTCACCTATAACCTGAAAAACAAATGATATCTTGCAAAACCCATAAACACATCAAATCCTAAAAAATAACGATGCAAATGGGGAGTCGGATTGACCCCTGTGGTCACCCGACAAAGTGAACTTATAACCGAGCACTACACTACATCTTAGACTCCATGTAGTTCTTGTGTGTGTGTAGAAATTGTGCTCAAGGAAGATCTTGTGCAAGATGTACTTGACAACGAGAAATAGCTAGATGTAGCAATGTAAATACATGTATGAATGGAAAAATTAACTTCCCCTCCTATGCATGTATGTAGAAAATGCAACCCCTTGTCCATTGAGTGAATGCTAGATGGATGCCTTAATGCTCTTAGAATGCTTTTGGATGTAATGCTAGGTGATGATAATATATGCTTAGAGCTTGGTCCTTTGTTATGGTCACATAGCTTTGTATTTATATAATTCCCTTTTTTGAATTTTGCAATTGACAGCTAAAATGTCGACCCATAAGAAAGCAAGGTGCCCCAAAAGATAAAAGAGGTGAGTAAGATACCAAGAGGTCAGGGGTGCCTAGAGGGGATGAGGGTGCTTGGGCATTGGCATCCTAGCTGGGCGTTTGTGTTAAGATTCAATAAAGATAAAGAAACAAAGATCATACTAGCTTGTGGGGCGTGTAAGACCAAAGAGGAATCAAGAAAGACAAAAAAGAGGCCAAAGATAGAAGTCAATTACTAGTTCTTTCGCTTAGGAATCATATGAACAGTGGTATGTGATTAAGACCTAGAAATGTACCCAAGTGTGTGATTTTGTGTCTACATAAAGTATATATAGAGAGATGGGATGCAACTACATCCTTTGTATGCCCTACAAGCTCCCATAATTACATTGATTTACCTGAAAATTGAGTTTTTGATTTCTATAGAATTATCAACAAATAATATTGATCACAGCTGGAGGTCTCCGCATTCCATAAATAAAATCTCTCAAAAATTATATGAAAAATAGTCACTTTGATTCCACATGACAACCTGAAACTCATGAATCAACCTACTTTCCTCTGTATTGGGCTAGTTTGCAAAATTAATAATTTTGATCCATAGTAGCAGTGTTTGTAAGGGCAAACTCTATTAAATAATAGAAAGAGATTTGTTGTCTACGCATTTAGACATGAATAAACAACTAAAAGGCAATAGAAATTCATAAAACCAATTGGAAGCTTCAAAAACCCTCATTGCATTGATCCACTGGTGTTAAGATAATTTTTACAATACAATTGTTTGCTTATATAGGGCCATGGGATGCAGCCTCGTGCTCTGTATATAATTTTAGAACTAAAAAAATGAAACTAAACTAAAATTTAAGTAAAGAACTCCAACTAATTATAACTTGAAAAGTTGTATGAGAACATGCTCTCATATTTACATAAAATATAGCCTCAAGAAATCGATCAAGGGAGACCACACAAAAGGAATTTTCACTCTACATCAACTAAGTAAATAACAAAGTTCATTAGAAAATCATGTATTAAAGAGTTAATCAACCTAACAATTTGTTTAAACTTCAAGCTAACTAAATTCGACAGAAAACAAAGCAATATTCACTTATCACCATCTATAACCACCTAAACCTGCAAGATTGCAAAAGCACATCCACAAATCTAAAAAAGCAAACACTAACCAATGAAACTGAGATTAACATGGCTCAAACTCATTACTGTGTAAAATCTAACCAAGAATTGAAGTGTAAATTCTACTTAATAAAAAGATATCTTACATAGGCGTACACTGAAGCAAGAAACCATCAAACTACTCTAAATTCAAAACACATCCAGTGAATCTAGTAACTACATTAACCCCACATCAACAAAGAGAGAAACAATATTAACAACGAACATGTCTAATTTCTTTCAAGTGGTTGAAAGTGTGTTTGATACCTATGTCAGTTCAACTTTATCTTTGACTAGCTTGTTCTCAATTATGATTACATCATCAACACTCATCAAAGGAAAATTTAGCAATAGATTACCCTTGACACTTTCTAAGATTATTACAATCTTGGCCTTTAAATCCATGACCTCCTACTTTAAAATATCAAGCTTTACTCAGACTGTATCTTCCTTGTCCTTAGCATCAAATATATCTTTGAAGTTATTAAAAAAGTACCTTAAAACATGATATACATCATATATTAGAGAGTGAGGTAGACTGACCTACAAAATGTTAGAAATGACATCCTCGCTTGCTTCTTGCAAAGATTTTATTACCATTTTGAGAGATATTTCTATTGCACTGAAGGGGCTAATAGTCAATTATTCTTCTCTACCTCTCTATCTGGATAAAACCATTATATCCTCTTTAGTTCTTAACAAAATGTGTTGGCCTTGGGATTTTATCCTGTTAGCTGCGAACTTTTGTAGCTTCTTTTCCTCTTGTTACAGAATAAGGAAACTTCAAGAGGTTTGTAAGCAGGAACTTGTGATCTATTAGTTAGTTGTTGTTTTCATTGTTGTTTTGCTAACTCTACATGTTCTTGAGTAGCCTCTGTTATAGATGATATCATCATGGTTTAAGTAGTGACAGATGTGGTAGTTGTATAAATTATTGTAGTACATGCCAAAGATGATAATTTCCTCATGATATCACCTATAAGAGGAGTAGTATGAATTGGTTGCTTTATTTGACGGATGAGATGACCCATTGAAATGTATGAAAGAATTGTTGGCATATGAAATCTTGGCACAAATAGACCAGTTGGCCTTTTTAATGGTGGAAATTGTACAGTCACATTGAGACCTTCTGAAGTAATCATCTCCATGAAATATATGGGTTGTGGAAGCATATATGAAACATGAAAGTTTTAACATAAAATGCCTCTATGATCTAAACAAATTAAAAGAAATATTTTATTTTTATCAATATTTCTAAATCTTTATTTATGTAAAGAAAAGAAGTACATTATTTATCATTGTCTTCATTTGTAATGTACTTTTGGGAAAATATGAGCTTTTGGAATATTAGGTTATTTTTAAAATCATAATAATTTCATGCAAGATCAAAATTTTGATAGTCAATTAATATTATGTATATTTATCTGTGACCAACATCAATAAATTTATGCGAGTTTTTGTGTGTGAGTCATTTTATACTAATTAACTTATGTCTGTCGGCCTTCCACAATCACTTATGGATGATGTTGCTAGTAACTAATGGTCTTATTATTATTATTGGTGATATAGTAGATGATGTAGATGAGGTGGGAATGGTGGTAATTGTAGAGGAAACAAGGGAAGAAAAAGAAGAAATTATGGGTGGAGTGAGTGGGAGACAAAGGAGGTGATGTGAAAATGATGGGAGGAATAAGAGAAATGAGGTAAGTAGTAGAAACCATCATCATAAATGTGGCAACATGTGAAAAATGAAGTTTATAATACAAAATAGAACTCGCCATCATTGTACAAGTGTTGTCATAGTTGGTTGCATGAGAGCTAAGGAAAGTGAATCTACCAAGATCTATATAGTTGATGCAATGTCAACTTCCACTTGATTTCTTTTCCCTTTATCCAGATTAGTTGTTCTCTCTCTGTTTTTTTGTCCCTTTGTAGGAAGAATTGAAATTGACGATAATGATGCCATTTGCGACTCTAAACTAGTTTATCATGTTTGTATATATATAAAATCCTAAGAAGAACGATAACCAAATCGTACCAAGCCAAGAACACATATGCTAATCAAACACCACTATCAATAAGATCAAAGTTATTCACCAGAATAACTTTACATAAAACCTTTGAAAACAAATGAGCAGCAATATCATATATTATTATGGAACTCAGTGAAATACAATGAGAATGGGCCTTGCTTATATAGGTAAGGAGTAACAATCTAAGAATCGGTCAAGGTTGTAGATCAAGCCATAAATCACAGAAAGAACTAGTCATCAAAGAACTAGTTAAGTCCATAGATTTATGAGAGAACTAGACATCAAGGATCTAGTCAGTACCATAGATCAAGAAAAGAACTAGTCAATACCATAGATTAAGGAAATAACTATACCTAACAACTAGATAATATCCCCCTAATATCTAAATAAATAAAAGGAAATATCAACACACATAAGTGGGTGAGGATAAATACAATAAAGGTAAATAAAGTACCTAGGTGAACATGAGCTAAGGTAAATACCTACTCTAACACCCCCCTCAAGTGAAGCTAGGCACCAAAATAGAAGTGGCATGTCCACAGTATGAGTCCCAGAAACTAGGCTTGATAAGGTACTCATGTACAATATATCCCTGAAGAAATCTTGAACCAAAAGAAGGAAAGAATCCTACTAGAAGGAAAGAGAAAGAAGAATAAGAAGGAAGATGTTCTCACGAACACCCCCCAATAACAAATTCTGAAAACCCAAGCATTCCATGGAACTCAAGGTAGCAAGGTGATGCAAAAGGATTCGTAAAGATCTCCACAACTTACTACTGAGTCAAAAGATACTCCAAGCAAAGAACTCCATCCTGAATGTGCTGAAAAATGAAGTGGATGTGTATCTCAATGTGCTTGGTCTGTTGGTGCTCAACGAGGTTGTGAGAAATGTGAATTACACTTTGGTTGTCACACCAAAGTACAGTAGGAGAATCTAGTGGGAATCCAAACTTTGTCAATAACTGGCGAAGCTAAAGAAATTGCTGACTCATTGTAATTGTGGATTTGTACTCTGCCTCTGAAGATGAAAGTGCAATAGCCTGTTACTTTTTGCATGCCCAAGCAACTGGAGAAGAATCAAGATAGAAAAGATAACCATAAGTGGAACGCCTGTCATCAATAGAAGTTGTCTAATCTGAATCTGTATACCCAACCGACTGAGTAGAACCCCTAGTGTAGTATAGGCCAAAGTGAGAAGTTCCCTGTAAATAGTACAAAATCCTTTTAGCAGCCTGTCAGTGACTACTACAAGGATAATGTACAAAATGAGATACAAAAACTACTGCAAATGAAATATCAGGGTGAGTATGGGTCAAGTACATGAGACTCCCAACCAACTGCCTATACAACGTATGATCACAAAGTGATGTGGTACATGTGGAAGTAAGAGTAACTCCAAACTAAAAAGGAGATGGACTTGGCTTGCAATCAGTCATATCAAAGTGCCTAAGAAGATCATGGGTGTACTTTTGTTGACTCAAATGAATCCCTGAATTTGTCTGAGAAATCTGTAAACTAAGGAAATAATGCAATAGCCCAAGATATGTCATGTCAAACTGTGTAGAAAGAGTCCTCTGAATACTCTGAATGTGGGAAGAAGAACTGTGAGTAAGTAACATATCATCAACATACAAGACAAGTATCACAATATCCTCACCAACATGTTAGAGATATATTGTATGATCAGAGTGGCAATGAACAAAACTAGTAGATAGAAGAAAAGAATCCATCTTCTCATACCAAGCCCAAGGGGCTTGTTTGAGACCGTAGAGAGACCTTCAGAGCCTACAAACAAGAGAAGAATCCTAAACAAATGTAGCCATTTGCTCCATGTATATTTCCTCTTGTATATCTCCATGTAAGAAGGCACTCTTAATGTGCATTTGATATACGGGCCACCCCTATGATGCAGTAATAACAAGTGCAAGGCATACTGAATCCATCTTGGCAATAGGTGCAAAAGTCTCAGAGTAATCAATAACTTCAACTTGTGAAAAACCCTTTGTAACAAGATGAGCCTTATACTTGTCAGTGGACCCATCAATTGCATATTTGGTTCGGTATACCCACTTACACCTAACCATCTTTCTTCCTTTAGGAAGAGATACCAAATCCCAAGTATGATTCTTCATTAAAGAAGAATACTCAACTGTCATTACATCATCCTACTCTTGTATCCCATGAGCCTTTGAAAAAGATTGTGGATCCTCAGAAAATACCTAACACAAAAGTCCAGAACCTATAGAATGTGCGTGATGATGCCTAGTGGGTGGAAGATCCTCTATGAAAGGTGTTGCCTCATAAACTGTAGTACGAGCCCACTTAGGCATAGTGACAACATCAGTGGGAGTAGGATCCTCAATGGCATCTATAACCTCTTCATCAATCACCTCAAAGAAAGGATCCTCAAGATGAGATGAAGAAGAAGGAGGCATGAAAGAAGATGAAGAATCATGAGGAGTGAAGCGCTCATCAAACTAAACATGTTTTAGAAAAAGAACATCATGTGTATCAAGATCTAAAAGACGATAAGCTCTCATGTCCTCACAATACCCTAAAAAGATCAAGGGTTTACTCTTCTTATCCAAATCTTTCCCTTTCTTATTTGGCACAAAGGCCCAAGAATTGCTCCCAAAGACTTGAAAAAATGGACCAAGCTTCCTCTAGAATCAAATGCTCAAGTGCTCGGTGTGGTGTGTGATTCTTAATGTAGTTAGCACAATCATCTACTTCTACCCAATATATAGGAGGTATATCTCTAGAATGCATCATACAGTTAGGCATTTCCTTCAAAGTTCTATTCTTCCTTTCTGCTAAGCCATTCTGTTATGGAGTATGAGGAACATAATGCTGGGGAATAATGCTTTGAGTTGCCAAAAAGTTAGAAAATTTGTTGTTGAAGTACTCCCCCATTATCAGTACGAAGGTTCTTTATGCTACTAGATTGTTTCTCGACCAAAGCCTTGAAGACTTTGAAATGTGAAAAAACATCACTTTTGTACTTGAGAAAATAAACCCAAGTACACCTTGAGAAATTATCAATAAACATAAGTGCATACTTAGCTCCATTGAAAGATGGGGTAGGAAAAACCATCAAGTCACTATGCACAAGCTCAAGTGGTGAAGAAGCTCTCTTAGACAAATTCTTAAAAAAAGGATCTTGGTGTTGTTTCCCTAATGCACAACCATGAAAAACTCCCTCAAGACAAAAAACTCTAGGAAGACCATCTACCATACCATGAGTGCTTTACTCCTTCAAATATTTGTAATTGAGAGGTCCAAATCTTTCATGCCAAAGCTTACTCTCTGAATTTGCATGAAAAACCAATCCTATCCCTATAGAAGTGTCATTAAAACCCTCAAAGTGATATAATCTAGAACTATGATCAACAATACCCTGAGTAACCAGTGAATAAGGCTCTAACAAAGTTTGTACTTCTGCTCCATGTGGTGTAAAAGTCATTGTTTTTCCTTGACCAGAATAACAAATTTGATATACAGAAAGCAAATTTGTAGTTATGTTAGGAACATATAGTGCATCTTGGATAATTTCACCATCAAGTTGTATATCACCTTTTCCTTTAACATAAAGAAATGAAGAATCTCTAATTTCAATTTTGGAAGTAGAACTCAAACCTAGAGAAACAAAAGACTCGTTGGAAGAAGTCGTGTGATGAGAAAAACCAGAATCTATAAACCAACTATTTGCAAGTGTTAACTGAGATTTTCCAACAACATTAAGTACTTTACCATGCTGATTAGAAGGAGGTGACATGGAGATAGAAATTTTGTGTTTCTTGATTGCATCCTCTAAGGCTTGCATTCGCTTATAACACCTATGTTCTTCATGATTACTACCCCCACAAAAGAGCATGAATGGCTAGACTTATTCTTGGATTTAGAAGACTCCTTGGGTTTTGAGTTGTTTTATTTGGGCTTAGGAGCATTTTGAGATGGAGAAGGTGTGGATTTGGTTTTACTGTTTGGTTTTCCCTTGCCCTTAGGATTAGATGCAACTAGTGCCTTTTGAGAGGTGGAATACTCAATGTGAGACAATTTGGATTCTTCCCTAATAAGTCTTTCACAAAATGTTTCTAAGTTAGGAATTTTGAATGTGTCACCTAAGACATCCATGCTAGAGAAAAAGGTAGAAGAAAAAATTTAGAATGGTCCTCTCAACTTGGATAGAATCAAGTAAACACACTCTTCGTCTTTCTTATCTCTTCCACTCCCCTTCAATTGTGTTAACAAATGCTTGAACTTGGTAAGATAGTCTATAATTATTGGAAAATCTTCAGGATTAAGAGAGGTGATCTCAATTTCAAGTTTCATGGCTCCCATATGATCCACCTTACCAAATAAATCCTTAAATTTCTCCCATATTTTGAAAGGAGAGTCACACTTTTCCCAATGAAACAACAGTCTGTCACATACATAAGTTCCTATCAAACCCATACACTCATCAAATTTACATTAGTACTAAAATTTCCCATATTCTCTAGTGAACACTGGTTTTTCTGAAGAAGTTAAAACCCATAATCCTTTCTGCTTAATTATTGTTTCCATTCTTGGTTTCAATGTGTGGTAATTATGTGTTGTTAATGGCTCAACACGGTCTAATGCAGAAGTAGATAAAGATGCCATCCTAAAAAAATCACCAAAAGAAATGCAAGAACCAAGAAATTCAACAAGACCCCCAAACAATGCAACAAGACCCTCTCCATATTTTGGCACTTTATAATGAGTGTGTGTTACAATATAGCACTTTATAATTATAGTGTGATTCTCAAAATAAATATTTCCAATGGAAAGAGCATAAAAAACAAGCACTTTTGTAAAAAATGACGCTCAAAACCGAGTTACCGAAAAACCCAACAAAACCTAGAAAAATAATGTCGTGTTTCCTTTGTTGTCTGGCATGAATCCCGAGGCACACCAGTGTGATTCTGTACAACCACCAAAAAAACCAAAAAAATGGTTGCCTCCAGAAATGGCTAAGTTTATAGTCAATCTTAGGGTTTTCATGCCTTGCAGATCCAATGGTGGCCTCTATTTTGCATAAAAATGCATGCATCAACAAAATACAGACTAATATCGAATATATGAATATACAAAAAGAATACTTGCAAAACGAAACTTACAAATGGATGTCAACAACAATCTCCTGCTCTGATACCATAAAAGGAACGATAACTAGATTGTACCAAGCCTAGAACAAAGATGCTAATCAAACACCACTATCAATAAGATGAAAGCAATTTGCCAGAATAACTTTACATAAAACCTTTGCAAACAAATGAGCAGCAATATCATATATTATTATGGAACTCGATGAAATACAATGAGAATGGGCCTTGCTTATATAGGCAAGGAATAACAATGGGCCTTGCTACCCTACTTGAAAAGGGAGCTTTGGCTATGGCCTCTAGTTTACTCCTTTAGAATACCCTCCAACACCATGCTCAAATTGTCATATAATTTCAATTGTTGCCAATATGTTAGTGATATGTTTAGGAAGTCTGCAGGGATGTCTTAATGCACCTTCAATTCTAATCAAAATAAACAGCTTGTAGTACTAATATGCTCAATCCTTTTGATTGATTCTCTGAGTTCAAGGAGCATCCTTGACCTACCTACTCCATATCAGGAAAAATAAATTGTAGGATAGAAATCCTCACATATATCCACAATAGCTAGCCCATGATTGTGGTTATATAGACTTGAGAAGACAACTTGAACAACAATAATAATGGGTAACCAATTCAATAATGGTGGAGGAAATGTCAAGAAAGCAATTAAAGGTACACCAAATAAGATAATAAGTTGAAGTTTATCTTTGTCGTTGCCATATCCCAAAATATTTTAAAGTTAAACTTAACGAGTTCTCCAAAGTTTGATTTCTTTCCTTTTAAAATCATGCTTAACAGGGGTACCTAGGGTTGATTGATAGGATCAACTTTTCTACCCCATAAAGTATGTTTAGTAAAATTACACCGACCTCAACTCCTTTTTTAACAGGGCAATAAGGAGATTCAAATTTTATATTTGTTTTATCTTGAATGAATTTGTTGCCCAATCTCTCAAATATTCCATTCCATCTCTCATATAATCTTGTACTATATATTTATTATAAGAGAAAGTGGAAGGGTTCATTTTCTACATACCATTAAAAGTGTCGCTTATAGCCTTGGAAATGACATATCCTTTTGATTTGAAATAATCTTTCCATCTTGCAAAGTGTAGGCTGTGAATACACCTTCAAACAAGTCATCACAAGGGAATACTTTAGGTTTGGTTATAATATGATGTAATCCACAATCTCATATGGCTTTGATATCATCATAATACTTCTCATCTTCCTCTATCAAGTCTTATCCTCCAAATTTTAAGTCACAGTCTCAAACCTCCCAAAACACTTAACTCTAATTAGTCATGTAAACAAGAACTACTTTTATAAACAAAATTTCTTTAATCTCTTGTATTGGAGTTGAAGATGAAGATGAAGGATATGCTTTCGGTGCTATTTTACTCTATTTTTCCCTTTGGTTTCTTTGTTTTGATCAATAAAAATTTGGATATAAACTCTTCTTCATTTTTTCTCAACAAATCTCTATAAAACTAGTCCAAACTCATAATGGCGCTATGTAATGAAAGATCAAACCATTTGATAATGGTTAAGTGATGACTTTAAGACTATTTTTTAATCTTATGTGAGTTTAAGAGAGCCACCTTTTAGTCTTTTATTTTTATGTCCTATTCATGCGATTTTAACTCTCTTAATGAGTCGACAAAACTTTAAGCTTTCAAACTTGGTGACTCGGCCCTTTGATTTAATGTTTTAAAGATTAGTTATCTTATAGCTTATATTTTAATCTTTGTTGATTATTGACACTTGTTCACAATTGGTTTCTCTGCTCTACACAGCTTCTTTGGCTTTTAATTAGCTTTCCTTTTTTATAGAGTGTAAATCACAAACACGTAGCAACAATCACTGCGCTAGCTATTACAATTTTTTTAAACATTCAAATCTTTATTTCCAAGTCCTCTCAAGTGGGGGAATTCCAATGAGTTACACATGGAATAAATTGGCCAAGTTTAAACCTTCCACACAACTTTGTTAATGCACTGATTTTGACGGGCTCAAAGAAATAGATAAACAAGTAGCTAGAACGTTAAGTGAGCAAAATAAAGATAATTTCTGGTGAGAGGACATTCAACAAAGGTCATTCACCATTCATCTACAACTATTTTTTACGTTTTTTGCATTTTCTCCACTAGATCGATGTCCTTCTTCGCCAGATTCACCACCCATGCAAATCGTACTACAACAATGTTTGCCACCATTTCTACAAGTTTATTTTTCAGGGGTTCTTTAAAAATTTCCCTAGATTTTATTTTTGTGAAAAAATTGACTAAGTTTTGATATGCTATGTTGTGGTTGTATATTTTATTATATCTTCTACAATTTCGTGAGCAACATTTTGTAGCCTTGAGGTGGATCCATGAGTTATCAACACATGACCGTGTCATGTTGGATCCAATAGGTTTATATCAATAACATTGATGTTGACATTACATGGAGATAGAGGTCTACTTACTTCTCTATCGATAAATGATACTTGGAGATGAGTACATTTCAACTTCCAATAGGGGAGATGACCATTACCATTGAGAATGTATAAAAGATTCTATGGTTATTGATCATTGAGGATTCAATATATTATGACACTATAACTATTTTATGGTGTATAATAAGATCTATAAGTTGAGATGAGCTATTTTAGTGTGCGACAGGGGTGAATCTCACATAGATTTATGAGTGAGACATTATTAAGGATCTATCCTTAGTTTGATGGGTCTTGTTAGCGACATATTGTTACATGATAAATAAAACCACTTATTTTCAATGGGCTACATGGAAGTGATTAGAAATATGGTTAAGGATCGTAAATTATTTGCATGGGGGCCTCACATACTAGTGAAACTTTACAGGGACTTGAATTTTTTTACCTACAGAGGTGGCAAGAGTATTACACATACTACATTGTTATAGATATGGGTCTAGGAGCACACATCAGTCAGACACCCTATTGGGACATTTGAGCCACTATTAGATGATTATCATAGGGTTTTCAGGCGGATTCAATCAAGCAGGGGCTGAGAGGTTTGCATCATAGACCTTGGAGTATACGTGTGAACTTTGGGTGAGCTAGTTTCAACAAACATCACATAGAGGCAATATATTGCAATGAAGATGTGACATGATTTATTCACACAACTAGCTTATACACAAACATAGTGTTGCATAGTGTGGAAATAAGAGTTTGTGGTAGAACGATAATATTCAAATAGGGTTCTATGGTAGTTTAGATATATACATGGTATACCTACAATACCAGGTATTCATAAATGTGACCTAAGAGATTCCAGATTAGGGATTGATCATAGACCCATCTACAACAACAACAAATGAGGGAGGATTGGTTGTTATAATACAAACTTTATGAATAGGGATTCGGGACCACGCCAAAGTATGTGTTGTGTGGATATATGATTGACTATCATATGATAGATACCTTTGATTTTGGTACAAACAACCCTGATAGTGAGACAAAAGAGACATCTAATCTTGCATTAGAGAGTACTCCAAACTCGAGCTACATATGAAAGGGATGGTAGAGGAAAATGAGTTGGGGGAGCTGGAGCAGGGGGATAAACCTCGACGTAGGTAGGGACCAGTGGATCGATGGGGCTGAGCATGGGTGGGGATAGAGGAAGGACCTCTCGCATGGTGTCACTGCTACAAATAATAGTACATATTTTGAGCATAGATATATGTCAATGTGCGTTTACACACTTAGGTATGCATTTCCTTTAACTAAAAAATTGCATACACTAGATTGGGGGGTGTAAGCACCTTATTTGGCATTTTGGTACTTGTTTATGTTATATTTGGTTTGAATTCTTTACACCTCACTTGCACAAAAAAAAAATCTAAAACACTCTTTGGTAATCCATTTTTTAACTTGGAATCTCTTATCCCACTGCTCATATAGCCAAAGCAACACTACTATCAGTCAAAAAGTCTTTACATATCTTGTTCATACAATTCCAAGCTTTTATAAAACTTTCTTGCCCTAGTGGGCAAAACCATCGAGTAGGGACAATTTTTATACGACAGTTCTATCCCTCTAGGGTGTTTCTGCCTAGGGCCCTCTTGACAATCATAATGTTTATTGTTTATCTTTATTTACCCTCCTAGATTTGCAGTAGTGTGAAATATCACCTAATGAGCCATATACATACAATTTAATTCCACTCAGATTCTCACTTGACAGTCACATGGTCACTACTTGGAAACTTGACAAATTACAAGGTGTATACTTGGTCTTCACCTCTAAATCTCAAGCAAGGTTGCCCCAAAATTATCTACTTATAAAGTAGGCATTAAGAGCAACCCCTAAGAAAATATGAAATAATCCAAATATATCCAAAAAAAATCCAAGCCAAGTCAAGAGCATATCACACAAGTTATCAAGTATCAAGTGTTAAACCTCTAGTTGCATTCATGTTGTTGCATCCTCATAATTACACTTCCAATAGGTAGATAACTACATGGGTTTTATGCCTCTTTGGAGTAGTGTTATGTAGGCATTGTAAGAGTTTCACAAAATAAATTGTTGACCCCTTTTATAGGTCTTTCAAGGAGAGTGTTGTCATACAAAATAACTAGCATGAAAAATGAAAAATTTGAGCATGTCAACTAAGCCCTTAATGAAAAATTATGATTCTCGGTCATTGTGCATCCTTCCTTTGGCCAACCTTACTTCAGTCCCACCCTCATCCAAGCTCAGATGAAAGTTTTAACTAGATTATTAAGCGTGTTTTAGTGTGTAGGGAAGAGTGCCTAATGTGACTGATGAAATCATCAAGATTAAGTGAAAGGCAGTTTCCTCTGGAGACCTAAAAAGGCCATTTTGGGCCATTTTGTAGCTAATTGAACACCCTTTGGAAGTATTTATGGAAAATATAAATCATCTGAGGGTGATTTCGGAGAGCATTGAAAGTGTCCAAGGTAATTTAGGAAATTTTAGGAAAAAAATTTGTTCATGAACAACTTGTGCAAGACCCGACCTTCTTGGTGCAGGGAATGAATGTCCTTACAGTGAAATCTGACTTCTCTGGGTGATTTCAGGAGTTCTAGAAGGAGTTATAAGGTAAAAATTAGGAATCATAAATCTCTTAGAATCCTCTACAAGGTGGAAACATGAATGTTTTTCCAAGACCCAAAGGTTTCCTGAGATAATTCAAAACAATGCAGTTGCCCCTCTCGGTCAAAGATTAGGGGATGATCATCATCCTTGTTATCAAGTAAATCCATTGATGCTCTATATTTTTTACAGAAGAAATATGAAAATATCAAACCATAGACTTGTTTTTTCAGTTATATGGAGATTCAGGAGACGAAAAACTTTGCAATTCAGAGTAGGAGGTCCTGATGCAAAACAATTTTTTTGACAATGTTTTCATTGCATCCTGACACATGTAAGTACACTTTATAAAAATATAAATTATTTAGAGCAATGGATGTCTAAAAATAGTAAGTTTCTGACATTTTTAACACTCTTAATGAGCAAGAAACACCAAAGAGCAAACATAATGAAAACTTATTAAAATTAGAAATCCTAGGCAGAATCTACTAAAAATAGAAAGTTTGAGATTTGAGTTCATAAAGTATGTGGTGACTCCTAATTTTCCTATCTCAATTCATTTTGGCATTACAAATTTTAAATACTCAAGTCTAGAATCCATTTCAACCCTAATCATTGAATATTCTGGTGTGAGAGACAATGATGTCACTCACATGGACCTGGAAGATTTGAAAATAGGATGTTCAGTGGACCTCTTGAACCACTGAAGAGAATATATTCTTGAGTGGATATTATTAATAGGAGGTCACCCACTATCTATTTAGAGCACTGAATTAGTCCTCGCTTGTGCACAACACTATGAAGTTGATTTCAGGATAGAGCGAGCAGACGACAATTCAATCCTTTCAGTCCTCACTCCCAAGGGAATATCTCAATGTTTACAGATTCCCATAAATAGTAACATGGTTATCATTACTAGGGAATTTACATCACAGGAGTGGGAAAATAATTATTCCTACTTGTAAGGCTTGACACTCAATTTGCAGCTCAATTAGGGAAGAAAACCTTCTCGTGTCCCTAAGATATTTTTCAGAAGTGAATTTCATGAAGGACATTCAAATGTTATTATCCTATTGAGCGGGATGATGAGAGAGGAAATGAAAAAAGAGTTTCAGGACTAGATGGCTCAGCTCATCCTTGTTGCCACCGAAGGGAATCAAGTGATAGATTAAGGCAAGATCATTAGTGATAACATTCATCAACATTTTCTTCGGCTGCCTTCCACCAAGAAGTTCACCATGACTTATTATCTGGTATATGCTCTCACCTTCACAAGACCATTTTGGGGCATAACTTCTACTCTTAATGTATCTCAAAAGTCACTCGCTTATGAGAAGTATTCACAACTCACGTACCTGGAAAACAACTACCATTTTTCCATATGAATGATGTATTCACTTGTTCATCATCATATTACTTGAAGGCAATCAAGAGTTGAGGATCTCTTCTCAAGTAGTTGAGATGATCGATAAGTACGAAATCCATTTCATTAAATTCTTTACTTTCACCTACATCAGGATCTCAGGCTATGATCCTTTCCCTCATTGGCTACCCAGGTACATGAGTGAAAAAAACAATATGTTTGAATTATGTAGCGAATTAGTTCATGTGCATGCTCAGTGTAGAAATACCGAAAAAGAAGGGTGTATTTTATTCATTTATTTGGGGATATATTCATGTAATAGTATTACAGATGTATTGAACATTGAATCCTCTTTTTCTTCTCTTAATCTCTACTTTTACACATCCATGTCTGATTTTGACATAAAAAAATTCATGAAATTGTCACCCTTCTGGGATTGCATCACACACTGCACATTGAGGACTACTGGGCTAATTGTGTTGATGACTTTGAAGTGAGAAAAAGTGACCATGTGCAGATGACAATTAATCAGATTTCTTCTTCATCACTTATTGAAATTTTGTGATCTTCTTCATCCAATGAGATATGTACTATAATCTACACATTCTTGGGTTGATAACAATATTAGCTACTCCATCTCAATCTTTTCCTCTATCACGAGTCACATTTTTCATATTCCCTTGTCTACACCCTCTTTGGATCCACTAACAATTTGTGAACTTCATGTTCTACCATCTCTCCTTCATGTGCATTTGAAAAGTGTTGTATTGTTGAAAAGATTGAGATGGAGCAACTAATATTGTGAGATGGAGTATATGGATTATCTGTTTCGTTTAACTTGCTTTTATACACAGATTGGTTGCTTTTTAAAAGCGTTGGATTTAAACATGTAATTTTCTTAAGTCTAAATGCATTGTTGTTGTGGGGCTTAAGCCTAAGGAGTGTTAGTGACATGGTCTTTTGTCCATTTGAGCTACTCTACCCTACAACTTTACTATCCAAGATTGTGAAACGGGTTCTTAGATTTTAGGTTACTTGAGTGGGTAATAAGCTGGACCTCTTGCTTTGTTATATGCATTGTTCCTCTCTACAGCTTTGTGACGTCATGACTGATGGTTTTTGAACCTCTGGATATAGTATCTGATTTTGTTGATGATAGCCAACATTATTATGGGCATCTCTATGCTTAATGGAAGATGCATGATTAGTTGACGGTCAGATAAAGTGCCTTGGCATTCTAGGTATAAATATTGCAAGGGCATTGTTAACATCTTACAAGGACACTGTAGTTCAGTAAATCATTGATTAGATACCATGCTCAGTTGTTTTGTTATGCCCTAGGGTAAGCTTCAAACTCGTTGACTGCTGAGATGACCAAGCACTTTGTGTATCTCTTTGGGCATTATTATAGATAGTCATATCTCTTACCAAATCCTTAGCACAAAAACTACATGATAATTTCATATGCCTCCTAATCTCATTTGATCCTGCGTCTCACTGGGAACCTGTACAATGCAGGACAGGAATACATCATCCTTCACTCAAATTTAAATTTCCTTCTTTCTAACTACTGTGCATCGTACACTTCAAATTGATTTTGAGGACATTCTTTTCAGTCTTGGAAGTGGTTTATGGCATAATACATAATAAGGAAAGCTTAAAAAACAATTTGAAATGAGTTACGATTTTCCAGGTCAGTGTTTCAATTCACAACGGCTCCTAGTATTTATTTCATCCAAAATTCCAGCATTGTCAACATTTTCGTCAATGCTTTCCACCATATCTATACCATCAACATGAAGCTCCTATATTTTCAAAAAAGAGAAACCAAGATATAGGCACCTACAATCGATTCTCTTAGTTTAAAAAAAATAATGAAAATAATGTAAAGAACCACACTGATAAAATACTCTGAGAAATAAGGCACATACACGTAATTTGAGGCTCCTTTGGCAGTGATTAAGGGCTTCCCTCTACTCATATTCAGCAACATCTACCTCACTCAAGTACTGCAGCTCAAATGGCTTTGGAAGAATATACTGTCTGATGTAGTTTTTAAGGTATGATTGTTATCAAAATTCACATATTGATTGGGATATGCGGGAAATGGAGCTGAAAGAACTTATGGTCACTTATTACTATGAAAGCGTATCTCTTACACAGGTACAACTGGATGTGTGCACATATTGTCGCACTCTCTACTTGCTACGCTTGACCAGCAGGTAAAGACGACAAAACTTGGTGATTTACATTTTCCTCAAAATCAACCTTCAATATTGTATTGTGACAACACAAGTACAATTCACTTGGCAAAGAACCCCGCATATCATGTAAGAACCAAACATGTGGATATTCATCATCACTGCATCAGAGAATTGATTCAAATGTTGTGATTCACCTTGTGTACCGCAACATTGAAGAT